>OZ002733.1:28878120-29072287 GCA_963924305.1 Polygonum maritimum | reverse complement strand
TGATGGTTCATGATAGTTTCATTGTTGTTCATGGTTGTTCTGGCTATTGATGTGCAAAAATTAATGGATTGGTAATTCTTGAACTTTGTGGTGTTGTTGTTTGTTCATGCTAGTTTGAGTTTTTCTTCCCTCTCCATAAGTGTTTGGTTTGGCTGTTTGGATAGGTACACTACAAGAATCCAGTACAGAAGAAGATTGTCGAACGAGACAAGTTCGAAGCAAAATGGCACAACATGATCGGCAAAAGAAAATTCAATCTCCTGCAAAAAGAGGTTAATGAAATCATATATTTACTTTGGGTTCATGCTCGTTTTTCATTAGGTCCATAGGCTTTGTTGATATGGTTCATGAAAAATTTGATTTCATGGTTCATGAAAAGTTTGGTGCATCATCTTATCCCAGTTCATAATTTTATACTTCGGGGTTCATGGTAATGCATGTTTAGGTTCATGAAAAAAACTTACTAGACCTTAATTACTAGTTTCCAATTCTTTTGCGTATAATGCACTTGATGAGTTTATTATGTGACAGTTCATGCTCGTTTCCATTAAGTTCATAGGCTTTGATGATAACTTTGTTCATGAAAACTTTGTTGCATCATCTTATTACAGTTCATAACCTTATACTTAGGGGTTCATGAGTATGCACTCTTAGGTTCATGAAAATCTCATTAAACCTTGCTTTTGGATATGACAGGCTTGAAAACAAGGAAGGATGTTGGACAGACACGCCAAAGTCCTCGCCTAAAGAAAATGCTCAAGCTTTCAACTCCATTGACCGGTAGCTTGGAGTTGGAAGTGACTGAAAGCGATGAAGAAGAAGAAGAAGATCACCAAGAGGCAAATAATCAAGTGGATGTAGGTTCAATTGTATGTAGGTTCATGAAGTTTAAATCATCTAAAAGAAAACGTGTAAATCATGTAAAAGAAAAGAGTAGGGTCCAATTGTATGTAGGTTCATGAAGTTTAATTTTTCGGTTCACAAATTTGAATCACTCGTTTCATGAATTTGAATCACTTGGTTCATGAATGACAAAATGCTCATGTATGACAAAATGCAAAACATTTGTAATCAAAAATGTGTTTGGTTCATTGTGTTTAACTTGTCGGTTCATGAAACTTAATGAATTGGTGCATAAAACGAAAGGTGCGTTCAACTTTCATGAAGTATCAATCGGTTCATAAACGACAGGTGTTTGGTTCATAGGGTTCAACTTGTCGGTTCATGAACTTTAGTCATTCGGTTCATTTAATGTGAAACTGCATATAAGACGGCTTAATCCTCAAAAACACAAAACAACTACTTAAAAAAGAGAAGTATAGGGTTCATTATCTTCTACGCGATGGTTCATGAATGTGAATCACTTGGTTCATGTATGACAAAACGCGAAAATTTAAACAGAATCTGCGCATCACATCCAAATCCGTTCGACGCTCTTTTATGTTTGCCCGTGTTGTTTTTCCCGTCCTTGAACCCTTGACGATTACACAACATATACTTGTGAAGGGTAGTCTTACACAACCCTTGACGATTACACAACCCATGACGGACATCAAAACCATAAATAGAAGCATACCGTGTGTAAAAGGATATGCCCTCATCCAAAGTGATAAGTGGAAAATGTCGGCATCACTATTGTTGCCATCATCACCCAATGGGGCTCCACTTATAGTACTTGCATCATTGTCATTCAATGAAAGTCCATCGGTACTAGCATCACCATCCGAATGAGAAATGTTAGGATGGCCGGAACTTGATGAACAACCTACAAAAGAAACGTAAAAGCTATGAGTGAAACAACATGAAAACACACTACAAATGGGCAAATACGGGTATTCTTTTGGTTCACAAAGAGTATCGGTATGGTTCATAAACTTTCAAGTAAAGGTTCATTGGAATCCACTGAACGGTTCATGTAAATTTAAGCACGTTGGTTGAGGCATTTTGTCGAACACATGGTAGGCAATCGGGCAAACGTACATAATCAACTTCTATGATCAATCGAAAACTTCAAAATCACTTTCTAATGCAATCAAATCATGTAAACACCAATTATACACCCAATCTTATGTCAAATTCACAAGTCTCAGTTATCTTGCTCAAGGAAAACCTAAAACTAGCAAAGCATAAATTCTCACTTTCAAAAATCACAAATCGTTACCTATATCCATAGAAGCAATTGAATAAGAGCCAAAGGACGAAAATACAGTTGAAAAACAATCGAATTTTGTTGGAGAAGAGAGCCCAAGAGATCAATGAACAATTCGTCAAAACAAACGCTCTGTGCGAGCGTAGAGAAACAAGGGGGAGATCGATGAACAGTACAGCAGGGCAAAAAGACAAATATGCCCTTCCCAGTTAAAAGCAAGGAGGAGCTGCGTGTTAAAATCAGTCCGTTGATTTGCCCAGATCTAACGGGCCATAAGGTGTTCGCATTTTACACCGTATGAGCTGTTTTCACTTGATCGCGAATCTAAATTATATTAGTATATCACTTTTTGTTAAAGAATGATGACTTAGATGTAATGGATTGTGAACAACTTTTTATTACTTTATATTTGTATTAATTGTTAGTCTTAGTACCTGAAAACTTATGTAGTTAATGTTGGACATAATATGTTTTGGTCTAAATGGGATATTACTTTTTTTTGGTCAACAAATTTTTTTTTGGTTGAATTTGGTCGGCACATTGGGATATTACTTTAAGTAAGCATAATATTTTCACTAATTATATTTTATTAACCTCAAAGGGTTGGTCTAATGAAGCATGACAGTGTATCAGTCTGACACTCTGACAGGTTATAGGTTCGATCCCCCACTAATTTCCTTGAAGTGAGGCATATGTAAATCCCCTTATAAGAGCTCATTGTAAGAGCTCATTGAGTCCTTAGGTCTTCCCTGACCTTGGATTGAGACACCATCTCCTCACCCTGAATTTTTTTGACAAAAAAAATAATATTTTTTTATTAATTAATTTTGAAATTTATAAATTCTTATTGTAATTTAAAATTTGCATGTGATAAGTCACCCGACTCACCCACGTGTGACGGGTCGGTCGGATATGGGTGAAGGATTTCGCAGATTATAGATGAATATGGTGATCTATTTTTATTCACGGATCCCGTGATTAGGGGTGGCAAATTCTAACCCGGTCCGAAATAATCGACCGAATTATCCGTTTCGAGATCCGACCGAGATCCGAAAATGTTTTTTACCAAATAAAATCCGAAACCGACTCAATCCGACCGAATTTGACCTGGAGGTGTAAGCTACCCGTTTAAGAATGACCCGAACCCGATTACATCCGAAAATCTCAATCCGGTTTCAAAACGGAACCTGAATAACCCGACCCGAAAATACCCGACCGAGCTATATCCGAAACCCGAAACAATCCGAACCCGATTATACCTGACATCCGAAACAACCCGAACCCGATTGTACCCGATAATTATATATGATATCCGAAACAATCCGAACTTAGTATGATATTCTATATATTAGAATATAAAACATAATACATTATTAGTTTAAAGTGTAATACGAAATTTGCAAATGTAAGATTGTATAATCATATATTTCTAAGGTGTGATCTTCTTTTCTGTTATTTTAAAAATATTGATCATAATTTGATAGATATTTATAATTTAATATTAACATTCATTACTAAAGATATATTTGTTTGACAAAGTATAATATCTTATTTATTGGTATATGAATATGATCATGAGAATGGATATGATTTTGAGAATGTATAAGATCTTGTATATATTAATATCATTATATCGATATATGCTTATGTTGTACACTTGAAATATAGGAAAAAAATACATTATTTAAAATATAGTTAAATCAAAAATAAATTGATTCACTATTCGAACTATCAAAACCTAACTATACAAACACAATTCTATTGAGACCCAATTCAATCAAAAATTGATTTAGCCGAAACCGATTCAGCCGAAACCGATTCAACCAAAACCGATTCAGCCGAAACCGATTAAGCCGAAACCGATTCAACCGAAAACCGCTTCAACCGAAATCCGGCTCAATCGAAAATTGAAAAAACCGACTCAACCGAAACCCAAATTAAATTAACCGTTATAACCCGCTAACCCGAGTTATCCAACAATTTAAATATCCGACCACATCTGACCCGATCCGAATGCACCCGATTATTCGTTTATATCCGATACTGTTCATATCCGAATAACTCGAAACCGAATTATCCGACCGAAACCCGACCGGTTATCTGAATTGCCACCCCTACCCGTGATAAAAGTGCTCCATCCCATAATCCAATCCATCACCGGCCCTACCTCCTCCAAATCAAACTACCGACATGGTAATCTCAAATGGGTCTCGGTTCATGCTGGTCGCTAGCGGGCCAGTCCAATACTAATCCCCCGTACGTAGTTTGTGAATCCCAATTAGGTCTTACGAAACAAGTGCAGCCCGTTCATAATTAGTGGGCCAATTCCTCATATTCCTCCGCGTTCATAAATAGTGATGAGCCCCAAACAATTAATTAACCTATCCTTTCTATAATCTCGAATACCGTTATAAATAGAAGGATGGTGTCCCAACTACTTTCTCTCTTCATTATTTGACCAACCATTGACCCGCGTTGATCAATCGTTGACTAGTGTTGACTGATCGTTGACCGGTGTTAACCGACCGTTGATCGACTGTTCGCCGGGGTTGACCGATCGTTGGCCGATGTTGACTATCATCACTCGATATTTGTCATCACTTGAATTGTCATCACTCGCCGATGGTATCACTCGATAAAATTGATGACACTCCAATTTTCATCACTCGATGACAGTGATGACACTGATCGAGTGTTGACAATAGTCGATCACTCAATTCAATGTTATCACTCGATGAAATTGATGACTATTTTATCCATGACAGTGATGACACTCCTATGAAATTTAGTGACACTCATGGAATTTGATGAAACTCATTTTCTTATCAATGACAGTGAGGACACTCCTATAAAATTTACAAGTGACAATATTCACCAAATTATCAAAAGATACTAATTGCCATCAAAAGTGACAATATTCACCAAATTTAGTGATGACTCTTCATATGTACATACTTAAAAATAGTCACTTGTATCAATTCATTAGTGATGACACATAATTAATGCATACCATATAGTAGTACAATCAGTATTTTGTATACTCAATCTATGCAATCACAACTACCATACAAAGAATACAGAATTTAGTGCATACTCAATTTTCATAAAACTTAAATAATTGTCATCACAATATGATGACCACATACTCATCAAGTAGATCAAGTAGCTCAAATTGATTTGCATGTAAACGAAATTGATTGTAAACTTGATACTAACCTCCAAAATCATCATAAATCTCTACAACCATGAATCTACACAAGTGATAGAGAAAGCACCAAATGGCTTTAGTGTCATCACAACTTACTTATCGATCTATACAAGTGACAGAGAAATCACCAAATGACCTTGGTGTCATCCCAACTTACTTATATACAAAACTTGATAACTTGAATGAATATATAAAAATAGAAATTAAGTGATGAATTGGCCTCTCTCTCTCTCTCTCTCTCTCTCTCTCTCTCTCTCTCTCTCTCTCTCTCTCTCTCTCTCTCTCTCTCTCTCTCTCTCAAACTAAACGATCAAATCACAAACTATACACTTCAACAAAGTGGTAAACTAGTCGTAGAATGATCATCTCACAACGAATTAACTAGGCCTAACATATAAGATCAGTGTGCTTACTCTGATTGGCAATCCGACTAAAATACAAATTCATAGAAAAATCAATTCACAAATTAATTAATGGTCTAGTAACTTCCTTGTTGAATTGGATTTGGTGCAAAATCAGTTCACGGATTCCCATTCAAATTCCTAGCAATTATTAACACACAATACCAAGGGAACGCGATGAACCGGGAACAAAGGAGTAAATGTGAGGCAAATGTAAGGGTCATACATGTCTAAGCATCTGGTTTTCATTCTGCAAAGTTGAGAGCTTCTCATCTGGCCAACTCAGAGTTCCTCATCTCCAAGTCCTTCACTCTAACCTCAAGCTCAATCAAGTATGTCTTCTTTCTCTCTATTGCCTGTTGTGCAGATCCCTATTCCTCAACAATCTGCCCCCAACACCAATTGAAGGAGCAGAACCAGATCAATAGCTCCCTTTCTCTCCCGCTCCACACCAGAGGCTCGATTCACGGATCCGAGTTAAAACGCTCCAGACGCGCCTAGATCTGGCCGTTAACGGAGTCCAAAACTCGGATCTGAAGCCAATGAATGCGAATCTCATGTTGGAGGCTCTAGAAGGCCCCGTTGTCTCCGGCACAACCAGGGGAGCGGCGAGTGCATCATTCGGCTCAAAATCAGATGGCCAGCCAAGTAGGCCTACGTCGTTGTCGACACCGGCAACAACGTCACCACCTTATCCAAATCTGGTCCTCTCACAACGGATCCGAATCCGAATCCGACTCCGAATCCAAATCTTGGTTCTTCTACTCACCCTCTCCTTCCCAAGCATCGTCTCTCGTCGACGACGTCTCATGCTCCTTCTCGCCAAAGGACGGCCTCCACTTCGACCGCTTCCTCAAGCTCCTCTGCTTCGCGTCCGAGTCCGTCGAAGAGCTTAAAAGTGACAATAAAGAGAAAGAAATGGTTGATCGACGATGAGGATGTTTTGGTGGAGAAGAACGGTGAAGAAAAGAGGCATTTTTTTACTTTTGCTAGAATTGCAAATAAACGCCTATGTGGGAACATGGGCAATTATATGATACTCTAGTGTCGTTTCCCCAAATCTCTCTTATAAATAGCCTAAAAGAATTTTCCTTCTCACATATTGACACTGTTATTCTAATAAAATTTACTTTATTTTGTGTTTTCTCTTAAATGAAATCATTATAATTATGTAAAAAATATTTAGGCATAAATTCAAAAAACTATTTCGAAATACAAAAAACAAATAAAGAAACAAAATAAAATAAGATTTTTGAAACACAAAGGTATTTTGGAAAAATAAGATATTGTGAAATATATGGCTAAGAACTAAGTTTTTTTATCCAATAATATATATTGTGAAAAAATATATCTATGATTTTTCGTCGTTATAAGATATATATATGATTTTCAAAGATAGGGTTAATCACAACATCAGACTCCTATGTTTCTACTTGAGTTGTTTTAAGTTTCACGCTATGAGTAAGATTCATCTTTTCACCGTCAGCCAAATTTCAAGTATTGTCAACCTCAATCAAAGTATTGTCACCCTTCTTTTCACCATTGGCCTTCTTGTCGGCACCTACAATACGCTAGATTGGGATACCCTTCCAAAGCCGTCAGAACTCCCGCCGCCCCGATTTGGATTTGGAATTGCAGTTTGAGAATGGAGTTTGAGGTTTTGATATCTAGATCTAAAATAGGTTTTGGTTAAAGATTGAAAGTAAATTCAAATTGGGAATATTTAAAAAGAATTGAAAGGGAATTTGAGTTAGGAAAGAACTGAGATGAAAAAGGATTTTAATTGGGTTGTACTTGAGTGTTGGGTTGTGATGAAGAAGACAGTGGAAGAAAGAAGAAGGTGGTAGTGCCATAATTAAATATTATTTTATTATAAATACTTCAATTTTAGGAAAAAAATAAATTAAACCCATCGACATCCTGCAACTAAATATAATTGGGATGAATTTTTTTATTATAAAATTATATAGTTTTATGGGACATGGTTAAATTATTATAATTTTAATATACCTTTTTCGTACTTTAACCCTTATATTCATCTTGTAATACTAAACACGCAAATAAAGTTTCAGTTTTTAAATTATTGTTATTACTATTAAAGTGAGACTTAATTACAAAAACTTGGATGAGAGTCGGGCAACCAATTGGACTCTAAACCCTTATTCCAGGTAAAATATAACCTATGGAAAATAACGGATCGAATATTCGCACTAGAATCATGACTTTGAGCAGCTCGCGTGACCCTACACAAAAAATCAAGAGCTCACTTCCCAATTCTCTAAAGGTGGAGAAATCGAATGCAATAGAGCCGTACCCATTATCAACACATAATTGGAAGCATATTTGCTCTTCTTTCTAGCGACAGCCTTAGCAACCGCAGCTCTAGGGACGAACACGTCAACACCAACACTAACACCAGTGAAGGGAGAAATACTTGTGTCATCCAAGCAAACATCTTTACCTTTGTCCCAGCCATAGACAACGAGATCCGCGGGCCTAAAGTAGGTACATTCATCAAACCAAAAACCTAGGGGCACCTCTGATAGAACATATAGGTTGTAGTATTTAGGACATGTTTTGATTAGTTTTTCATGCATTTTTAGGTAGATTTTTCTTTATTTCGTAGTGTAGCCTTAGTGTTGGAAGTTTCGGAATCTACACTCGTTTGGTTGATATTTGCAGATATGAGTGATCTAGTGCCGGATCATGGTGATGGTGAACATGGAGGTGAGCTTGAAGGTGCCTAAGGAATGTGCATGGATGAAGGCCAAGGAAGAAATCAAGTGTCCAAAGTGTTAGAGAGATTCGAGTTTCAGGAGTGAAAGCGCGGGCAGATCTGCAGGAACTCAGCCGCGCTTCAGAGCATCATACCGCGCTTTGACATCTGGGCTTCAGGAGTGAAAACGCGGGGTGACAAGCAAAGCGCGACCGCGCTTTGGTGCATGACCGCGCTTCTGCTCGCGTGTCCGAAAACATGATATTTTGTATTGGACTTGGGCTTTTGGGCAAAGACTTGTTTTGGTTGTTATTTTTAGAAACCTTTTAGACATATTTTTGGATATTAGTTTTCTAGGTTTATATTCTCATAACTCTTGACTTTGAGATTATTATCATTGTTGTTGAAGCTTGAGAAGAACAAGAAACCTCTTTGGAGAATTGTAAGTTTTTCAATGTCTTTGAACAACTAAACCTCTTTTGCTTAACTAGTTAATTGAAGTTGTGGATTAAGAATTATTGTGAGATTTGATTGTTCTTAATTTGCCTTGATTAGATTGTTTTCTCTTTGCTTGATTGAATAAGTTTGATTTAGGGTTTTGTTAGATTGGCCATCTAACTGGATCTCTAGGTTAAATTACAACTAGATCTTTCTAATTACCGGTAGGTGTTAATTAGATCATCAGTAGAACCTTTAATCAATCTAGGACTGGTAGGACTAGTTGATTAGAGAAGAGAATTCAATTGCATGTTATTTGGATGTCTGGTTGCTCTGAATGCATGTTTCTATTGATACTTGAATCTTAATGCTGTTGTCAAATTGAATCTAGGAGGTCTCTTAGGTTATTTGATAATTAGGGTTGTTAGTACCGGTCGGGCTAATAACTAGAATTGAAGTAGGATTAATAATTCCATGAAGTTGGGTTATTAGCATTCCGCAATAGATTAGTCAAGGTAAAAAGAGAATTTTGATAATCAATGATCAATAATCGAATTCGCAATGGATATTAACTAGTTGAGCATATTTCTCTCATATTTGATAAATCATCTTAGTTTTGCATGTTTAATTCATTAGTTGATAGGAAAACATTCAAAAACCCCCGTTTTACATTCATCTGAGTATCCAAGTTAAATACATAAAAACACAAGTCTCTGTGGGATCGACCCTTACTTCCCTACTACATTCCTAGTAGGTAGTTTGGATTATTTTGATAGGTATTAAGGCGACTAAAATACCTCTATAAAATTGGCGCCGTTGCCGGGGACTTCGTCGTCTTTGTGTATTTAATTTGTTTACTTTGTCTGGTATGAACCTGTCATATGGTTCATACCCGTGCTACTAACTCTTCACCCTTGTTGTTTGACGCAGATATTGACAGGACTTTATTCAGGTTGAGGAAGGAGATTCGCAATTCCTTTCACGAGCTGCCTTTTGATTCTGAATCTGAGTCTGACGAGATGGGTGACGGTAATCTGGATGCTGTGGCACAGACTTTGAGGCAGCTGACTGCACCGGATCTGACCCAACAACCGTTGGCGGTGCAATTCCCTGAGCTGGCCGACGGAGTCAATTTTGAGCTGAAGTCGGGGTTGATCCACCTTCTTCCCAAGTTTCATGGGTTGAGTGGAGAAAACCCTAATAAGCACCTAAGTGAGTTTCATGCAGTCTGCTCAAGTATGAAGCCTAGAGAGGTTACTGAGGATCAGATCAAGCTGAGGGCTTTTCCTTTCTCGCTCAAGGATTCAGCCAATGACTGGTTCTATTATTTGGCACCTGGGAGTATTGACACCTGGCACAAGATGAAGAAAGCATTCTTGGAGAAATACTTCCCAGCTACGAGGTCTAACAGTATCAAGAAGAGCATCAGTAATATTGAGCAGGCACCCACTGAGACCTTGTACGAGTATTATGAGCGATTCAAGAGGTTGATTGCTAGCTGTCCTTATCATGGTTATTCTGACGAGGATCTCATCTTGTATCTCTTCGGAGGTCTTCTGGATGATGAGAGGAGAATGGTTAATGCTGCTTGTGGGGGTTACATCCTTAATAAGACCCCTGCAGGAGCATTTCAACTATTTGATGAGCTTTCTGAAGGTTCACGGCAATTCAACAAGTCTACCAGATCAGTGAGTTCTGCAGTTACTCAGTCATCTTTGCATGAGGAAGTTTCAGAGCTGAAGAATATGGTGAAGCAGCTCACAATGTCCGGTGGGAAACAACATGTTAAGGCATGTGGAATCTGCTTAGATGTTATGCACCCAACAAATGCTTGCCCTACACTCCAAGAGCCGCAAGCTGAAGTTAATGCAATGGGTGGATATGGTCCACAAAAGCAGAGATATGATCCCTTTTCTAATACTTACAATCCTGGATGGAGGGATCATCCCAGCCTTCGATATGGAAATCCCAATCAGCAGCAGCAGTACAATCAACAAGGTGGTCAACCTGCTTTCAGGCCCCCTTTCAATCCGAAGCCTCAAGCACCTGCTTCAAACTCAATGTCGACAGAGGACATGATTCGGGCTCTTGCTCAGAGTGTGACTACGATCCAGGGTTCTATGACTCAATTTCAGCAAGAAACCAAGTCAAGTGTTCAAAATTTGGAGAAGCAGGTGAGCCAAATTGCTAATGCTATAAGCAAGTTGGAGGCCAAGGATTCTGGTAAACTGCCGTCTCAAACCGAGCTCAACCCGAGGCAGAATGTGAATGCTATAACTTTACGATGTGGTAAAGTGCTTGAAGATGCCCCGGGAAAAGCTCATCATGCTAATCAAGAAGAGAAGCCCTTGGAAGAAGAGGACGCAGGAGAGAACTCCAATTCGGGTGTTTAGCTTCGAAAACTCGGGCAAGACAGTCAAAACGCGCCCGCGTTTTCAGGTACCAACCCGCGCTATGCCTCCTGGGAAGAATCCTCAGAAGCGCGGGCAGTTACATCCCGAAGCGCGCCCGCGCTTTCAAGCGATAGCCCGCGCTTCTCCACCCGAGTTTCAGGTCCCGAAACGCGGCCACCGACAGGCGAAAGCGCGCCCGCGTTCTCGAGCCAGCCCGCGCTTCCGATCGCAGAGGCGACTTCTCCTAAGTCTTCTCCCGAGTCTTCACCGACACCTCCTATTTCACTTCCACCTTTTCGAGAGGCTCTCAAACGGACCCGAAAGCTTGAGAACGACAAGGAGCTATTCGAGACATTTAGTAAGTGCGAAGTCAACATCCCGCTACTCAAACTCATCAAAAGTATTCCTCGCTATGCTAAATTCTTGAAGGAGCTCTGCACTATCAAGAGAACTCAAAAGCTAAAGGGACAACAGAAGGTCAAAGTGAGTGAACACATCTCAGCTGTGTTTCAAAGGCGTATGCCCAAGAAATGCGGAGATCCAGGTATGTTCACTATCCCATGTGTGATTGGTGAAACCAAAATTGATAAGGCCATGCTAGATTTGGGTGCTTCCATCAATGTTATCCCTTATTCTTTGTACAAATCTCTTGAGCTTGGACCTTTGCATGATACTAGAGTTGTGATCCAATTAGCTGATAGATCTAATGTGTATCCTAAGGGTATAGTTGAAGATGTGCTTGTTATGGTTGATAAATTGATTTTCCCTGCTGACTTCTATGTGCTAGATATGGAACATGATAAGCATGCCTCACCTATTCTTTTGGGTAGACCTTTCTTGAAGACAGCTAATACTAGGATTGATGTTTGTAGTGGATCTCTCACCATGGAATTTGATGGGGAAAGGGTAGAGTACAATATCTATGATGCTATGAAATACCCTGCTGATGTGAACTCTTTGTGTGCAATTGATGTGATTGAACCTCTTGTTCAAGAAACCTTTAATGTGAATGGCATGCATGAGTTGCAATCTGTTCTTGAAAATTCTTTGGTGAACAATATGCTAGATTTTGAGCTTAATGCTAACCTGCAGGAAATTGTGGCTGAGTTGAACACTCACTATGAGCGTCCACTCTTACCACCGGGCTCCAAGCCCATGCTACTAACCTTGCCAAGCGAGCAGCTTGTTCCTTCTGTTGTGCAGGCCCCAGTGATAGAGTTGAAGCAACTTCCGGATCATCTTAAATATGCCTTCCTAGGTGATGGAGAGACCTTACCAGTGATCATTTCTAACAAACTTACGAAAGATCAAGAACACCGGTTGATAGAGGTTTTGAGGGAGCATAAAACCGCCATAGGATGGACTATTGCAGACATAAAAGGAATTAGCCCCTCTACATGTATGCATAGAATCTTATTGGAGGAAGAAGCAAAGCCCTCAAGACAACCTCAAAGGAGGTTGAACCCGCCAATGATGGAGGTGGTGAAGAAGGAGGTTCTCAAACTTCTCCAAGCAGGCATGATATACCCCATCTCTGACAGTCAGTGGGTAAGCCCTACCCAAGTTGTTCCCAAGAAGGGCGGTATTACAGTCAAGGAGAACGAGCAAGGTGAATTGATTCCCACCAGGATCCAAACCGGGTGGCGTGTGTGCATCGATTACCGCAAGCTCAATGCGGTTACTCGGAAGGATCACTTTCCCTTGCCCTTCATTGATCAAATGCTTGAGTGACTTGTTGGTCGCCCTTTCTATTGCTTTTTGGATGGATATTCCGGATATTTCCAAATAGCCATTGCACCCGAAGATCAAGAGAAGACGACGTTCACTTGTCCGTTTAGTACTTTCTCATACCGAAGGATGCCATTTGGGTTGTGCAACGCGCCTGCCACGTTCCAAAGGTGTATGGTTAGTATCTTTTCCGAATACATAGAGCATTTCATTGAGGTTTTCATGGATGATTTCACCGTACATGGGGATGACTTTGATTCTTGTTTAAATCACTTGACACTTGTGCTTCAAAGATGTAAGGATACTAATCTTGTTCTAAATTCTGAGAAATGTCACTTCATGGTTGAACAAGGAATAGTATTAGGTCATATAGTGTCCGCTAGGGGTATTGAGGTCGATAAGGCAAAGATTGAAGTAATTCAATCCTTGCCTTATCCTACTAATGTCCGCGAAGTGCGTTCTTTTCTTGGACATGCAGGTTTCTATCGCAGGTTCATTAAAGACTTTTCAAAGACAGCTTCACCTCTATGTGATTTACTCAAGAAGGAGACCGCCTTTGATTTTGGTGATGAGTGCAAGAAGGCTTTTGATGAGCTGAAATTACGTCTCACCACCGCCCCTATTATCCAAGCCCCGGATTGGTCTCTACCCTTTGAGATCATGTGTGATGCAAGTGACTATGCAGTGGGGGCGGTATTGGGGCAAAAGGTTGGAAAGGCGTCCCATGTGATCCACTATGCCTCCATGACTCTGAATGAGGCGCAGAGGAACTACTACACCACCGAGAAGGAGCTATTGGTAGTGGTGTTTGCTTTGGAGAAATTTCGGTCCTACTTGCTAGGGACCAAGGTGATTGTCTACACCGATCATGCAGCCCTTCGTTACTTGTTGACGAAGAAGGAAGCTAAGCCCCGATTGATACGATGGATCTTGTTGTTGAGTGAGTTCAACATTGAGATCAAGGACAAGAAGGGGGCTGAGAATGTGGTAGCGGATCACCTTAGTCGCTTGACATGTGAAGGAGAGAGCGGTCTACAAGTTTCACCTATTCGAGAAGAGTTCCCGGATGATACCTTGTTCGCAGTGCGTGTTGTTCAGCCTTGGTATGCAGATTTGGTGAATTTTCTCGCTGCGGGTGAGCTTCCATCGGTCTTGACCAAAGCCCAAAGAGACAAGCTTAAGAGCGAAGCAAGGTACTATGTGTGGGATGATCCATATCTTTGGAAGCATTGCGCAGATCAGGTCATTCGTAGATGTCTTCCCGAGAATGAGGTAACCTCTGTTTTGACCTTTTGTCATTCATATGCTTGTGGGGGGCATTTTAGCGCTAGAAAGACTGCTAGGAAGGTGTTGGATGCAGGATTTTATTGGCCTACCATCTTTCGGGATGCAAACGCCTTTTGTAAATCTTGTGACCGATGCCAACGAGTCGGGAATATATCCTAGAAAGATGAGATGGCCCAATCTCCCATGATTTTTTGTGAAGTTTTTGATGTTTGGGGCATTGATTTCATGGGACCTTTTCCGAACTCTTTTGGGAACTATTATATTTTGTTAGCGGTGGACTACGTTTCCAAGTGGGTGGAAGCGAAGGCCACCCGTACTGATGATTCCCGAGTTGTGGCAGATTTCTTGAAGACTCACATCTTTAACAGATTTGGGATCCCTAGAGCTTTGATTAGTGATAAAGGAACTCATTTTTGTAACAAGACGGTGAGTGCACTTTTGAGGAAGTACCATGTCACACACCGAGTCTCTACAGCGTACCACCCCCAAACAAATGGTCAAGCCGAGGTGTCCAACCGAGAGGTCAAGTCCATTCTTGAGAAGACGGTGTCACCAAACCGGAAGGATTGGAGTATCCGATTAGATGATGCACTTTGGGCCTATAGGACAGCTTACAAAACACCGATTGGAATGTCCCCTTTTCGGTTGGTGTTTGGTAAGGCATGTCACCTTCCAGTGGAGATCCAACACAAAGCATATTGGGCGGTGAAGCATTGTAGCATGAAATTGGATGAGGCTGGTGCATTAAGGAAGCTACAGTTGCAGGAGCTAGAAGAGCTAAGGATGGAAGCCTATGACAATACCGCCATCTACAAAGAGAAGACCAAAGCTTGGCATTACAAACATATTTGGTGCAAGCACTTCAAAGTTGGAGACAAAGTCTTGTTATATCAATCTCGTCTTAAGCTTTTTCCAAGAAAACTGAGGTCGAGATGGACGGGACCATTCGTTGTGGCGCACACATATCCACATGGAGCGGTTGACGTCTACGATAGTACTACTCACTCCACCTTCAAAGTGAATGGCCAGAGATTGAAGCCTTATTTCGATGGGTTTAGCAATGCTATACTTGACGAAACGGCTTTACAAGAACCCGAGCCAGCGACATGAGCAACAGACCGTCGAGCTAACGACGTTAACCAAGCGCTTCTTGGGAGGCAACCCAAGCAATAGGATAGTTGTTTTTGATTTTTAGTGTTAGCCTAGGATTAGTATAGGATCGTTTTGTTTTGTTGTTTTGTTTCTTTGTGTGTTTTTGCAGCCCGGCGTACAGGTCCAAAAGCGCGGTGTAGGGCCCCGAAAGCGCGACCGCGCTTCAGAGCCCCATACCGCGTTTCGCCTCCTGAAACTCAGGTCTAAAAGCGCGGGCAGGCCGGCAGAAGCACGGCCGCGCTTTCGAACCATCCCGCGCTTCCGTTCTCTCACAGCACGAGTTAAAAACTCGGCCGGCCCTCTCTTTTCCTCATTCTCCATCTGAAAACGCGGCCGACATTACCTTCTTCACTCAAGAACGCGAGCCAGCGATCACTATTGGAGCCCTTGTCACTGTTGGAGCCCTTTTCCTCAGCAGGAAGGGTACAGGACCGATCACTATTGGAGCCCTTGTCACTGTTTTGGCTCAGTATTACCAGCTTGATTTGACTCGGTTTGGTGGGAGGATTGAGCCTGCACCGATGGATTTCGCTTTCCTCAACAAGATGGGTGCCCTGCATTTCCACTATGGTCACTATTTCTGGAGGATTGGAGACACCAAGAGGGTGATGCAGCTTCCGGATGCACAGAGAGTTGTCTTAGCCATCGGACGAGATCATGCTGCTACCTGGATGATCACTCCTCGGGACGGTGATCTCCCGCTTGAGACAGTTGAGAGCCATCGGGGCAAGAGGCGTCGGGTGTAGAGGACTGTTGAGGAGTCTGAGGAGGAGGCCACAGCTGATGATGATTCTGAGGGTGATGAGGATTTCATTGCTGAGGAGGAGCTCGAGCCAGAGCTTGGTGGTCAGGATGAGGATGCTGTCGCACAGGATGTTCGGGATGTGGGTGGTTATCCTCAAGGCCAGTTTGATCAGTTGGTGAGCATGATGGGAGGGCTCACCACTCAGATGACTCAGTTTAGGGCCCATGTCGATCAGAGGTTCGATTATCAGGAGCAGAGGTTAGACCATTACCGGCAATATCATGACGAGCAGCTCCATCAACTTCACGCTCGCATGGATGGGTGGACTCAGGAGGGTGGATTCCCAGCATATCAGTATTACCCATATCCGGGCTATCCACAACAGTTCCCACCACCACCACCACCGGAGTAGATCCCACTTCCTTCCTATCTGGATGACTCGGTTAGTATTTTCTTCTTCTTTCTTTTCTTTTACATTGGGGACAATGTAAAGTTTAAGCTTGGGGGAGGGGATTATTGGTTGAGTCATCTCATCTTTGCATTCATATAGTTGCATTTGCATGTTTAAATTATAGTTTTGCATCGATTAAAACTGAAAAAAAAAAATGAAAAAATCAATCTAAAATTACAAAATCACAAAAATATTGCATTGTAGGATTCAAATTTCCCTACTTGTCCTCTTGTCTCTCTAAGTTAAGAGTATTATCTAACCCATGATTAGCTTGTTGGTTGAAGTTTCCTTGGATTGAAGCATGATTCTTAAGTTATTAATCTTGATTATAGGATTGAGCATGCATAAGAAGTTGAAATTTTGGACTGTTTATGAAGTTCTAGACATATATACCTTGTGAGATTATTTTGAGCCTTTATTGCATATTTGCATCTTTTCTTGAGTGTATCACTTTGATTGCTAGCTCTAGAACTTGCGTTTAGATATCTTTTTCAAGGCTACATTTACATGATTCGAATGCATGACATTAAAATGATTGAGGCATTTTTATTAGCTCATTATATCCTTATCTACCTTATGCATGATCCTTTGTTTGATAGCCCACTTGTTGAGCCTGTAGCCTTATTTTGTAGCCCCACAAAAATTCTCCTAGCCTATATGAGCTTGACCCTTTCCGGGAATTAGGATTTAGTGGGAGAGTTGGTTGATAAGAAAGGATTTGTGTTGAGTTGAAAGAAAAAAAGATAAGGAGTTGAAAAAAAAAATGTGATGAAAAGAAAAAAAAAAAGTATTTGATTGAGGTGAAATTAAAGTGAGAAATCAAGTTGAAAACCTCAAAGTGAGTTGAAAAAAAAAAATGAGCAAAAGTGTATTAAGACAAGTGATGGAGAAAAGGTGAATCAAGTTGGAGAACATATGAAGTGAAGTGGTTAAAGGTTGGATAGTTAGCTAGTTCTAGTTCCCGGTTTTAGCACCACATGACCAAATATTTCCCCACCTACTTGTGTATACCTTGGCCCCATTACAACCCTTTGAAAAGTCCTCATGATTTTTGTTGTGTGTTTGATCATTCGTAGTGGAGATTTAGAACACTGATGCAAGCGTATGGTAGTCTAGTTTTCAAAGTTGATTTTGAGTGAAACACATTCCTTAAACACTTGAGTGAGAGTGCGAAACACATTACCTTGGTGAGGTCTAGAATGGATGAATGATTTGATTTTGAAAGCTTCTCATACATGTGTGCAATGATGTCTTGGTCAAGGTTTAGCTTTTTGATGAAATGTGGATTGACTTTGAGATGGATGCTTTAACTTGCTAGTTGTGGTGTGATCTTGATTTTATTTCTTGCTTGAGGACAAGCAAGGTTCAAGCTTGCGGGAATGTGATAGAACATATAGGTTGTAGTATTTAGGACATGTTTTGATTAGTTTTTCATGCATTTTTAGGTAGATTTTTCTTTATTTCGTAGTGTAGCCTTAGTGTTGGAAATTTCGGAATCTACACTCGTTTGGTTGATATTTGCAGATATGAGTGATCGAGTGCCGGATCATGGTGATGGTGAACATGGAGGTGAGCTTGAAGGTGCCTAAGGAATGTGCATGGATGAAGGCCAAGGAAGAAATCAAGTGTCCAAAGTGTTAGAGAGATTCGAGTTTCAGGAGTGAAAGCGCGGGCAGATCTGCAGGAACTCGGCCGCACTTCAGAGCATCATACCGCGCTTTGACATCTGGGCTTCAGGAGTGAAAACGCGGGGAGACAAGCAAAGCGCGACCGCGCTTTGGTGCATGACCGCGCTTCTGCTCGCGTGTCCGAAAACATGATATTTTGTATTGGACTTGGGCTTTTGGGCAAAGACTTGTTTTGGTTGTTATTTTTAGAAACCTTTTAGACATATTTTTGGATATTAGTTTTCTAGGTTTATATTCTCATAACTCTTGACTTTGAGATTATTATCATTGTTGTTGAAGCTTGAGAAGAACAAGAAACCTCTTTGGAGAATTGTAAGCTTTTCAATGTCTTTGAACAACTAAACCTCTTTTGCTTAACTAGTTAATTGAAGTTGTGGATTAAGAATTATTGTGATATTTGATTGTTCTTAATTTGCCTTGATTAGATTGTTTTCTCTATGCTTGATTGAATAAGTTTGATTTAGGGTTTTGTTAGATTGGCCATCTAACTGGATCTCTAGGTTAAATTACAACTAGATCTTTCTAATTACCGGTAGGTGTTAATTAGATCATCAGTAGAACCTTTAATCAATCTAGGACTGGTAGGACTAGTTGATTAGAGAAGAGAATTCAATTGCATGTTATTTGGATGTCTGGTTGCTCTGAATGCATGTTTCTATTGATACTTGAATCTTAATGCTGTTGTCAAATTGAATCTAGGAGGTCTCTTAGGTTATTTGATAATTAGGGTTGTTAGTACCGGTCGGGCTAATAACTAGAATTGAAGTAGGATTAATAATTCCATGAAGTTGGGTTATTAGCATTCCGCAATAGATTAGTCAAGGTAAAAAGAGAATTTTGATAATCAATGATCAATAATCGAATTCGCAATGGGTATTAACTAGTTGAGCATATTTCTCTCATATTTGATAAATCATCTTAGTTTTGCATGTTTAATTCATTAGTTGATAGGAAAACATTCAAAAACCCCCGTTTTACATTCATCTGAGTATCCAAGTTAAATACATAAAAACACAAGTCTCTGTGGGATCGACCCTTACTTCCCTACTACATTCCTAGTAGGTAGTTTGGATTATTTTGATAGGTATTAAGGCGACTAAAATACCTCTATCAACCTCCTTCTGCACAACAACACCGGCTTGGGCACATATAGAACCCAACACATCTTGGACAAGGTTATGTCGAAATTTAATGTCAATATCATTGCCACAATGCACATCATGATCCCAAAGTAATCCATGATCATAGAAGAGTAACAAGGATAGGTAAAATCAACTATATATAAAGGGATCATAAGCCAATAACGCAAAACACGCCAAAATTACCTTGGATGCATGATCTGACCCAGCCCTTCAATTGGAATTGTTCTTAGAAGTCCAAAGAGTGTGACACCCGATGGCTAATAAGGATGACTTTTTCACAAGCACTAAAATTATAACAACCTACTAAGCCTCTCTCCAACATGTCAAATGATGAGTCCCGACCCGGGTTAACAAGTCTCGGACTCAAGGATCGTTTCTTCTTCTGGTCGAAGGAGCTCTCTTACACTCGAATTGAATCAAGTAAGGTCGATTGGGGTTAATGAGACTATTTTTGGGCGTGTATTTGAATAACCAAAGACACAATTTTTGTGGACAAAAATACTTGTATTAAAAGGATAAGTAGTCGATCCCTCCCATTCGGTCAACTCACCGAGAGAGATCGACTAAGGGGTACAAGGATCAGGAACCAGCCCGTACAACCCGAGAACCCCAAAGGATAAGTACTTGATCGATGACTCGATCAAGTCAGCCCGATCACGCCATGGGACTCTCACCCAGACGTACCTGACTAGGACCTTGATGTTACGAACAAGGCCGACCTCCCATCCCTCTCTTGGGTCCAAGACGCGCCAAGGGAGAAGGAGAAAGGAGCCCAGAACCCGAAAGAGACAAATGTCTTTTCAAGTTCAAGTTCTAAGCTATCTAACAAATGAGAACCTAGCGTTCTATTTATAGGCGAGGCTTGGAGAGGCATGCTTTGAGCCCAAGGAAGAGTAATGAGGCGGTTTGGGTGCCTTGCTCTCCAAGGAAGAAGCTTGGCGCCGAAGTTACTCACCTAATGGCCTTATTTAGCTTCTAGAAAATACATTAAAATTAAATACAAGGAAAATACTATTATTATTACAAAATTGGGCCTTCATGGGCCAAAACGATGAGCCGTCGTTCTAGACTTTGGGCTTGGCTCGAACCCACTTAGGATGTCGCGGGCTTCTTCAACTTAAGCCCAAAAAGGGTCTTTTCCCTCACTTAGGCGTGTGGGCTCCGGGGAAGGCTCAGCCATGGGGGCATGGGGCGCAGCACAAAGCGGGCGCTGGGCGCCGAGAGCCGTGGCATGAGGTGGGCACCGGGCGCGGGGCGCGGCTCAAGATAGGCACCAAGCGCCGCGGGGCGCAACCGAGCCGGTGTGGAAATGCCAAAAGAGGGTGCCCCGGTCCGTGACGTATCATCCTCCCTTTCTTGTGGAGGATTCGACCACAAATCCTTGCACTCGACGTTGTAGTTGGCTCGGGCATGGTGACTCAGCCGGGCGGGTCCACGTCTAATTAGGAGTGGCTCCACTTCGTTTGGGTGCATGGGCTGAAGGGTGATGAGTTGGTCGTCGTGGTTGAAGTGGTGTGTGTTCCACCGACCGTTGTGTAGCACATCGAGGTCCCCTTGCCATGGTCGCCCTAGTAAGATGTCCGTGGACTACATAGGGACAATATCACAATTAATAAGGTTATGGTAGGGGCCATTGATGAGTCGCACGGACACGTAGTGTGTGACCGCCACGGAATCCCCTTCATGCAACCACTCGAGCGTATAAGGCTTGACGAGGCATATAGGACGCAACCCCACTCGGTCGACTACAAGCATAGACACCAAGTTCGAGCCACATCCACCATCAATGTTAACCATGCACTCGATTCCGAGCACCATGCCTCGATTGTAAAAGAGGCTCCGCCTTTGGATAATGCAAGGAATTGGCGGCTCCTAGGGAACCTCGAGCGCAACCGGCTCCTCATGTGTGACCCCTTGGGCCACCAACGCTTCTCCCATCTCCACGGGAAGGTGGTGCTCCACATACGGCTTCATATCCCACCCGTCGTTAAGAGCTTGGGCCGTGGCCTCATGGAGGACAGCCGCATCTATATCCTCGCCCCAAAGATCCGCCAAGTCCAAATAGTCATCTAAGACATTCACGGGACCCTCGGACCCATGGGGGTTCGGATATTCGCCCTCAATGTCCACCATCTCACTAGACCCCTCACTCTCGGTGTCCATTGTGGGCTCACTCTCGCTTCCCTCCCCACTGTCCTCGTCCATATCTTCATCACTTTCATACCCCTCGGTGCACTCCTCACTCCCATTTTCACCACTCGGGTACTCATCCTTGCTACTTTCATTCAAGTAGCCCCACACTTCGATTTTGAATTCCTCATCGTTCATCCACTCATCCGAATTCCCTAAGGACTCCCTCTCACTCACAAGGTCCACGACCTCCACATTCTTCTCACACTCTCCTTCCTCACCACTTGAGATGTCAATCACTTCCATGGCTTCCACGCCTCCCTTCTCTTCATCACTTGACAACTCCACCACTTCTACCCGTCGAGCCATGCCACAAGGACGTGAAAACCACATAGAAGGGGTGGCATTTGGCCTTGGCCGAACCACTAAGGGCCTGATTTCTTTTTCTTGAACTCGCCCCTTGGCCTTGATGGAAGTCACACTCTTGATGGAAGTTCGGATCATGTTGTAGGCTTTGGATGGACACCAACCTACAACTTTCAAGTCCTAGTTGCTCGGGAGAGGTTATGGAATCGGCTCACACTAGGAAGAAAGGCTCAAGGTTCGGTTTTGGGGATTTGGAAGGAATAAAGAATTTTGTGGGCTAAGGCTTGAATTTATAGACCATTAGAAGACACATTTCATCCCTCTCTTTACTCTCTTTAATTTTGGCACGCCAAAAGCCTTGCCATTTAGAGCAGTTGGCGGTTTTGGATTGGAAAGAAGAGTAATGTGTGTATGAATGATGAATAAAGAGGGTGGTCCAATGACTTGTGTCTTAACACACCTTATCAACAAAAAACGCCCCTCATGAACAATAGGGTGACGTTTTTATTGGAGGGAGATGATGAATGGAATGGCAAAGGGTGTCTTGATTGATGAAATTTGGTCTTAAAGAATTATATCTTAAAGCCAATAAATAATCTTGAATGTGTGAGATATGAAAAGGCTTAGGTAGAAATAGAGTATAGGCTTGGTGGATAAGTAATGATTTCAATGAGGCACAAATTAAGTGAGGCTTTAATGTAGTTAATGAAGGTGAGTTTTGAGGTTTTTCACTAGTGAAAAATGAGAAAACTCGGCTGGCCTTTTTGTGTAAGAAGTCGGCTCAATCAATGAGCTCGGAAGAGGTTTTGGCCGACTATTGGGATTAATTGGTTGACAATGGCTTTCTTGTGTGGTTTAATGATAGCTTGGGGCCAAAGCAACACTTTAATTGGCTCGGTTTTAGGATGAGATTTTATAAAAGAATTTAATGTAAAATAAGGACAACCTCAACTCGAGTTTTAAAGAGGATAGTATGAAAGAACGGTTTTACTCGAGACTTGCGAGCCAAGCAAAGACTTTCCTCAATGGGTTTAAAGGATATTATTCAAGGAATGGAATAAACCCAAATTTTGGATAAATGAAGAGATAAAAAATTGGTTTTCTAACTCAAACTCGGGATCCAAGCAAGGGTTAGGAAATTGGTGTTCTTCTTCCCTTTCGTTCTCTCTCTTTTTTTTTCGATCTTGCAAATCCAATTCTTCAAGACCCCAAAGATGAAAAAGAGATTTGGGTAGAAAAAGGATCAAGGTCTACAGGGTCAAGGCTGAAGGGTTAAAGGGTGAAGGCATGAGCAACTAAAGAATTGAAAATTGCGAGTAATATATTCGAACCTTACACTTTGATGAACTCCTTCGAATGGCTCTGATACCAAATTATGAGTCCCGGCCCGGGTTAACGAGTCTCGGACTCAAGGATCGTTTCTTCTTCTGGTCGAAGGAGCTCTCTTACACTCGAATTGAATCAAGTAAGGTCGATTGGGGTTGATGAGACTATTTTTGGGCGTGTATTTGAATAAACAAAGACACAATTTTTATGGACAAAATTACTTATAATAAAGGATAAGTAGTCGAGCCCTCCCATTCAGTCAACTCACCGAGAGAGATCGACGAAGGGGTTCAAGGATCAAGAACCAGCCCATACAACCCGAGAACCCCAAAGGATAAGTACTTGATGGATGACTCGAACAAGTCATCCCGATCACGCCATGGGACTCTCACCCAGATGTGCCTGACTAGGACCTTGATGTTATGAACAAGGCCGACCTCCCATCCCTCCCTTGGGTCCAAGACGCGCCAAGGGAGAAGGAGAAAGGAGCCCAGAACCCGAAAGAGACAAATGTCTTTTCAAGTTCAAGTTCTAAGCTATCTAACAAATGAGAACCTAGCGTTCTATTTATAGGCGAGGCTTGGAGAGGCATGCTTGGAGCCCAAGGAAGAGTAATGAGGCGGTTTGGGTGCCTTGCTCTCCAAGGAAGAAGCTTGGCGCCCAAGTTACTCACCTAATGGCCTTATTTAGCTTCTAGAAAATGCATTAAAATTAAATACAAGGAAAATACTATTATTATTACAAAATTGGGCCTTTATGGGCCAAAACGATGAGCCGTCGTTCTAGACTTTGGGCTTGGCTCGAACCCACTTTGGATTTGGCGGGCTTCTTCAACGTAGGCCCAAAAAGGAGTCTTTTCCCTCACTTGATGTGTAGGCGTGTGGGCTCCGGGGAAGGCTCAGCCATGGAGGCGTGGGGCGCGGCACAAAGCAACGCCGGGCGCCGATAGCCGTGGCATGAGGCGGGCACCGGGCGCGGGGCGCGGCTCAAAATAGGGCCCGTGCGCCGCGGGGCGTGGCCGAGCCCGGTGCTTATTTTATAAAGTACACTGTAGCCAATTTTATAAATTCAGTTCCATTTCCATTTATATATTCAGTTTCAATTCCGTTTCCAGCTGTACATGCATTTTTAGTTCTAGTTCCAACTAATTTTATCGAATAGAGCCTTTAAACTTTCCCCAAATTAAAATCCTAGATTTAATAAAAACTTTCAATAATAGAGATTAAACGGCAGAATACATGTACGGCCCCCCAAACTTGTAAGTTTTTTTCAACCAAACCCCTCAACTAAAAAATGTTCTATTAAACCCCTCGACTTACTAATTTTGTTCGATTGAACCCCTCGTTACGCGCCATGTGCCACGCCAACGCAATGTCATTGCCACGTAGCACTGACTTGGCGGTGACGTGGCATTGTTGAAAAAACTCTTTTATGAATTTATATGTATTTGTTTATCCAACTCGTTCTACGAAACACGCAATAAAAGATTTACCTCAAGCAATAATTTTTTATAATACATTTTATAATTAAAATAAAAATATCTTTTAATATTAAATAATATTAATCAATTAAAATATTATTTTATACTCCCTCCGTTTCACAATAAGTGTCGTTTTAGCTCTTAACACAGTTTTTAAGAAAAACAATCATTCACTTTAAAACTTACAACTTTTTCTTAATCTTACCACTCATTACATTTTTTTGGCCAATGCATGAACAACTTTAGTCAACTATACACATTCCAATAAAAATTATCATCATTCACCCCTATTAAATCACTTTGAAAACCTAAAACGACACATATTATGAAACAAATTTTAAGTGCTAAAACGACACTTATTATGAAACGGAGGGAGTAATATTTTCAGTCGCACTACATTGACGTTAATTTTTTTACCGAACAGACCTAGGATTACTCTTACATGATTGATTAGTAGAGTTGTCAAAACTTAATCAAACCTGCTAAGCCGACCAGAACCGATCAAAAACTTTTAGGGTTGAATCCCGAAAATCAAAAATGAACTAAACCCATTTTAAGCTGAACCCGAATGGATTACAATCTGAAACCTGTGGGGTTGACCGGTATAGTATATTTAAAGAACGTATAAAATTTATTTTTAAAATTATAATATATTTTAATATTAAAATAAATAATAATAATATTTTATTATTTAGTATTATTATTTAACTAAGATATTATTTTAACAATATTTCAGTTGCACAAGATCGGCGTGTATCACACGCGCTATGCCACGTCAGTAAAAACACATAAATTGTTGGGTTTCCCTCCTTAATTTGAAGTGGATCAATTAAATAGCCCATAATGATAAAGCCCAATCCAAAGAGATATCTAGAACATTTGGCTAGATTAATAAATAATCTAGAAATATGTAGCTAGAGTGGTAAATAGGAGAAGATTGTGGGATATTCTAGAATTAAGTAGAATAAATGGGTTAAGATAGTATTTTATAGAATTGTCTAGAATTATTGAGAACCAATATGTAAAGCCTATAAATAGGCATGATTGTAGCATTTTCCACAACCACTCAAGTGAAGCAATCAATCAAGTATATAAGTGAGTGTGTCTTGAGAGTAAATCCTCGAGTGGGTGAGAGTGTAAGTAAGAGTTTGGGTGAGAGTTCCACCGAAAAACTAATTAGTGTTTGTAATCTCTTTCCTCAAAATACATAAAACTTAGCTTGTATATTAGTTGTCCCATTTGCCCATCTTAATCACACGAAGAGGGAAAATATGAGTTTTCCCAACAGTGGTATCAGAGGTAAGGTCGTCCATAGCTCGGTTTTCTCGTGCGATTCAAGATGGAGGCTACCGTTGCCTACGATGGTGACATGTTCAAACTCACCGCGGACAACTATTCCTACTGGAAGCCGATGATGGAGGACCATCTCTACTACAAGGACTTGCACGAGCCCATCATCAACGAGAAGAAGCCAGAAGGAAAGAGCGACAAGGCAGTTGCCGTTATACGTAAGTATATTGACCGAACTCTCTTTGAGCATGTTTCAACTTACACAAATGCCTTTGAATTATGGACAAAGCTTGAGTCCATGATTCAAAAGAAGACGACTCGTAATAAAGCCCTCCTAATGCGGCGGTTGGTGAAGTTGGAGTACAAGGATGGTGAAAGCATGATTGAGCACTTGAACAATTTCAAGGGGCTCATAAATCAGCTAAATAAGGCTGAGATGAAAGTTGAGGATGAAATGCAAGCCCTTCTACTCCTCAGTTCCCTACTTGAGAGTTGCGACACGCTGGTGGTTACTTTAAGTAACTCGGCCCCAGAAGGAAAGCTCACCATGAACATCGTCAGTGATAGCCTTCTTAATGAAGAAGCAAGGAGGAAGGAACGAGGCACGACCACCCATTTTGAGGCTAACGTCGTCGATAGACGAAGAAGAAACGACACTCTGAAGAGCCGAGACGTAGAGGAGTCTTGAGGTAAGTTTCAATCACGATCCAAGATAACATGTTGTTATTGTGGCAAGATAGGTCACAAGAAAGTAGAGTGTCGAATCTTCAAGAAGGATCAGATGGCCGGTCATGTCAAGTGAGATGAGTTTATCCCAACGAAGAGTCGAGAGGAAAGGAGAACCACCGCTATGGCAATCGAAGGTGATGAAGTTTATCTCGTTGGAGGAGGCAATATGCGGAGCATTGCCTATGATGATAACACCTGGGTTATCGACATCGGCGCATCCTTCCACGTCAGCTATAATAAAGGTATCTTCTCATCCTACCAAAATGGTGATTTTGGTAACATATGGATGGGAAATGGAGGCATGAGCAAGATCGGTTGGGTAGACGATATCATCCTAACGTGTGATACAGGATGCAAGCTCTGCCTAAGAGATGTGAGGCATGTACCTGACATGCACCTCAATCTTATATCAGTAGGAAAGTTAGATGAGGCTGGTCTAGTGAATCTCTTTGGTGAAGGAAAGTGGAAGCTCATCAAAGGAAGTCAGATCGTGGATCGAGGAAGGAAGGAAGGGTCGTTATACCTGATGCGAGCCGAGCCCAATGCCAAGACTAAGGAGTTCATGCACCGTGATCCTCCCAAAGACGAGCTTAGCCATCAGCTTAGGGATCTGATCAACAAGAAGATTGATCGAGGAGCAGTTACAACTGGGAATGGTGAAGCTGATGATGAAGATATTGTAGGACAATCCTCTAGAGAGAGAAAGGATAGCCCGTATGAGTATGATAGACTCACGGATGAAAGACAACCACAGGCCGATGAAGTGGAAATGGTTAGCAAACGTGAAACCAAGGGGGTAAGAGCCGTGCAAGAGGAGACAAAAGCCTTGCATGAGAGCCTCACTTGTGAGCAGGAGAAATCCATGCAAGAAGAGACGAAAGCCTTGCATGAAGACTACTCATTCCAGCTGGCAAAAGAGGAGCCTGTGCTAAAGAGCACAGAGAAAGAACCGGTCAAAGAAAATGATTCCAAGAGTTCAACGTCAGACTTTACGGATGCCTCTGAAGGGGGAGCTGGCTTTTGGAAATCAAAGATGAAGGAGTATCGCCTTTTTAAGGCAGAGGATATCTTATCCACAAAGGGATGCATGGAGATCTGGTCACACGCGAGATCTGGTCACACGCGAGATCTGGTCACACGCGAGATCTGGTCACACGCGAGATCTGGTCACACGGGAGATCTGGTCACACGCGATGACCAAGGTGATGATAGACAAGAACGACGAGATCGTGACACCGTTACACTTCGAAATTAAGTCGGGAAGGGGGAGATTGTTCGGTTTCCCTCCTTAATTGGAAGTGGATAAATTAAATAGCACATAATGATAAAGCCCAATCCAAAGAGATATCTAGAACATTTGGGTAGATTAATGAAAAATCTAGAAATATGTAGCTAGAGTGGTAAATAGGAGAAGATTGTGGGATATTCTAGAATTAGGTAGAATAAATGGGTTAAAATAGTAATTTATAGAATTGTCTAGAATTATTGAGAACCAATATGTAAAACCTTTAAATAGGCATGTGTGTAACATTTTCCACAACCACTAAAGTCAAGCAATCAATCAAATATATAAGTGAGTGTGTCTTGAGAGTAAATACTCGAGTGGGTGAGAGTGTAAGGAAGAGTTCGGGTGGGAGTTCCACAAAAAAACTAATTAGTGTTTGTAATTTGTTTCCTCGAAATACATAAAACTTAGCTTGTATATTAGTTGTCCCATTTGCCCATCTTAATCACACGAAGAGGAAAATACGAGTTTTCTCAACATAAATATAGTCCTGTAGATTATGAATACAAAATCTAATGAAATATATAAAACTACGCATGAAAAATTAATTATATTAACTAGTTTGCAATTTAACCCTAAAAATATGACTAAGACGTTATCCTAATTCAGGTTCTATGTGGCAAATAATGCCATCAACAGCTCGATCACCTCGAGTCGATCAATATTTTTTTTTTTTGGAATTCCCAGTTTACATGAAACTTATTAAAATCTGCTTACGAGGCAAATGGAGTGGTTATGTCTTCTTTGTTTTTGCGTAGAACTGTAGAAGAAGAAGACCTAACCAAGTTTTTTTTTTTTTTTGGTCATGAAGACCTAACCAAGTTGTCTACTGTTAATATTTTTAGATCCCCTTAATTAGCGCTCACTTGGACCACCATAATTAAGTATTAACTGTGTTATTACTATTTTTCAGCGTTGAATCTATACAAAAATGTATCATGTTTATGAGATTCACTTTGTCTTATTTTTGTGTTGGGTTTGGTTCTATATATGTTCCACCTTTTCCTGAATTGATTATGGATCACGGATCCAGGATTTTACTAATTAAAACAAACTAGTTTTATTCAAACTCACAATTACAAATTGCACAGAAGCCAAAAAGATCAACATACTTCTGATGATGAAACATCAACCAAACAAAATAATTGAATAACAAGCAACTACAGGCAATAGAACGGAAAATTCGTCTCCATCAAAAAGGAGTTGAAGTTTGTCTAGATAGCTTCACCAGGGAGCTGCTCGTAGTTGGTTGGAGCACTGATGAAGAATGTATCATAGACGAGTGCGGCGATGGCGGACCCCAAGAGTGGGCCGAGCCAGTAGACCCAGTGGTTGTCCCACGTCCAGCTCACCACAGCCGGCCCAAACGACACAGCCGGGTTCATGGATGCTCCATCAAAGGCACCGCCCGCCAGGATGTTGGCTCCAACAATAAAACCGATGGCAATGGGTGCAATAATTCCGATGTTGCCCTTCTTGGGGTCAACTGCTGTCGCGTAGACAGTGTACACTAGGCCGAAGGTCATGACAATCTCAAAAACCAAGGCATTCCATACGCTCACCCCCGAGGAGAGAGAGAATGCTGATGTTGTCTACACATCAAGTTAACAAAGAAAAACGTTACATATCTATCTTATAATCCAAAAACTTTAGTTAATGTCTACAATGTAGCACGTGTGGTGTGAATATGATCAATATAGGTAATTGGGTGTTGACTTACGAGGCCGCCAGTAGAGAACTTGAGGAGCAAGCAAGCGACGACGGAGCCAAGGCATTGGGCGATCCAGTAGAGAACGCTCCTAGCCAAGGTGATGTGGCCACCAATGAGAGCGCCGAAGGTGACTGCAGGGTTGACGTGTCCACCGGAGATGTTTGCACCCACGGAAACCGCCACAAAGAGGGCAAACCCGTGGGCCAAGGCAGCTGCTACCAGGCCAGCCGGTGTTGTGGACCCGTCATCGGTGAGCTTGTCTACGAAACAAATTGCACAAAACGTAAGTCACTAATAAAGTGCACAAATCGAGCTATGCTTTTAGGATATATATCTATACAAGTTTGGATCTTACTAAATGCCATTCCGGATCCTTCTCCGGCAAAGACGAATATGAGGACGGAAATGAACTCGGCCAGTGCCGCCTTGAGGGCGTCGGCTTGGCCATACTCGCTGGCGCTTCCGATCACGATTCTAGGCATTGTGTCTTGGGGTGTTTGTTAGCTTTGCTCTGCCTAGTGTCTTAAGCGCTACAAAGCTAGGTTGTGGACGTTTTTGGAGTGGCTAAACATGAGGAGGTAGTTATATAGCAGGAGTGAGTTGGGATCCCGGTTCAGCCGGTTCATTATAAAATACTATAATTCAACTGGTAAAGCTGTCGGTCCAGCTCATTCGGGACCGGATTTGGATTTGGCTGCATGATTTTGTTAGTGTTCAATTTGGAGGAAGGGAATGTGGACGGAGCCTCCAAATTGATCTCGCGATGACACGTGTCCTATGATGGTCATCGGACGGTGAAGAAGGGCTCATGATAGGAGGGAAAGTGAGGGACGTGGGTCCTGTACGTTAATCAATGATTACATAGCTTACGAGCCGTTTCATCATTCATGGACCGACAGAGCCAAAAGTTTACGCAGTACTACAAAATTTTGCAGCCTGGCCGGTTGGGAAAGTGATCGCTTTATGTCACATTTAGTCATGTCTCATTAATTTATCTATTTTTCATTTTTAAAAGTTGCGTCTTCTACGGTACGATTTTTTTTCCGAATTTGTCTACTACCGAGTATTGTGAAGAGGTACTAGATTTAATTTTACGATAAAAGTTGGATCAGATCAGGAGTCGGTTCGATGTTTTCGCGTTCAGATTAAGTAGTGTTTTGGGTCAATCAAATTGTGGTCAAACCGAGTCGTATCAAGACAAGTTATTGGATGGTTCGGGTCGGTTCAGGGCGTCAAGAAATAGACCTTTTGATAATTATTAAGAAAATATTGTGATAAAATAATAGTATTTGATAATAAAAATATTGTATTTAATGATTTTTTATAATAAAATATATCAAAATCTAAGATAAGCTTAAAATGTTCTCCGTATATAATAAATTGGATGCAAACACAATAGGCTTGGGTCGGAGTGGGTTTCAGCCTAATCAAATTTGTGTTTTCCTTTAGATCTAATTTTTGGGTCGAGTTTCAATACTAAGATTATCGACCGGCCAGTTCGGGTGAATTTTTCGAGCTTAGTCGAGTTTTGACGGGTCTAATTGAATGGATAATTCTATTAATGCCAGCGTACGTTCCACTCGTCGTTCCACAAACAAGGCTTGTGATCAGTTGAGTTGGCGCCATTTTTGTAACTATATATTTGTAGTATTGAATACAGGGCAACAAGTTTTAATCATATAATGATTGATTTAATTTCATTTGTGTATTTGCGATGCTGCCTATGTGAGCTACTCGATCAATAATTGACATATGTGAGCTACTCAATAATTGGCATACTCCTTAAACTATTCTGAATTAACTAACAACGCCGTCCACATGACCTAGGCCTCAACATAACGATTTTTATGACTATAAATGGTGACAACTTGTAATTTTTAATGCATGCAAAATTCCACAAGGCTTGTACCCGAGCCATTGGTCGTACGTGATATATGGGGCATGTGAGGTTTGGATTAATATTCGTCGGGATTGATATGTAAATATTCTCCGCATGCAATTTTGATCAAAATATTCTCACATGCATCTGCTTGTACAGTTGTGCTTTTTTCATCCTTGATCGAATTTCTTATATTATCCGTTTAGTTTTTGCTTAATTGCTTCGTTTTAAATAAAGGCAATACCCTATCAAGCTACCGGTAATACGTGCAGACTGAAGATGCAACTAACAGTCCATACTACTCGACTATTTGACTTCATATATTTCTTACAACAAAAAGACTTTGTCAGACTTGCTAGTAGGGGTGGAAATAGACCGCGCAATGAATAAATGGAGATAATGCATCGCTCATTGACAGGCTTGTAGCATATCCAAAGTATGATTCGTTCGATAAAGTTTATGGTAAAACGCGTTGTTCGGATCGGTTTGGATTGGGTCGGTCGGATCGGGTTTGTTCAGGTCAAACAGTTATTTCGGGCCTTGTTCGGTTCGGTTCGGGTTCGGAGGTTGTTCGGGTTCGGGTCTAGTTCGGATTCGGGTCATTTCGGATCGTAATATATCGGATTAGTTCAGATCGGATGTTGTTCAGTTTTGGGTCTAGTTCGGTTCGGGTCCTTTTCGGATTGCGTTGAATCGGGTCAATTCGGATTCGGGTGTTATTTGGATTCAATTCTTTTAAGAATTATAAGACCACCCGCAACGGTGGGTTTTTAACATAAAATAATATTAAATCTCTTTTGTACAATAGTATGGATCTTAAAAGTTAAAAACCAAAATCTGGACTCTTTTTTGTGACGGAAATTTGGGGGGATTTTTTTCGAAATTTGTTTCATTGGGTTTTTTACGGAATTCAAAATTTTTGAATTTTTTTGATTAGTTTAAATGAAAATGGATGGCACCCCTTGAGTAGTAAGCGGAAAAAAATATAATAAATACTATTGGTGTCCAAATTCTGTGCGAATAACGAGAATCGTGTTTTATTGAATGCCCCACTAATACATATACTTACACCAAACAAGAATTTTCTCAATATACAATACAACGAATTAAAAAAAAATATATTTTAGACATTGCACTTGATTATTTAATGTAAACATCGATTAATAGCGAAAAGTTATTTCTGAAAGTATATTCGCATACTGAATTGTTGTATACATTGTATTTTAAAGTAAAGGAGATATAATAATTAAATACGTTATAAATCTATGTACAACAATATATTACTAATTAAGCGGCACAACAAACAATATATATATTAAGTTATCAATATTAAATATGATGCTGACTTACACTTATATGACACATAAAATTAATTATTCTTAGAATGCTTGTATTCATACTTAATTAATGTTAATATTTATCATTCATAAATATAGAGTGGAGGAGGGGGAGGTGAAAGGGGATGGCCGCCCCCTCTCCCGTCATCTGAATATTATATACTAGTTACAACTTAAAAAGTAGTAAGAAAAAGCTCTCAAAAAAAAAAAAAAAAAGTAGTAAGAAAAAGAAAGTAATTGTTTTATCCTAGTGCTAGTTTGCCCCTCTTTTAATTTCAGTTGTACGTGTTCGAGCCCTTCCAACTGCAAGTATGTTTATTCTCATTCCTACTCTTTTTTTTTCTAGGTCCACAGCCCACCATACCCTATGTTAAGTTGTTAACTAGGTTTTGATTTTTTTAGCATTAATTTTTTGTTTTCAAATATAATATAAATTTTGGTTGATAATTAAATTGTATTTACTATAATGGAAAGTAAAAATAATTTTTTAATATATATACTAATTCTTTGTTTAATATTAATAGTAACTTTTTTATTATTTGTTTATATTTTTCCTAGATAAAAATGATAGTTTATTGTTGAAGAAAGAAATACTCGGATTTTATTTTGTGTTTATTTCTTTGAGACATGCAAAATACAACGAGATGATTATCGTTTGTTTGATCATTAGAACTTGTTTTTGATAAGTGAAACGTTTGACACACAATTTGGTTACTATTACAAGTGTAGACGTGCTTGTTCGGTCTTTTGTTATACATTGTTTGTGTGCACCACCATTATAATATTTTGTACCATTACTTTTTGATTTTAATTTTAATTTTTAATAGTATATCTACTCTTAAGATTTAGTTCAGATGATTTCGGGTTATTTTGGATCGGGTCATTTAGAATTAGTTCGGGTCATTTCGGATCGGGTCATTTCGGATTAGGTAATTTCGGGTCAGGTTTAGTTTGGCTCAGTTCGGTTCGGGTCAATTCGGTCAGGTTAGTTCGGTTCGGATGGTTTCGGATTATATTTTATTCGGGTCATTTCGGTTCGGGTCAATATCGGATCGGATCGGATTCAGATCGGGTCTGGGTCATGTTCGAATTGTTCAATTTTCGTCGTTCAGGTACAATTTTGGATTCGGCATGGGTCGGTTCGGTTCGGATTATGGGTTCGAGTCACTTTTTTGCCAGGTCTAAGTTGATGGGTCAAAATCACCTTATTAGATCAATTACATACAATATTGTGTGCTTTTTTGTTGGGTCTTCTGGACGCACCTGTTTAGCCAACGGTACCCCAATCTTGACCCTCTAAATTCACCGTAAAAGGAATTACACTGGGTTAATGTTGTTGTTGATTAAGTACTTAACATTCTTAAATTATTTATTTTCTTGTCATAAAACACAATTTAATTTATTTACCCATTTTTTTGGTTGGATATTATGTAAGCATATTTAGCTAGCCTAATACTCAAACTAGCACGTTTAAAAAAGAATTCCCAATAGCAATGGGAATCCTCACCAACTTGACCACTACTTTCTCCGTCGGATAAAATCTGTTCAGAAAGGACGGTTTGCCGGTCTTTAATAAGAAGTTTAAAAGTTGTAAGAAAAATATAATATAAATAGAAATTTGAGAAGATGGACAAACCTATTAAGACAACCGAAAAGAAAACAGGGACAAACTTTTAGGGACGGAGGGAGTACATGATAATGTCTACGACCGACAAGTCTTTTGTGGTCGAAAAAGAGTTGTCACTCTCTGACCTCTCAAGGAGGCATTTTATTAATTATAGAAAAAATTGGGGTAAGTAGTCACCACGCGCGGTATAGGCCGGCACCTAACATCATCAAACAAAAATACAGATATTCCCTCAAGCATGGTACATAAGAGCATCTACAATGGTGATATTTATTGTTAGTGTGGGAGACGAGTCGGATCAGGGAATCTGGAGCTAGGACAAGCCCGGTATAAACCCGGGCTGAAGTGAGCTGAGCTGCGGGCCGGCGCGTTGCTAAAAAAAATAAAAATACCTACTTCGATCAGTTCAATTTAGTTTTTTTTTTTCTAGTTTTGCTTCGGTATTAGCCAAATAAACCAAAATTTATAATTAAATATAATTATAAACATTCACTAATTAACGGGTTACAAAAGTGCCCTACTATAGCCCAAATCAAAATCCCATATACATAAAATCCTTAGTGCATTTGTATTGATAAAAAAAATACCTACTTCGGTTCGATTCGGGTTTTTCTGGTTTTGCTTCGGTTTTTAGCCAAATGAACCAAACAATTATAATTAAATATAATTATAAATATTCACTAATTAATGGGTTAACAAAAGAGCTCTACTAGAGCCCAAATCAAAAGGCCATATACATAAAATCCTTTGAGCATATGTATTCCCAGCATCACTCAACTCTTCCATCTCTCAAAAATTCCAATGTAGGAAATTTTTGTATCATGCTATGTGCATTTTTACCACACACATTCAATCCCACACTGAAAATTTTGATAAATAAAAAATGTTGATGACCTTATATAAGACCTACAATGTGTGATTCTTTTGTAAGTTTTATCCTTAGTTAAAAATTTAAATGGGTATTTTTTGAAAATAATGTTTAAATTTGTATAAATAAAAATATAATAGTGAATCTTAAATAAAATAAAAATACTTTTAATTACTATTATCAGGCTTGGCTGGGATGGGCTGGGCTGGACCGAATTGATTTGGATTTTCAGCCAGTTGACTAGCCCAATCGGGCCCAGTCTATTATCATCAGATCTGGGCCTGGCCCATGGCCCGAGCAGGTTTAAACCGGCTGGGTCACGGGCTAACCAAACCGGTCTATTTGGTCCCATATTTATGGGTCGGCCCGCACTTTTGTCCATCACTACTCATAGTATCATAAAATAAAAAGGAAAATTAAGATATTAAGAAAATATCATTATATCGTACGATATAAGGATCGAGTACGGAAAATTTTCTAGTGGGTGATCACCGATGGGCCATTTTTTATTGGGCATTAGTAGAGAATGTGTTAGATAAAGTATCATCTTCAAGGTATTTATATATCATAATTACATTGATTCATTACAAATATCTGACAATCTATTTTTTTTTTTAAGTTAAGAAACTCCAAATCTCATGGTTGGAGATGCTCTAAAACATGCAAATCTAAAGGGAAATTAAAAACACCATCCGTGTTGATTTTCATGAATAGCCTAAGTGATGAGGGACCATCTAGGATGCCACCCCCAGGCGCGCCTACACTCTTCGATGGGCCACTCACCCGAGCTCGAGCCAAGAAGTTACAAAGAGAGATGCATGGTTTCATCAAGTACACCATGGCTAAAGAGGTTGTACACATCAAGGAACCATCGCCAAAAGCAATATGCCTTATTGGTGTCACAAACGCCCCAGGTCCGTCCATGTGCGCAGATTGCTAAGCGGCCTCTCCCGAGCAACATTTCCAAGTGTGGTTGTGCATTGCTTGTTTTGGGTTGTTGCTTATTTGGCCCGATACCTATCTATTATTATTATTATTTATGTTATTTTCTAGGATTGTAAGGGCATATAAATAGCCCCTAGTTAGTTATTTTAAGGAAGACAACCCCCATTTACAAGTGTGTAAAACTGATTTCCTTCTTAGAGAGAATTTGAGAGCTTTGAGCTTTCGGAACCTTTGGTGTTCTAAATTGCAGCTTGGTTTACCTTGGATTGTGTCGACTTCATCGAAGGTTGGTCCTTTGCTAGTATCCACAAGCCTCCTTCTCGTGCTTCAAGGATCCATCCTTGAGTGTGTGAGATTGTATGAAGAAGGGTCTCTAGGTGTCGTGTCCACCGGTGCTCGAGGCGAAATAATCCTCTTGTGTCGACCACAACTTAGTGGTTCTACTTCCCTATCCGTTCAAGAAGGTTGGGACTCTTGATCATTCTATTTGGTTCTTGGTTGAAATAATACCAAGGGTCTTCTAGTTGTTTCAAGTGGTTCTTCTTCTCTTCCTTTTATCTTGTTCTTGAATCTGTAGTGTTTCCTTGTTGTTCTACTTCTTTGTGTCTTGTTTCTCCATTTCTGACCATCTTTCCATCTCTCCTTGTCTGAGTTGTTGTTTGTCGAAGATCGGGCACCCCAGCGGCTTAACCCCGCATCACTAAGGCAGTCCTTACAACAAATGCTATAGGAAGATTGATAAAAATGCCTCTTCCAAAAGCTCTCTTTTTTCCCCTTTCCCAGCCCTAATTTCGGCCTGGCTCTTTCTGCCGCCGCTACTCCCTAGTCTTCCCTTACCCTTGCATTAACCCTCTTCGCCTTGGCCGCCGGATCCCTGGTGCTCCCCGGTTATGGTGTTGCTCTTCAACTTTGGATTGCCGTATCTTCTCTTAAGAAGGTGTTGGCGCATGACCCCAATGTTCTGACCCTTATCCTTCAGAGTTTTAACCCTCCCTTTACCCTCGCCCCTTCCCTCGACTTCTTCGCCCCTGGGAGCTTTGCCGATGGCCTTGGTTCTCCTTGCTTCCATCGCTTCTGCCGTCCATTTCTTCATCAATCAAGTAAGTGTCTCTCTTCCCTTTCTTGTGTAAATTTCTGCATTGTGGATCTCACTTTTTGGTGGTTTCATTGTGAAGTTCCTTTTAGTTGTCTCTGCTTTGTCTTTGAGCATGGATGTTGACGTCTCTCATTTTGGTGGTGTTTTAGTAGTTAATTTCCTTCGTAAATAAGTGTTTTTCGTTCCTTTCTTTGTTAGTTTTATTCCTTTCTAGCTTAGTTCCCGGTTTTCTTTGAGATTCGGAAACTATGCGAGTTTGCTTTGATTTGTAGGAAAAATGGCAAGAATGAGGACATTTTGGAGGAGCTCATGAAGGAGCTAAGTCAAGGAACGTGAGAGCGAAGCAAAGAATGAAGTGGAGCTAAAGGAAACCCAAGAAGAAGACAAGAATCGAGGCCCAGGACCGAGCACCACCACGTCGGGCCCGAGATCGAGCAGCAAGACAATGGGACCAACGTTCCCAAAGTCGGGCCCGAGGTACCCAGTGTGTCGGTCCGAGTCGGCGTTTTTGAAGATTAGGCCCCAAGGCATAACTATGATGATTTTCCACATTTTCCCTTCTTCTAAATTGGAATTCCTTGGTCCCCAATCAATAGAGTAGGATAATTAGAGGTGATTAGAGAGCATTAGGGGGGAGAGAACAACAACACCACACCCAAATCACTCTCTAAAGGCTCAAGGAAGACTTGGAGAGGAAGGAGAAGAGAGGAGAAGGAAGAGAAGAGGAGATCGGTGGCCTAGAGAGGAGGATTTGTGAGTTTTGTACTTTGTTTTGCTTTGATCTAGTAGAATTGAGACTTGGATCTTGTTGACACTTTGAGATTTGAATGCAATTGGAGTTTGGTTTGATGTTGATGATTGAGATTTGCTTGATTTCCCTTTTGATTATGTTTTTCTCTTACCATATAGAGTAGATTCCATAGTCTTGGGCTATGGGGGAATCCCCTAGCTAGGATTGGGTAGAAAACCCCAATTCCATAGCCTTGAGTGCTTGATTTGTGAATCCTCTCTACATTGAACGTAAATTCTCTTGTGGAAACAAGAGATCTAGGGCTTGTGTTTGGTAAGAGTAAGCGTGAGCAATCTCGATCCCATCACAAGTTCCTAGCATCGAAGGTGAGTGAAAACTCCCTTGAGTCGAGGTGTAGAGTGGAGGGATCCGGGGCTAGCAACCTCGATCTCACAAGGATCAAACACTTATTGGTTGAATTGGGGAAGAATATCCAAGTCTAGTTAGGGGAGGAACCCAAAAACCCAAGACCAATCTACTTATTTGTGCAAGACCGAGTTACCCAGTAAGTCGGGCCCGATATAGTGTGCGTCGGTCCCGGCCAAACTCGACCTCGATCCACCCTCGGACCGAAGTGACCAAGTGTCGGTCCGAGGCGATCTCCCTTGTTTTTCTTTGTTTTGCCTTTCTTTTCTCCCTTTTTAGTCTTTCGGGTACTCTCGACGCAAGAACTCCCGTGTGTTCGACACCCTACCTCTTTACTACAATTGAGGTTCGGTTTATAAATTTAAATTGTGAGACCCTCCGATCCCGGACCGATCAGAATTTTGGCGCCGTTGCCGGGGAGTTCTATTTGTTCGAGGTACCCTCTTAGTTGAGTCTTTGAATTTGGTAGTGATTTGGGTGAGGGACTAGCCCAAACCCCTTATTTGTTTTGATTCGGTTTTGTTTGTGTCTTTGGTTGTAGGTGCATGCGAGCTAGTTCCGTCCGAGGAACACTTGAGCTCGACTTTGTGTGTGACCCGGAGAGTATTCTAAAACAAGCCCGAAAGAAGAAGAGGATGGCGGACCAAGCCCGAGGTGAGGAGTTTGAAAGGATGAGAGCCGACATGGCTCGTATGCAACTTGAAATGGCAAACCGAGATGCCGAGGCCCGTAGAGAGAGGGAGCAAAGGATGAGATTGGAGGCTCAAATCAACACTCAACCCCGGAATGCTAGACAATACATGCATCCGGAGTTGAAGGTGCCCGAACCGGCCATCGTCTTGCCGGAGGTGTCAAAGAATTTTGAGATCAAAACTCAATTTATCTCACTCATCAAGAGAGAGCAATTCCAAGGGAGACCGAATGAGTGCCCGATCGAGCATGTGAAGCAATTCAAAGATCTTTGTGAGACCATCTCGACGGACGATGAGACACTTGAGTATGTGCTACTCAAGGCCTTCAAGTGGTCTTTGGGAGGCAAAGCTTTGCATTGGTTGGAGAGCCAAGCACCTCGTTCTATTACGTCATGGAGGGCTCTCAACGACTCATTCTTGATGAAGTTCTTTCCGCCCACCAAGACGACGGAGCTTAGAAGGAAGATTGCTAGCTTTCAACAAGGAGCTCACGAGCCACTCTTCGAGGCATGGGACCGATTCAAAGAGATGTTAAGGGCGTGTCCAACACATGGTCAACAACCTTATGTCCTTCAAGACATTTTCTTCCAAGGAATCAACCCCGCCACCAAGGATAAATTGAACCTCCATACTGATTGTGGGTTCATTGACTTGCCTCCGGAGCAAGCATGGGAGTTGCTAGACAAGCTCTCGGATTATGAGGCCATGTATGGAGTCAATCAAGTGAGCAAGGAAGTGAGAGTCCATGGAGACGGTCCGAAGAGGCTCTACGATGCTAAAAGTGAAGAGGTGGACAAAGATGTGAAGATCCAATTCTTGGAAGATGAGTTGAACAAGATGAAGAGGCTCTATCACCAAAAGCAAAACACAAGAGCATGTGAAGAGTGTGGTTCTTTGAAGCATGGAGCCCAAGAGTGCCCAAATGAGCGCCAAGTCCGATTGGCCGAGCAAATTGAGGAGGCCAACTATGTTCAAAGGAACTTCGGAGGGAGAACCAATTTCAACAATGGAGGAAGGTGCAACCAAGGCCAAGCTAGTGGCTACAACAACAACTTCAACCAAGCCGAGCCAAGGGCCCAACCACCACCATACCGACCTCTGGGATTCTATGAGCAAACACCACAATGGGCTCAAGATTTGAAGAATCAAGTCACCAACATAGAGACCCAATTCAAGGAGTTTGGTGTGTGGAGAAGACAAGTGGACAACCAATTTGTTCACATGGCAAATCAACTTCCAAGAGAGGAAGGGAGACTCCCGGGCCGACCCGAGGAGAATCCCCGTGCACAACAACAACAAAATGAAGTTCGTGCCATAGGATTGAGGAGTAGACGGAGTTTGCCCGAGCCACAAGTTCCAAGAGCAAGAGAAGGAAGTCGGACCGAGGTACCCAGCACCTCGGGACCGACTTGCCCAAACGTCGATCCAGAAGACGGAGGAGGTCCCCTGAGTCGGACCGAGGTGGAACCCAAGTCGGGCCCGATATGCCCTGAAGTCGGCCCGAGTTACCCAGATGCACTCTGCCCCCGGTCTGAGATGCTTGACGTCGGTCCCGACGTCGATCCTAAGTCGGTCCAGGCTGAGATCGTTGAGAAAAAGAAAGATCGATCCAAGGAGGTGGATCCAAGCAAGAAGCAAAGTGGCACAACTCTTCCATATCCTTTGAAGAAGCCCAAGGAGATTGTTGAGGGCAGTTCAAGCGGTTCTTGAAGCACTTACAAGGCTTGAACATCACTATTCCGTTCACCGATGCTCTAAGTGAGATGCCATCCTATGCAAAGTTTTTGAAGGAAATCTTGAGCAAGAAGAGGTCAATTGTTGAGATGCAAGATGAGGTGAAGATCTTGGAGCTACCTCAAAAGCTTGGTGATCCCGGAAGATTTGCCATCACCGTGGGGATTGGATCCCAAAATTTCAAGGCTCTTTGTGATCTAGGAGCAAGCATATCGGTTATGCTGATAGAGGTATTTTAGTCGTGTTAATACCTATCAAAATAATCCAGACAACCCAACTAATGTAGTAGGGAAGTAAGGGTCGATCCCACAAAGACTCAGGTTTCAGTGTTTATTGTTATGGTACTTAGAAAAGGGGGTTTTGAATATTAATCTAGAATCTAAACTAACTAAGGAATGGAAAACAAAAGATGAGATGTAGAATACGGGAGAAGTATGCTTAACCAGTTAATATCCATTGTGAATTCGATTATTGATCATTGATTATCAAGATTCTCTCTTTACCTTGACTACTCTATTGCGGAATGCTAATAACCCAACTTCATGGAATTATTAATCCTGCTTCAATTCTAGTTATTAGCCCAACCGGTACTAACAACCCTAATTATCAAATAACCTAAGAGACCTCCTAGATTCAATTTGACAACAACATTAAGATTCAAGCATCAATAGAAACATGCATTCAAAGCAACCAGACATCCAAATAACATGCAATTGAATTCTCTTCTCTAATCAACTAGTCATACCAGTCCTAGATTGATTAAAGGTTCTACTTATGATCTAATTAATTCCAACCGGTAATTAGAAGGATCTAGTTGTAATTCAACCTAGAGATTCAATTAGATGGCCAATCTAACAAAACCCTAAATCAAACTTATTCAATCAAGCATAGAGAAAACAATCTAGTCAAGGAAAATTAAGAACAATCAAATCTCACAATAATACTTTGTTCACAACTTCAATTAACTAGTCAAGCAAAAGGAATTTAGCTACTGAAAGACATTGAAAAGCTTACAAAGTTTCCCATAGGGTTCTTGTTCTCCAAGTCTCCAATAACCAATCCAAAGTCAAATAATAATCAAACCTAAAACTAGGGCTAACTATATATAATATGTCTTCCAAAAATATATCTAAAAACATAACCCAAAAGGCCCAAAAAGAATCCCATAAAAATCTCGGACATAACTCGGACACGGGCGAAAACGCGGGGTAACACCCAGAAACTCGGTCGAGTTTTCGATGCCTTGCCCGCGCTTTCACGGCAGAGACTCAGGTCACGAAACGCGGGCTGAAAACCTCTAAAGCGCGGGCGCGTTTTCGAACCTCCTGCCCGCGCTTTGAAGAATGGTCGTCATGTATCACTTTAGAGGCTGTTTTGACCCACTTCGAGTTGGAATTTGGACTCGGAGTAAAAAGCTGAATTGTAGCTCTTCGAGTTAGCTTTCCAATGACACCAAAATCAGCTCAATCCAACCATTGTAGCTCCAGACCCATCCTTTGCAAGCAAGAGGTGTCGAAACAACAACTCCAATACATAGTCCGGACCCAAGTGTGCTTTTCCCATCACCCCTTGGGCTAATCTCATAGTTTGGCTCTCTTCTTGCCTCCTCTAATGCTTCGGCTTCACCTCCTCTACATTTGTTGTCTTCACATCTACAATCAAAAGGCGCAACAAAGTGTAGATATCCGAATCTTTCTACAAACTAACAAAACTAGCAAAACTAACTAAAACTAAACAAAAAACCATAAAAATCCTAAATAAACATGCCCTAAAACACTACCTAACATGTGCCTCTCATATGCTCATAAGCATATGGAGAAGGGCTAACCTCGGAGATATGGAACCGGTTGATATGAGTCTTACTATGGCCGATGGTTCATCAACAAAGGTCACCGGAATTCTAGATGACGTCCCGGTTAGAGTTGGAAGATACTTTGTCCGATGATTTCGTGATCCTCGACATGAAAGAGGATCCGATGGTGCCCATTAATCTCGGAAGGCCGTTTCTAGCTACGGCGGGTGCCAAGTTTGATGTGAGGAATGGGAAAGTCACTTTCGAGATTGGAGAGGAAAAAGTGGAGTTCCATTTCAACAAGGCCCTTAATGAACCGGATGCATTGGCGATTTTGAAGCTAGAGGAAAATGCCAAGCGCAAGAGGGAGGAGTTGGAACCCACGAGAGAGGAAGAAGCACCATTGAGAGAACATGACATGGTCAATGTTCAAGTTCATGAAGAACCAAGAAGTGGAGACCACCCAAGAAGCCATGAAGAGTATCCAAATCTATATCCTTTTGATGTGGGAGATTCTTACATTTGTCTAAGTGATTTGAAAGAGGATTTAGAGGATGACTACCTTTGCTTGAGTGATTTGCAAGAAGACTTGAGTTATAATGTCATAGAGTCCCCTAGAAATTCTTTGAACTTTTGTGATGTAGGTAATGAAGAGCGAGTTGAGAAGATGCAAGAGATACCCACCTACACTTTGGAGGAGAAGAATGATGGAGAATTTGGAGGCCACACTTTCATCAAACATAAATGGTGGCACTTTGGCTATGAGGATTGTGGAGGTGGAGATGACAAGGACGATCAATTCACCGTGTTTCACCCTCCTTGAAGGGTAGAGGTTAGAAGTCAAGCTAGTGACTTAAAAGAAGCGCTCCTCGGGAGGCAACCCGGGTTTAGTAGATTCATTTTCGTAGTTTCTAGTTTGTTTTTCTTTGCCTTAGCATAGATTCTTCCTAATCTCTTCTCTAGCATGTATTTTGTGGATATATGTGTTATGTGAGCTTGATGATCATGTGTGGTTTCTGTGGAAATGATGCAATAACTTGTGGGTAGAAAATACCAAGCCGAGGGAATTTTAGGAAACAAAACCGGGTAGGACCGAGGTACCCAGTACCTCGGGCCCGAGGTCCCAACGTCGGTCCAAGCTAGCCGACCCATTTTGGACTTGATTTTGATGGAAATTCCTATTTTACCCTTCTGACCTACCTTTCTCTTCTACCCTATTTAAGCCCCCTTTCCCTTACCTAACACCCATTACCTCCATAACTACCTTCCTAAAATACCAATCCCTTCAAAAACTCCCAATTCGATCCCCATCTCCCACCATACTCGAACCTCAAGCCATCTCACCACAAGATCTCGATCCAACCCCTAGCATCCTCAAGCATCGATCCTCAAGCCAAAATCCCTACCAAAATCCCATAGATCTTCATCCCTCTTCTAGATCTAGAAGAGAAATTTGGGTTCTAAGAAGTTGTTTGCTAGAAGTCTTTGATTCTTCATATTTGGTATGTGAATCTCAATCTCTACTTGATTCTTTGTGAATTTCATGCTTACATTGCTAGATTTAAGATATGCCATGATTGAGTGAGCTTGGACTTTGAGCATCCATGGTGATTTGCATGCATTGTGAAATTTGTGCTTAATTGTTGCTAAATCCCACTTAGAAATCGATTGGTGATGATAATTGGTTGATTTTGAGTTTTAGGAACATGATAGTGTGTTTTATGGGTGTTTCGAAGTAGAGAAGTCGAAGTATAATCGGACCGAGGTTGTGAACCTCGGACCGATGTTGCATGTCGGTCCAGAGACTCGGACCGAGGTCCACAACCTCGGACCCAATGTCTTTTGCATGTCGGTCCTATGCTTTTCAAGTTTCTCTTGTGTGAATTTAGGGATTCATGAGCTTGAATGGTGGTTATGGCTAGTTTATCATGATATATCTTGTAGCTTGACTATTGTTATGTGATTCTTAGCTCACACATGATTGATTTTGTGGATTGAGTGTCTTAAGAACAAGTATGGGGTTATCTCTTTGCATGATGAGTTGTTTGTTGAGGAAGTATGTGACATTGTTGTGATTGTATAGATTTTATCTTGGAGTTCTTTGCTTGATTGTGTGTAGGTACCATGTCTACCCGAGCATCTTCTTCAAGGATGGAGAAATCAACAAAAAAGTCCAAGAAGTCGTCCAAGAGGGTCCAAAGGATGGACGATGTGCGCTTCGAAGATGATGATGTGGCTAGAGAGTATGAGCGACTCATGGGTCTATCTCACCACACTCGGTGGCTAGATTGGGAGTCAATTCAAAAGATGAGCATGGATGAGGCTCTTGCTCGGTGCTATAATCACATTGGTCTCAATGTCTTGCTAAGGTGGAACAATACTCATTATCCCGCCTTGACGTCCGAGTTCATGGCGACATTCAAGTGCACCTATGAAGGGGTCGAGAGTGAAGGCATGATCTCTTTCCAAATGGGCAACGAGTTGCATGAGGTCTCTCTCCAGAACTTGGCGAACTACTTTGGGTTCCCATTTACGAGAGAGGAGGCCTATGTTGATAATGAGAAGGTGGATTACCTTTGGAAGTTCGTAGCCGGAAGAAGTGAGATGAGGAAAGGAGCATCGACTAATGAGATAGCAAACCCACACTTCCGAGTCATGATCCGAGCCTTGGGTTGTTCTATCTTTGCTAGGCATGAATTGAGCAAGCCAATGAAGGAGGAGGCCATGCTACTCTATGAAATGTTGTTCGAGAATGAGAAGCCAATGAACCTCACATGGGAATGGGTGAAGATGGTGAGGGATTTCCAAAGTTCTTCATGGATCTATTTTGGAGGTATGATCGCCCGACTAGCTCATCGTCTTGAGGTCGACTTGTCTACCTACACACCGGCCCCAAATGGTGTAGAGTTCATGGACCTCAAGTACTTCAAGAAGGCAAACATTATCAAGGAGAAGTTAGTGACCGGCGCCTCTACTTACTTAGCCCCACACTCCAACTTCGACAAAGTGCAAGTTCCCTTAGCGCCTCGACTCTTCGACCTCACGTGCTATTACAATTGGTACCAAGTGTGGGCGGGAAATGTGAACCCTTATGGAGAGCCGGAGGGGACACTTGAGGTTAGGAGACGAGCACAACACATTCGTTTCACTACTCCTCAAGCTTCCCCGGACACCGAAGAAAGGAGCCCAACCAATATGAGTTCGTGAGAAGAGATGACATGGATGTGGACTTGTCAAGAGATGGCGAAGAAAGAGAAGAAGGTGGTTACCACAATTTGCTCACCGACCACGCCCCAACACTATTGGACCGAGGTGCATCCCACGTCGGGCCCGACATCCACCAACGTCGGTCCGACGTTGAGAGGGGTGAGGGAAGTGGAGCACAACAAGCACCACCAAGCTATGGAGGGTATGAAGGGTATGCCCAATGGTATGGCCCCGGAATGGTGTTCCCCGAGCCAAATCAATCGGTGGACATGAACTTCTTGGCCAACCAAATGGCACATCTCCAACTTAAACAATCAAACTTGCTTCAAGAGGCACACCACATCAATCTTCAACAACAAAACCTCAACTTCCAACAACAACAACTTTTCCACCACCAAGAAGATTTCCAAGAGCAATTTGACGAGGTGAACCGCAACATCGCCTACACTAGACGTGAGGTGGATGACTTGAGGATGGCCGAGGACCAAAGGTGGATCGTCCAAGAGAGTTTCAATGAGTGGATGACCGGGAACTTCTCTTCCCGTGAAGATCAATGGCTGCGTCCGGCACCACAAATCCAACCGCCAAGTCAAGACCCCTTCCATGACCATGTGTATGAGCGAGAGAGGCAAGCTAGACTCCAAAGAGGTCGACGTCGAGGACGTCCTTCCAACAACTAAGCCTCAAAATGCCATTCAAGAATAAGGAAAATTGTGAGCTCTCTTTACTCTTCTCTTTACTTTTGAAGTTTTGATTTCTTTTGATGAGGACATCAAAATTTTAAGTATGGGGTGGGTTAGTAGCTCATAGTTCCATGTGTAGTTTCATGTGTTTTCTCTTGTTTTGTCTAAGGGATGTTTCATTTTGGTTAGTGGCATGATAAGATGTTGAATGATGATTGAATTTTATGGCATGAATGGATGAGTTTGTTTGCTTTGTTTGAGAAAATTTTAGCAAAAATCCATAAAACTTTGAAAATGATGTGAAAAATGACAAAAAGATTTTGTTTTGGACTAGGAATTCCCATCTTAGATGTCTAAAGAAGGCTAATGATGATGTGAGCATGTAAATTCCTTTGCATATTTTTGGATAGTTTAGCCTCTACATGGATGTTGTTTTTGATGTGATATGATATCTTGCATGTTTTTATTGAGCACATGAGTTCTTGGATGAAATTTGATGCAACTAAGCTAGAGTGAACCTTGTGAGATGATTTTGGCCATTTTAGGGATGCTTGTTCATATTGCATATCCCTCATTTTCTTGTGTGATTAGCTCATGCATGCTTAGTAACACTTGCTATTGCGGTGTTTATCTATTTTTCAAGACCAATATGAGAATTGTTCTATGCATTGTCACATTGATTTGAACTTTATTTCATTTAGTCACAAAATGTTCCATATCCTACCTTAAAGATGAACCGTTGTTTGTAGCCCCGTTTTAGCCTTAGACCTTTGTTTGAAACTCCTCAAAAATATGATTCCTAGCCTATATGACTTGACCCTTATGGGATTGGACTTTAGTGAGAGGTTTTGGAAAATATTTGGAGAGTTGAGATTCTCTTTGGTGAAGGGAAAGAAATGGAGTTATAAATCAAGTGGGTAGTGCATCTTTGTGAAGAAAAAGTGTAAAGAAAGAAAGAAAAGTTGGACAAAAAGTAGTGGATTGAAAGCAAAGTGCTTAAGTGAAAGAAAAAGGGTTCCGACCGAGGATAAGTGCACTTCGGGCCCGATGTATGTTGCAAGTCGATCCTAGTGAAAAGTGTGAAAAATCCAACAAAAAGTTTAGTGCAAAGATGAAGTGGAATGTTTAGTGAAAAGAGTGGGTTGAAAGTTGAAAAGAGAGAAGAAAAATCAAAAGTCTTTTGGGAGTGTGAAGTTGAAAGTGAAAGAATTTGGTGAAGTTGGTGAGAGACTAGAAAGTTCAATCCCCATTGTAAGCACCACAAGACCAAAATGATTCCGACCTTGAGAAATACCAAAAGCCCCATTACAACCCGGCCGAAAGGAACCTCTTTGAGGATCTCCATTGAGCCAAGTTCATATTCTTTGTGTGCATTGTAATAGGCATCTCTAGGTGGAGGAATTGGTGATATTAGCTTCAATAGTAAAGTCTTTACTTGCATGAATGTTGAGTTTGAGTGTTCATTGCTAAGCCTAAACACATGATGAGTGATACACATTTCTATATCCCTAAAGTGAGGGTTTGTTGCATTAGACTTTATTCCTTGAACACTTGATCATGTGTGATGATGTAATCTTGCTAGCATGTCTATCACTTGTTCTTACTTGATTTTTCATATAAGGCTTTACTTGAAGATTGTGCTTCGGTCTTGCTTACTTTGTTATTGCTTGAGGACAAGCAAGTTTAAGTATGGGGTATTCTGACGTCTCTCATTTTGGTGGTGTTTTAGTAGTTAATTTCCTTTGTAAATAAGTGTTTTTCGTTCCTTTCTTTGTTAGTTTTATTCCTTTCTAGCTTAGTTCCCGGTTTTCTTTGAGATTCGGAAACTATGCGAGTTTGCTTTGATTTGTAGGAAAAATGGCAAGAATGAGGACATTTTGGAGGAGCTCATGAAGGAGCCAAGTCAAGGAACGTGAGAGCCAAGCAAAGAATGAAGTGGAGCTAAAGGAAACCCAAGAAGAAGACAAGGATCGAGGCCCAGGACCGAGCACCACCACGTCGGGCCCGAGATCGAGCAGCAAGACAATGGGACCGACGTTCCCAATGTCGGGCCCGAGGTACCCAGTGTGTCGGTCCGAGTCGGCGTTTTTGAAGATTAGGCCCCAAGGCATAATTATGATGATTTTCCACATTTGCCCTTCTTCTAAATTGGAATTCCTTGGTCTCCAATCAATAGAGTAGGATAATTAGAGGTGATTAGAGAGCATTAGGGGGGAGAGAACAACAACACCACACCCAAATCACTCTCTAATGGCTCAAGGAAGACTTGGAGAGCAAGGAGAAGAGAGGAGAAGGAAGAGAAGAGGAGATCGGTGGCCTAGAGAGGAGGATTTGTGAGTTTTGTACTTTGTTTTGCTTTGATCTAGTAGAATTGAGACTTGGATCTTGTTGACACTTTGAGATTTGAATGCAATTGGAGTTTGGTTTGATGTTGATGATTGAGATTTGCTTGATTTCCCTTTTGATTATGTTTTTCTTTTACCATATGGAGTAGGTTCCATAGTCTTGGGCTATGGGGGAATCCCCTAGCTAGGATTGGGTAGAAAACCCCAATTCCATAGCCTTGAGTGCTTGATTTGTGAATCCTCTCTACATTGAGCTTAAATTCTCTTGTGGAAACAAGAGATCTAGGGCTTGTGTTTGGTAAGAGTAAGCGTGAGCAATCTCGATCCCATCACAAGTTCCTAGCATCGAAGGTGAGTGAAAACTCCCTTGGGTCGAGGTGTAGAGTGGAGGGATCCGGGGCTAGCAACCTCGATCTCACAAGGATCAAACACTTATTGGTTGAATTGGGGAAGAATATCCAAGTCTAGTTAGGGGAGGAACCCAAAAACCCAAGACCAATCTACTTATTTGTGCAAGACCGAGTTACCCGGTAAGTCGGGCCCGATATAGTGTGCGTCGGTCCCGGCCAAACTCGACCTCGATCCACCCCCGGACCGAAGTGACCAAGTGTCGGTCCGAGGCGATCTCCCTTGTTTTTCTTTGTTTTGCCTTTCTTTTCTCCCTTTTTAGTCTTTCGGGTACTCTCGACGCACGAACTCCCGTGTGTTCGACACCCTACCTCTTTACTACAATTGAGGTTCGATTTATAAATTTAAATTGTGAGACCCTCCGATCCCGGACCGATCAGATGTTGTTGTTCCTGTTGCGTTCTTTACGCTATACCTCTTCCTCTACTCTGGCTTGGATCTTTTGAAAACTACCAGGTTATGCCTTTCCCCCTTTTAATCTATCACGGTTATCTGCGTTGGATTAGTATTGTGTTGAGTTATGAGAGTTTAGCTTCTAGGGTTGTTGCCCTTGTTGTTATTATTCAAGGAAATTTGTCTGAATTTTATCCGAACATGTCACTTGGGCTGTTCTCTTGTTTGTTCATGGGGGTCCTTGTGTCTGGGATCTTTTTAATCTTTATGTACTCACTAGGCTAATCTTGTACCTAGATTTTGCTTTCCGTTCTCTTGCTTGGATTTTTCTTCTGTATCCCCTTTCAAAGTTATCATGTGTTGTGCTGTGGTTTCATTTCTGTGATGTGGAAGTGTTTCTACTTATTTGGCACATTTTTTCTATTTCCTCCTGAATATGCCATTTCTCCTTTAAATTTTAAGCCTCCATGCCTCTTTTATGTCTATGTATGTTTACCCCGTTTGTTTGCACTTTTATTCTTGATAGGTTCCACACCTACACCGCAAGTTTACGGGTCGGTTGTAGTGTTATCAAGGTGTCAATCTCTAGGACTTAAGTAGCAATGATTGAACCAACAAACATGTAGCTAGGCACAAAGAGGGTAAATATAGAATGGATGGATGAAACTTAAACTATCAACTAGCAAACAAAGAGAAGAAGTAACAAGATGATGCAAATTGCAATAGGGAAAGGCAATCCTAGAGCTAAGGTACTCACACAATGAACCTAGGCAACACATTGCAAGCATGCATGATTCTTGATTAAACTATGGTTTGGAGGCAACTACCTAATCTCTTTGTCTAATCCTATGGTATCAAACAAATGTGCCTAGAATACGGTAAATCATCCACTCTCGTGGCTTGACAACTCGGGACTAGGCCCTTTGGGAACTATAGGGGCTATTAATCGGGTCAAATCCTCATCCACCGTCGTGGCTTGAGTGAGCAATCCAACTCAAGCATCTATCGGTAGTTGTTCCTCTTAAGAGGATCCCAATCAATTCTCATATCAAGGGATTCTCAATCATTCAATCCTAGATTTCAAGTGGGGGATGAGGTCTCTCAACACAAATCCCACACCTAACTTCCTATTAACAATCTAACCTCTCGGTCTCAATCATCAATAAGGCTCAAATCCCATCAATTTGGCATTATGCACATAGGATTGAGACAAACCACAATCAAATCTCAATTCATGCAAGCAATCCAACTTCTACTTACACTACAAGAAATATGGCTAATGTTCGGGGCGAGGATGCCGCCGAAATTGCGCCTCCATTGGTTTAGGGCGGCGGAAATCTATTGTGTCGCCCAAAAGAGTTCATTACAGCAGAAGTAATTTTGTGTAGCACATGTTTTGGGCGGCAAAATTTGATTTGTGTCGCCCATTAGATTGTGCTGCTTTTATTTGTGTCGCCCATTAGAATGTGCTGCCAGTTTGTTTTGTGTCGCCCATTAGAATGTGCTTCCAGTTTGATTTGTATCACCCATTAGATTGTGCTACAGGATCAAGCTTCCAGCGTCGTAATATTATACTAATTTTCTATTCGCACCGTAATATTGTGCAATGGATTGATCGATTGGCACGAACTAGAACATTTGGTGCAATGGTAATATTTGTTTAGTTTTCCCATTGCTTGTATACGTACACATAACTATATAATTAGAAAATACATCCACTAAAATGCGCAAGTTACAAACAATAGACTACTTAAGTGACTAGCTATTATCATATTTCTTGCGGTCTTTCCAATAACAACTCCAAAAAGTTACTACAAGAAACTAGTATCATTAGCTTGTATATCAAAAAGCAAATTGTCTCCCTACCTATTCACAAACTTACTTTCTAGAAGCATATCCAACAGTACTTGCACTCCACCATGCCAAAAAACAGACCACGACCAAGTGCATTATTGCACAAGAAACCTGATACAAAACATACCATCTCTTAGCATACTTAAGGAAATAATGTAAAGATAATAACAACCTAATACACACGTATCAATCATAATGATTTTACCAAAAGTCCAATTGATAAATGAGTTGATCCACCGACTAACAATTTTAAGAACTTCCTAATACACACTTCATTCTGTTTGGAGAAGAATCAACAAAATAGCTACTAGCATAAAAACATATCCAAGTAAAGTATAGAGGAAAAACTAATATGTTTCTTTGTTCGGCAATATGATAGCAATAGTATGTCCAAGATATTTTCATGATAGACTATAAAGCATTCTTTTGCACACATATCAATCATATAACCAAATGATAATTTTTATTATTAACAACTATTACATTAACCTATGATCAAACAAATGACTATGATATTTTGACATCAAATCTTTAATTCAGGTTTGTATTTTTAAACCAGATAAGTGCAGGAAATATATATTTATTTGTGAATGATTCACATAATACCTCAGATCATAAAGCATTCCATATAATACTATAAAACATGAATTTTTTTCTCTATATAAGTAATACCTTATGTTTGAGGATTTGTAGCGAAAAAGGTTCAACCTTTATCTTGCAATACACTGAAATCTGCACTCATTCTTGCTTCCCTGGCTTCAGCCTCTTGTGTCAACTTTTCGACCTTTACTTCCATTTGGGCTTTATCCTCTTTTAGTCTTTCAATTTCCACTTTCAATTCAGCTTCTCTTTCCCTTGAATCCTTTTCAACTTGAGCCTTTATGTTAGCTTCTCTCTCCCTGAGATTCCTTTTCATTTGCTCCATTTGTTGAGCCATTTGATGTGCAATCTCAATACCGGCCTTCTCCATTAGATATGTCCTCTCTAATGCATTTCGGTGGTTTTGGCCCAAAACCAACCCATTTATGTAGCCTGTTGATGTGCCCAATACCTTCAGATATGCTTCTTGCACTATCAAATTGTCTGCCCCATAAAGTTCCACTTGCTGTTTATGGAGTGCTTTGAAATCCTCTAGCCTTTGTTCAGCAGCTTGTTCCCATGAATTATCTTTATGCCTAAACATATCAAAATGCTTCAATGATTCATTTACCAACGCATAATGATTCCTTCAACTCAACAAACAAGTTTCAGGGTATGCAAATAAAGGAACAAAGTAGACTACATCTCAATAACATGGCACTGTAAAGTTTTTAATGGCTGCTTATTTCTTGTACATCTCACTCTAAAAAATATCACTTTTCAAGCTTAAAATATCAGTTTTCGTACCTCTTTGTTAATTCCCACAATCAAATGTACTCGGGTACCGGTGGTGGCTCCACCTCATTTGATCCTACTATTGGTTCTTGGGTTGGATGAGTTTCTTCCTCTCCATTTTGAGTCGCTTGCTCTGATGATTGAGATAAACTCCCACTTTGATATTTTCTCTACAACGTAAATTAAGTCAAAACCACTTAAATTTGATGATTAAGTACTCCAAGCATAGGTTCTAATATTACCAACATATCCAGAATCCTAGCTGTCGACTTAGATCCTTGATTGCCCTTCACTTTTTGCTTGAACCTACTATTTCGATTTTTTTCACTAATACGCTGTAATTAACATAAATATAGTAGTTTTAGAATATTAGTATTATCGGCAATCTTAAAATAAATATGTATTAAAAATATTAAATTTACCTTCACTTTCTTTGACCCCCAATACTTTTCTACAATCCATTTTCACTCTTCACTATCAAGTTTAGGTGGACAAGGAATTATTGCTTGAGCAATGGTATATCCAAAAAATATTTTTCTTTCAGTCTATAATGCCAATGTCGATAAAGTTCTTGACATTGCTTGTCCACAATTCGATCTACATTATGTCCATCTAGAAACTTCCAATTAGCCTATATACATACATTTATATGTTAAGTCAATATGTAGCTAACTGGAAACAACAATAAAAATCAATTAAGTGTTTATCAAAAAACATTTGACTCTTGTATCTGATTTGCTAAATCTGATTTCATACAAATATAGTGCTACTATAACAAAGAAGTAGATATATTCTTAAATTTATCTTACCTTAATCTTGTTCATGAGCCTTTGTTTCTTGTCAGATTCCATGCTCCACCATCCACTACAGATATACATGAGAAAACAATATATGTTCAACATTATATATATTATATAAGTGAGTGTATTAGACTCAAAACTGCATATCATATACTATGGAGGGTTTTGTACCTGCACTTTAACGGTAACATCATTCTAACTAGATTACCGGCTTCAGTAATAAATTGGTTTGCATTCGCACCAACTATTCTCCTCATTTCACTAGTTATAGAGTGTTTGAGCTAAAATTTACCAAAGGAAACTTTGGCCTAGATCGGGCCTGATCGAGATGAATCGCGAAGAACAAACTAAAGATCAAAAGTTGTCAATCGTATTGAATGTATGTATGGATGCGTAAAAGAGCGTAACCTTGCTTTAGGGTTTACAATTGATTTATATAGTACCCTCGAAGGTCAATCTAACCTATGAAAATGATAAGATTATACAAGATTCTATCCGATCCTAATCTCAATGGCATGACTCAGCCAAAATCTATCATATATCTTCGATTCTATCTTGTTCGACCGACTTCCCTCTTCGCCGTTCCTCGCCATGCTCTGAAGAAGTAGCAAAGAAGTACTGATCGGGTCTTGATACTTCTTTGGCGAAAAAGCGGATCCAACAATACCCCTAAATGTAGCGTCCGAAATTTGAACTTCGAATTTTATACGGTGCATTTATGTGATTGGACGTTAGGGTCAACTCGATTTTCGGGATTTTCTCCTGCAAAACCCCCCTTAATTCTTTGTCTCTCCATCATTACTCTTTATCTTCATCTTTATCCGCTTCCTCTTCTTCCTCCTCTGTTTTTCGCTCTCGGCCTAACCAGGTAAATCCTTCTTCTCCGCTGCTTCTTGTGTTTTCTTCTTGCTACCATGGCTCCAAAATCCCCTTTCACTTCTTCAAAGTCCCTAGGCGACGAAGATCTCCATTCTTGCGCGATGACTCGGAACGAGATCGCTGAATGGGTTGCTTTTGGGGGTTTCCCCAGGGGAACCCGATTTCATGCCCCGACGATCGAGAAGATCGATTGGGTTCGCAAGGGTTGGGTTTGCTTTCTTGACTACCCATTCACCCTAGGTTTAAAGTTTCCCTTTTCTAACTTTATCCGAGACTTCATTGACACCTTAAAAGTTTCTCCCTACCAAATCCTCCCTACGACCTGGCGCACGCTTGCTCGTATTGATGAGCTTGCTGCGCAGCAAGGGCTTAAGATGACTATGGGAGAATTCCTTCTTGCCTACAAAATCGTTCCTCAGAGAGCCGGCCGCATTACCCTTCATGCTAGGAATGTCAAGAACCCCTTAATTCCTAAGACCAAAATGCCTTCCCGAAGCTTGCAAGCCCGATTCTTTTTTATTGAATTAGCATGTTTAAGAGGCATAGATGACGACGTGTTAGCGGTCTTTCGAGATGGGTGGAATACATCTCGTAAGGCTCTGGGCCTCTCTTTGTTATTTTTTTCTTCAATTTGTGCCGAGATTAGTGCTGAATTTGGGTTCTTCTGTGTGCAATTCCAGTGGGAATAAACTCCAGGCGCACTGATATTGGTGTTTGTCGGCGATTGCTGAAGATTAAGGCTGAAAAACGCAAGCCTAAGAAGATCCGCCCCGAGCCCAAAGGCTCTGCAGAGGAAGTGGAGGTATTGGAGCCCGACGAGGAAGAGACTGAAACAGACAAGACCCCACTATCTTCCGATATGGCAAGCTCCTCCGGAAAGAGATCAGGTTTGGGTTATTCTTTGACATTCTACGTCTCTCAGACTTTGCTTTGTTGTGGTCTGGTTTGTGCCTACTTTGCTGATTGCTAGTCGCGTGCAGGTTCTAAGATCGACACTTCTGCTGCCGCGATGGTTAACAGGCTAAGATCGATCGGCATCAAAGCCATGACCTCTCCGACCCCATTTGTTGATTCTAAGAAGTCCCAATCCCTGAAGCCGAAAGGGATCGAAGATACCCCAACCCCTGCTGCTAAGAAGAAAGAGCCCAAAGACCTTCTGAGTGTTTTTGGCGATAAACTATCGCCCAATGTTAAATCAAAATTCCAATCCATGACCCTCGATGCTGCCTTTAGCCATGTGGGCACTACTCTTAGGCTGGTAAGTTGATTCCTTCTCATCGATACTTCTTTGCGTCCTTTTTAATACTTTAGCGCTTTATTCTTGCTTATCGTGTCGTGCTTGTTTTAGGCTTTTCAAGAATTGATGGCAACCAATAGCCGATCCCATGATGAGTTGTCAAAGCTAGAGGCCGAAGCCAAGAGTGCCAGAGACACCGCCGCCGTATCTGAGAGAAAAGTCCGCAAGCTTCAGTCTTCCGTCGATGCCTTGTCGGTCTAAGTGGAGGACCTCCAAGTTGAGAAGGCGTCACTGGAGTCTTGGATGCATGAGGCAAAGAGATCGGCTAAGAACTTCTCGGAGGTGGTGACTCAGGTGGCTGGATATTACACGCTCAAGGCCTGAGTGGAACTTCTTCAAGACCTGGCTGACAGGAACGGCGTGAACTGGGAGCTTACGGCCCAACAAGAGGCTCTGCAAGAATATTTCCCGTCCTACAATCCTCCTCCAGGTCAAGAGTTTCTGGGAGCCGCTGAGCAGGTGGCTGAGGAAGAGGAGCCCGAGAAGGCTAAGGAGGTCGGGACTCCGGATGTGGCTGCCGAGAACGCCAACGCCGAGGACGATGCCGATGTCAAGGGTGATACTGAAGATGCTAAGGATGGTGGCGGTGAAGTGAAGGGTCAAGATGAGGCGAGTCCGATGGAAGATTGACTACCCCTACCCCTCTATTATGGAAACTTTATGTTTTTGTGTTATTGCTTTCTCAGCCTAGGGCTTTAAAACTTTTCTGCTACTTTTACGGCCGGTGGGCCGGTACTTTTCTTGATACTTTGGCCGTGGGCCGAAAGATATTATCCCTAATCGTTTTGACGCCCCCTGTATGGCGTATCTTGGTACTTATTGTTTTGCTTGTGATGTTTTAGTTCTTTTGATATGCGTTTTTCAGCAATTTTTAGAGGGCAGCGATGATTCCTGGAGTTTGTCCAGAATCGTGCTTATGATGGTTATGGATGCGTTAGTAGATCAGCATCCAGGGAAAGTGTTATGTGACTTTCTCCCAGGGCGCGCTATCATCGTAAAGTAGGATTTCGGATTTTTGCGCCTTGTTTACTGCAAAGGCCCGTGCATAATTGCTTATGATTAGGTATCCTTTGGATCCATAAATTTAGTCCTTAGGATATAATGTTTTCACGGCGTCCCGCGAACTGTGGCCTTGGGTTTTGTTTCAGCCAAAATTTACCCAAGGAAGAACTTTGACCTAAATCGGGCCTAGATCGAGAGAAATCAAAGAGATGGCAAAAATTGTGTTTGTGTTACTGAAAAAAGCGCATGAATGTGTAAAAACATGGTACCCCGTTCTTGGTTTTACAATGGATGTATGAAGGTACGACCCCCTTCTAGGGTTTACAGTGCATGCCCCTGGCCAGGGCTATGGTGTGTGATCTGATGTGATATGCTATGATCCTCCATCGATCCTCCCCAATTTCGTGGGTTACATAGGTATTTATAGACAAAAAGTAGAAATTCTATCTTATACAAGATATAAATTTATCTTAACCAACAAGTCTTCCGGAAAGTCTATCTTATATCTTGGATATTCTTTATCCTGTCTGACAGCGAATATATCATATATCAGATGATATCTTGGAAAGATTCTATCTTGTAACAACCATATCTCGGATCTTCCGTCCTTCCACCGACTTAGCTAGTTCCGAAGATTTGCCACTGCCCAAAGATGTGCTAGAGATGCTCTGGATGGGTATTGATACTTCTTTGACGCTGGCTAGCTATTGATACTTCTTTGACGCTTCTTTGCCTAAAATCTGGGTCGAAGAGTATCTTGAAGCTGCAAGGCATTGGGACTTCTCTCGTAATGGTTTGCTTCCTGCTTAGATCATTTCTGGGTCCAACAGGTTTATCGTTGCTATAGCTTTCCCCTTCCCGTACTAATCCAATGTGACTACATTGATTGGACTTAGATGGATGGGTAACCAACTTATGGGTTACTTCATCACTTTGTATGCGTGACGACATCGTCATTTTAGACGGTATAACCATGCGTATGTATAGTGGTTTGTTAGGTAACGTGCTTCGGTTGCGTATTTTTTTGGTTATAAGGATGTTTCCAAAATAACGCGTTAAGTGGTTTTGAGGTTGTGGGAGAGTTGTTATCTCGCGAAACTTTATGAACTAGTAAAAATAACTTCTAGACTATGCATCAAGAAACAATGCATCGACATTGGGGGTTGTGACCCCGGCGTCTCTTATTGAAAAAGAAACAACTAGGTCCTAAAGAAGTTTTAAACCCTAAAACTAAATAATGATTGAAACTTTAATGAGAACCATCCGATTTCAGAAGTAATACTTCTTTAGGTGTGTAGCATTCCAGCTTCGGGGAACTGCTTCTCCATCTTTGGACTCCAATTGGTATGCTCCATTCCCAGCTATCTTGGTGATTTTGTACGGCCCTTCCCAAGTTGGTCCCAACTTGCCGGCGTTGGCTTTTGCAATGTTCTGGAAAACCTTACGTAAGACCCAATCTCCCAGCCGGAAGCTTTTAACGCGGACATTCTTGTTGTAACTTCTTGCGAACTGTTGTTGATACTTTGAGATGCGCACATGTGCTACTTCTCTAAGCTCTAACCGTATCTAGGTCGGCCTCCAACTCCTCCTTGTTGCTTACGGAAGTGGCGAGCCCGTACCGGGCGGTGGGCATTGCGACTTCGGCCGGTATGACGGCTTCGCAATCGTGTACCAAGGAGAAAGGTGTTTGGCCGGTTGCGCCTTTGGGTGTGGTTCGATCAGACCATAGCACGAAAGGTAACTCTTCTGCCCACTTTTCTTTGGATTTTGCCAGCCGCTTCTTCAAGTTGTTGATGATGACTTTATTACTTGCTTCGGCCTGGCCATTAGCTTGTGGATACCTGGGTGTGGATGTAACCAAATCAATGTTCCATGTCTTGCAGAAGTCGCGCATCTTCTTGCTTATGAACTGGGAGCCGTTGTCGCAAGTGATCTTCGCTGGTACTCCAAATCTACTCAAGATGTTTCTTTTTATGAAAGAGATGATCTGCTTGTCTTTGATCTCTCGGAAAGCCTCTGCTTCGATCCATTTGGAGAAATAGTCCGTCATTGCCAGGAAAAATACCTTCTGTCCCGTGGAATGGGGTAGTTTCCCAACAATGTCCATTTCCCATCTCATGAATGGCCAGGGGGTAATCGAAGGATGAAGGACTTCTAGTGGTTGATGAGGTACCAGGACGTGGTGTTGGCACGTGTCGCAAGCCTGGGCGTATCTAGTAGAGTCTTGACGGATAGTAGGCCAGTACTACCCCTGCCTGAGAATTTTGTTAGCCAAGCTCCGTCCTCCAGTGTGATTGCCACAATCTCCGCTGTGAATTTCTCTCATGACTTCTTCAGCGTCTTCTTTCTCCATGCAGCGTTGCAAGAAACCCGCGGCGGATTTATGGAATAGGAGTCCGTCGACGATGGCGAAACATGTCGCTTTTGATCTCAGGGCCTTGGCTTCGTCTTTATCCTTGGGAGTTTCTCCTCTGATGAGCCAGTCGAGGTATGGTTTAGTCCAGCTTGATTCCGTTTCTCCTTTCGTCTTGTTGGAACTTTGATACTTCTTTGATACCTCCGACTTAGATGGAGATTCTTTGGTTTGTGCCGTTGAAGCCTCGGTAATGGCCGAATGTAGTAAGTAGACCAGTGGTACGCTGTTGAACTCTCGCGGGTCCAAGGTCGACCCTAGCCCTGCCAGGGCGTCGGCCGAAGCGTTTTGCTCTCGAGGGATCTGCTCAAACTCGATTTGATCAAATTTTTCGGATAATGTTTTGACTATTCCGAGGTAGCTGATCATTCTATCGTCTTTGGCTTCGAAGATTCCTAGGGTTTGATTAATGATGAGCAGGGAATCAGCACGTACCTTGATTCTCTTGATGGATAAGTCGACGGTTAGCTCTAGGCCGAAGATGAGGGCTTCATATTCCGCTTCATTGTTTGTTGCTTCGAAATCACACCTTACTGCCTGGGCTATCATATCCCCCTTTGTCGACTTTAACACAACCCCTAGGCCTCCCCCCCTTATGTTCGAGGCCCCTTCGGTGTGTAACGACCATTCTTCTTGGGCGTCGTTGTTAGACGTGGCCAAGACTTCTTTGGTTGCGCTTTCTTCAAGGGTTGGGGTGAAGTCGGCAACGAAGTCGGCCAAAACTTGTGACTTGATTGCTTTCTTGGGCTCGTATCTGATGTCGTATCCGCTCAAATGGATTGCCCATTTTTCCATTCTTCCTGAAAACTCGAGCTTTTGCATGATCTGTCGGAGCGGGTAGTTTGTTAGGACCACAATGGTGTGGGACTCGAAGTAGGGCCGAAGTTTGTTTGAGCACATCACCACTGCCAGGACCAGCTTCTCCGTTGGGGAGAAGCGCGTTTCTGTTGGGACCATGGTTCTGCTTACTAAGTAAACTGGAACTTGTTGGCCCTCTTCGTCTTTGACAAGTACCCCGCTTAAGTCGCTTTCTGATACGGCCACATAGAGTTGTAATACTTCTTCAGGCACTGGTTTGGCTAACAAGAAGGGGTTAGCGAAATATTTCTTCAGTTCCTCAAAAGCAGCTTCATGTTTCTCGGTCCACTGGAAGCTCTTGTTCTTCTTAAGGACTTCGTAGAACAGGCGGCACTTGTTTGAAGATTTAGAGATGAACCTGTTTAGTACACCTATTTTTCCGGTTAGCTTCTGTACGTCTTTCATAATTCAGGGGGATTTCAGGGAGGCAATCGCCCGCACTTGGTCAAGACTCGCCTCAACTCCCCGTTTGGTAACTACGTGTCCTAGAAAAGTACCAGATTGTACCCCAAAGATGCACTTTTGGGGTTTGAGTTTCAGGTTGTATTCTTCTAGGATTTTGAAGGTTTCCTCGAGGTGACCCCTGTGTAGGGAAATCTCTGTGCTCTTCACCACCATATCATCGATGTATGCTTCGATGGTTCTGCCGATTTGGTCTTTGAACATTCGGTTGACTAGTCGTTGGTATGTTGCCCCGGCGTTCCTAAGACCAAACGGCATTACTCGGTAGTAGTAGGTACCCTGCCCTGTAATAAAGGAGGTCTTCTCTTGGTCTTGCGGCTCCATCTGAATTTGATGATATCCGTTGAAAGCATCCATAAAGGTCAAGAGCTCGTACCCAGCTGTTGCGTCTACCATCATGTCAATGTGGGGTAGGGGGAAAGAATCCTTTGGAGAAGCTTTGTTGAGGTCGGTGAAATCTACGCACACCCTCCACTTCCCGTTTTTCTTTGGTACCACCACTACGTTGGCCAACCATTCCGGGTACTTCACCTCTTTGATCTTCCCTGTTCCTAACAACTTCTTTACTTCCTCTTCGACCGCTTGGACCCGATCCAGTGCGAACCTTCGCCTTTTTTGCTTGACTAGTGGGTGTTCGGGGTCGACATTGAGTTTGTGTGTGATGATGGAGGGGTCAATCCCTGTCATATCTTCATGGCTCCAACCAAAGCAATCTTTGTGACTTCTTAAGAATTTTATCAATTCTTCTATGATTCCGGGTTCTAGCTTTTCTCCGATTTTGACCACTTTGCCTTCTTCGAGAGTCACCTCCTCCACTTTTTCTCCAGTCTTGATTTGCGTTGGTGGAGGAGTGACGCTCTGTAATTGCTTCCGGTCTTAGGGTGGTCGGCTTGAGGGCAGCCTTGTAGCATTCCCTAGCCAACCTTTGATCCCCGCGGATTTCCTCCACTCCCCATGGTGTTGGGAACTTCACGGTTTGGTGATATGTAGATGCGACGGCCTTCATGTCATACAGCCACGGACACCCTAGAATGACGTTGTAGCATGAAGGACGATCCATCACGAGGAAGTTGACTTGCTTGTTGACCCCCTTGGCAAAGGTGGTGAGGGCTATGTCTCCCACTGTGTGTTTGACTTCGCCGCTGAAACCTACCAATGGTACCGGGTGCTTGTGAATGTCGCTCTCAGATAACCCCATCTCTTTCAGGGCATCAAGTGTCATTAGGTTGGTAGAGCTCCCAGTATCAATCAGGACTCTTTCCATCAGCACGTTTCCCATATGCAGGGATATCACCAGGCCGTCGTGGTGCGGTTCTGTAGTGAAGCCCGCGTAGCTGTCGTCAAAGACAATAGCTGGTCCTGAAGATTTACCACCTGTGTGTCCAGTTTGATGCGGTCGACCGAAGTTGCCTTCTCGGGCGTGATGCTTCGCGGCTGAATATGTGAGACCATAGACGTTTGATCCTTTTGAGATGACATTGACGACCCTGTCGGGCGTCGGGGGATCTCTCCCTCTTCTCGGCTCGGACTGAAGATTCTCTGCTACTTCTTTAGGTACTTGAGCGTCAGGTGCTACATCCTTGATTCTTCCCTCCGTGATAAGGCAGGACAGTTCCTTTCTGAGCATGATGCAATCTCGAGTCCAGTGGCCGTGATACTCGTGGTAGTCACACCACTTGGTGGTGTCTCTGTCAGCTTTTGGGGCTTTATCTCTTCGCGGCCACCTCACGTACTCCCCTTGTTTTGCCATATTCCGTAGGAGCTTGTCCGTAGAAATATTGAGCTTGAGGGAATCCAGTGATGGTGGTGGTGGGTCTCGGTTTCGATCGTCCGCCTGTCGCGACCTGGCCGTATTGACCTGTCCGTGGATAGGACGTGAATACGGGTGTGCTCGGCGCTCCTTCCTTTGATCGACCGACCCCTTGCAGCTATCAATGGGCCCCTTATCTCATACATCTCGACTTTTGAAGTTCTCTTTCGCAAAGTTTTGTCTTCCTCAAGCCTGACGTGCGTTAGGGCTCTGGCTTGGACTTCTTCAAAGGTATAATATGGATGTTTGGTGAGTTCTTTGTAAAGGCCGCCATCGGGGGTTATCCCCTGCCTAAACGCTTCTACCGCGGTGGTAACGTCACAAGATTGAATTGAGACTTTTCCGCGGTTGAATCGTTCTAGAAACTCTCTGGTAGTTTCTTGGTGCCTTTGGTGGATCCGATAAAGATCCCTGGACTGCTTCTCGAATTTACGGCTGCTGGCAAACTGGGTACGAAAGGAGTCTGAGAGTTCGGCGAAAGAGCTGATACTACCGCATGGTAGTTTTATGAACCAAGTTAGCGCTGGACCTGTCAAAGTTGTGCCAAACCCTTTGCACATCACCGCTTCTTTGGAGTACGATGGAACTGCGCTTGTCATCATCTTTTGTTTATAGATCGCCACATGCTCGTCAGGGTCAGTCGTGCCATTGTATGGCGTCATGTTCGGCACGGTGAACTTCTTTGGTATTTCTACCCTGGTGATGCGGCGATAGAAAGGTGACTCATCAGAGCAATCAGGGGCCTCAGGTTCCAAAGGCTGGAAACTTTTTCGACCGACTCGGAGTTGATCGGCGATGACACCAATCTGCTCAGTCACCTTTCTTCGTATGGCCGCATCGAGATTAAGTGGCCTTCGTCTCTCATGATCCTCCTCATCAGTTTCTTCATCATCTAACCAGGCGTCTCGAGGTGGTGTTCGGCGTCGTCTAGCCTCCGACCGGAGATTCCTTGGTGGTTCCTCATTACGGAAGACTTCTTCACGGTGGTCTTGACGGAAGGAGCCCGGGTCGTCCTCTTGTAGCTCCGGTGTTTTGTCTCGCGCGTATAGGGCTGCCCCTTCTTTCGAGGTTCCTTCTCCACCGTCAAAATCAAGTCTTTTGATTATGCCCTCAGTGCGGCGATTCACACGAAGCGATCGGCGGCCCGTAGCCACGACCTCGTATTGTTGCTTCAACTGGCTGTTCTCCCGTGTGAGGCGTGCCACATGGGCGTCGTAGAAGCTCTTTTGGTCGCTTAGTTCCTTCTGGAGCAGTTGCATTCGCTCCCGCAAGTCGGTCATCTCCTCGTCTTGCGACCGGTTTCCGGGGAGCTCAGGATCCTTACCATGATCAGCAAGAGGGGTCTTAGGAGTTCCGTCTCCGTCGCCTGACATTGTGATCGTGGAGTTGAGGTGATGCTTTGAATGGTGTGTTCCTTTATGATTGTACCGATCACCACCCCACGGTGGGCGCCAAATTGTTTAAGCCAAAATTTGCCAAAGGAAACTTTGGCCTAGATCGGGCCTGATCGAGATGAATCACGAACAACAAACTAAAGATCGAAAGCTGTCAATCGTATTGAATGTATGTATGGATGCGTAAAAGAGCGTAAGCTTGCTTTAGGGTTTACAATTGATTTATATAGTACCCTCGAAGGTCAATCTATCCTATGAAAATGATAAGGTTATACAAAATTCTATCCGATCCTAATCTCAACGGCATGACTCAGCCAAAATCTATCTTATATCTTCGATTCTATCTTGTTCGACCGAGACAATTTTTAGTTGACATACTTTACACATAATCATAGAATATATATGTAAGAAAATGATGTATGCATACCATTTTGTCGTTGCCCTTGCTCAATTCTACATTTTTGATGATATGAAATGTCGTTTCGTTGAGAATTTGGTTGTTGCGCAGAGATGCATTCTTGTAAAAAATTTGGTTGTTCTGCAGAATCTTGCAAGCCTTGTTGTGGACATACCATGTTGTTGTTGTTGATCTCTGATTTAATAAACAAGTCAGAAAAATTGGTTAGATTGAAAGAACAAAAAACGTGAAACTCAATGATAAAAAAAAAACACAATATACTCTAGGCAATCAACAAAAGCAACAAACAAATATAACATTGTTGAATCCAAAATCAAATAACACCAGGATACATTCATATAATTGAGATGAAACTAAGCAAGAAAACAACTTACATCAAGAACAAAAAGCCTACAGAGAGCACGAAAGCAGATTCCTAGAACATCAAAATACCTACAGACAGTTCCTTGGAAACTTACTATTGCTATTGAGCATAAAGCACAAAAATCCTAAATCAACGAAGTTGAGAACGTAAGCAAGAACCTCCAACAATAGATACAACATTCATACAAAAGCAAGTAATTAACAAGCAACACGGAAGCAAAATTTAGGGTTTCCAACAAAGAAGAATCCTTCTCCTAAAATCAAATCACTGAAATAGATAGCTTAAAGGATTGATGAATGTACCAAAAACGATGATCGGCCGATCTAGAAAGTTGGTCGTCGAGAGAGAAATCAAATTTAGGTAAGTATTTAGAGTGTCTCAGATTTGCAAAGGATTGATGAAATTTCCAATCCGTTCAAGATGATGACACAAAATAAGGAAAAAGTAAGATAAAGAAGAAACAATTAGAGAGAAATCGAAGAAAAAAAGGAGTTAAAAGCAAGGGTTCCAACCTTAGCACAAGATCGCACCAACTGGGCGTCTATTGAACAAAGGAAGTGATGAAGCCACAAGAACTATGGTTCAATGGAGCAGGCCAACAATCAATTGAGAACGCCGACGAGCAGTTGATGTTGGGTTACCACGGAGATCGAGCGCCGAAAATGGAGAAAGCCGCAAAGAGCCCTAAGGGGCATATCCAAATATGAGGAAAATGAAAAGGCTTCGTTGTTTTGGCAAAAAAATAATAGGACCCATTAAAGTTTGTATTTCCCCCTAAAATTTAGTTTCCTTGCATTTATTTTTGGGCTAATATTTTCAACGGCACAATTTACGTTTGATCGGTCCGGGTGTGGTGGTCAAAATTTAAATTTATAAACCGAACCTCACTTGTAGTAAAGAGGTAGGGTGTCGAACACACGGGAGTTCGTGCGTTGAGAGTACCCGGAAGACTAAAAGGGGTAAAAGAAAGGCAAAACAAGGGAAATCACCTCGGACCGACACAGGTCACTTCGGTCCGAGGGTGGATCGAGGTTGATTAGCCGGGACCGACTTCACTCAACGTCGGGCCCGATGACTGGGGAACTCGGTCTTGCTCAAATAGTAGATCGGTCTCGGATTTTTGGGTTTCTTCCCTAACTAGACCTGGGTAATTCCACCTCAATTCAACCAATAAGTGTTGATCCTTGTTAGATCGAGGTTGCTAGCCTTCGATCCCTCCACTCTACACTTCGACCCAAGGGAGTTTTCACTCTCCTTCGATGTTAGGTCTAGTGATGAGTTAGAGATCACTTTCGCTTACTCTTACCAATCACAAGCCCTATGTCCCTTGTTTCCACAAGAGAATTGAAGCTTAGTGTAGAGAGGATTCATAGATCAAGCACTTAAAGGCTATGGAATTGGGGGTTCCTACCCAATCCTAGCTAGGGGTTTCCCCCATAGCCCAAGACTATGGAATCTACTCCATAAGATAAGAGTAAAAAGCAATGAAATGAAAAAGCAAGCAAGTCTCAATCATCAATCTCAAATCAAACTCAAATTGCATTCAAATTCAAAGGTTCACAATCTCCAAATCCGATTCCTACTAAAACCAAAGCAAATCAAGTACAAACTCACTAGAACTCCTCTCTAGCTCCACCGATTTCCTCCTCTTCTCCTCCTCCTTCCTTCTCCTTTCTCTCCAAGCATTCCTTGAGCCTTTGAGAGTGATTTGGTGTGGGATTGTTGTTGGATGATCTCTAATCTCTCTCTAATTATGCTTTTCTCTTGATTGGGGACCAAGGAATTCCAAGTTAGAAGAGGGGCAAAATTGGAAGTTCATCACATTTGTGCCTTGGAGCCTAATCTTCACAATTGCCGACTCGGACCGACACGGGACAACCTCGGGCCCGACGTTGGGAACGTCGGTCCTGTGCTCTGGTTGCTCGATCTCGGGCCCGACTTGATGGTGCTCGGTCCTGGGCCTCGATCCTTTCTCACTTCTTGGTTTTCCTTCGGTTCCTCTTCATTCTTGGCATGGCTCTTCCGCTCCTTGACTCCTTTGCTTAGCTCCTCCTTAGATGCTTATCCAAAACGTCCTCATTTGCGCCATTTTACCTACAAATCATAACAAACTCGCATAGTTTCCGAATCTTAAAGAAAACCGGGAACAAAGCTAAAAAGGAATGAAACTAACAAAGAAGGGAATGAAAAACACATATTTACAAGGGAAATTAACTATTAAAACACCACCAAAATGAGAGACGTCAGAATACCCCATACTTAAACTTGCTTGTCCTCAAGCAATAACAATGCAAGCAAGACCGAAGCATAATCTTCAAGTAAAGCCTCATATGAAAAACACAAGTAAGAACAAGTGATAGACATGCTAGCAAGATTACGTCATCACACATGATCAAGTGTTCAAGGAATAAAGTCTAATGCAACCAAGCCTCACTTTAGGGATATGAAAATGTGTATCACTCATCATGTGTTTAGGTTTAGCAATGAACACTCAAACTCAACAATCATGCAAGTAAAGGCTTTACTATTGAAGCTAATATCACCAATTCCTCCACCTAGAGATGCCTATTACAATGCACACAAAGAATATGAACTTGGCTCAATGGAGATCCTCAAAGAGGTTCCATTCGGCCGGGTTGTAATGGGGCTTTTGGTATTTCTCAAGATGGGAATCATTTTGGTCTTGTGGTGCTTACAATGGGGATTGAACTTTCTAGTCTCTCACCAAACTCACCAAATTATTCCACTTTCAACTTTCACTCTCATCCAAAAGACTTTGATTTTTCTCTTCTTTTCTTTTCTCAACCCACTTTTCACTAAACATTCCACTTCATCTTTGCACTACACTTTTTGTTGGATTTTTCACACTTTTTTCACTTTGGACCGACTTGCACTATAACTCGGGCCCGATGTGCACTTTAACTCGGTCGGTGCCCTTTTTCTTCACTTAAGCACTTTGCTTTCAATCCACTACTTTTTCCAACTTTTCTTTCTTTCTATCAACAAAGATGCACTACCCACTTGGTTTATAACTCCCTTTCTTTTTCCATTTACCAAAGAGAATCTCAACTCTCCAAATACATTCCAAAACCTCTCACTAAAGTCCAATCCCATAAGGGTCAAGTCATATAGGCTAGGAATCATATTTTTGAGGAGTTTCAAGCAAAGGTCTAAGGCTAAAACGGGGCTACAAACAACGGTTTATCTTTAAGGTAGGAAATGGAAGATTTTGTGACTAAATGAAATAAAGTTCAAATCAATGTGACAAAGCATAGAACAAATCTCATATTGGTCTCGGAAAATAGATAAACACCTCAATAACAAGTTTTACTAAGCATGCATGAGCTAATTCACACAAGAAAATGAGGGATATGCAATATGAACAAACATCCCTAAAATGGCCAAAAATCATCTCACAAGGGTCACTCTAGCTTAGTTGCATCAAATTTCATCCTAGAACTCATGTGCTCAATAAAAACATGCAAGATATCATATCACATCAAAAGCAACATCCATTTAGAGGCTAAACTATCCAAAAATATGCAAAGGACTTTACATGCTCACATCATCATTAGCCTTCATATGAACATCTAAGATGGGAATTCCTAGTCCAAAACAAAATCTTTTTGACTTTTCACATAATTTTTCGAATTTTTATGAATTTTTTTTGCAAAAATTTTCTCAAACAAAACAAACTAACTCATCCATTCATGCCATAAAATTCAATCATCATTCAACATCTCATCATGCCACTATCCAAAATGAAACATCCCTTAAACAAGAACAAACATGAAACTACACATGGAACTGTGAGCTACTAACCCACCCCATACTTAAAATTTTGATGTCCTCATCAAAAGAAATCAAAACTTAAAAGTAAAGAGAAGAGTAAAGAGAGCTCACAATTCTTTATTCTTGAATGGCTTGTTGAGGCTTAGTTTGCTAGGAGTAGAGCCCATGTGGCCCTCACTTCTTCACTCGGGTCAATCTTATCATAGAACTTTTTTACTCGGTGACCATTTACCCGAAAGATCCTTCCATCGTCACCCATCAAATCGACCGCTCCTTGAGAAAGTATTTGATGTACCACAAACGGTCCGCTCCACCTTGTTCGAAGCTTTCCGGGAATGAACCGAAGTCGTGCATTAAAGAGAAGAACCTTGTCCCCGACTTGGTAGGTTTTTGGGACCAACTTCCTATCATGCCATTTCTTTGTCTTCTCTTTGTACAACTTGGCGTTTTTGTAATTAAGCCTTCAAACGCAACTCTCCCAACTCCTGAAGGTCTAGATGTCTCTTCTCTCCGGTTAGATTCACATCCCAATTCATCTCTTTGAGAGCCCATTTAGACTTGTGCTCCAATTCCACCGGGAGGTGGCACGCCTTGCCATACACTAGATTGAAAGGTGTAGTCCCCAAGGGTGTTGTTGGATCGTAAGTCAGTTAATGAGGGCGTCCTTAACTGGGTTAAGGGCGTCCTTTAGTGCAGCGGAAAATAGACTTAACAGAATACAAGATAAGTGGACACGAGTATTTATAGAGGAACCCCACTAAGACCAACTAGTCTTATGGGTAAACCTCTACTTCCGTTGGAGGATTTTCAATAGCCGTCCCTTATCTTATTAAGAGCGAGTCCTTACAACTTAGGCGAGTCGTTACACTTCTCTGAGCTAAGCGTCCGTCCTTAGCCTCACTAGTAACACTCCTTTCAACCTAACAAGTAACCTAACACTCTTAGCTATAAGGAAGCTATCACTCACGTCTCTCACGGTTCGTTGTGAGAGACAAACTACAACTCTAATTGATTTGTGGTTTGTTTTGGATTTGATGTGGTTGGACTTTCTTTCTCTTGCTTCAAGCTCACTTGATCTTCTTGATCTTCGTTCGTGTTCTTGAATGCTTCGGGAGAGCTTGAGAGAAAGTCTTCAAAGTCCACTCTTGCACCCACATACCGCTATGCATACTCCTTGGAGAGTATTTATAGCGGAAGTGATTCTTGTCCTCTAGCGTCCTCTGAGACTTGGCAGGATCCTCGATCTTGGATCAACGGTGCGATGAGCGTCTTGAGGAAGTCAACTCTGTTGACGCTTGGGAAGCCTCCGCGTGGGTAGGGGACCATTGCTGGGAAAGCGACGTCTTTGGCATTGTCTACACGTGCCCAGACAAAGGAAGCTTCCTTCTGAGGACTAAGGCCGGACGATGATGTAATCATGTTGGGGCGGCCTTGATTTGAATTTGAACTTCGTCCGTAATTTGGCGCGTGTCCCTTCTTGATGAGGACTCCGTCCTATCTTGCGCAGGGACTCCGCCAATTACGTTTAGCTTTGGAAGTTCTGATAACATGCGTCCCTACAGCATAGGGACTGCTGTTCACTTGTTGTTCTTTTCGCTCATGTGCGTCCACTGGACTTACCTGAGATCAAAACTTGGACAACTTATCAAATACATTTGAGTTTGTCATTATCAAAACAAGGGACGATTATTATTGGTTTAGATATTAACGACTAACGTCCTTAATATCGTCCCAACAATTTCCCCCTTTTTGATGATGACAAACTCTTTCAAATAATGCACACAGAAGTAAAGCTTTTAGCATGAGGAACTACACTTTGATTTTCTTTTCAGCTTAGATTGGCATGCAACACATTCTTTTAAGTGCGTTCTATTTTATTCCTAACTAACGACCTTTTGACTTGACCGAAATTCCCCCTGAACACATGCTTTCTATGATAACTTAAGGACAATCGCATCTCTGCAAAACTATACTTCCCCCTTTTGGCATTATCGAAAAGGAGAACAAGTCGAAAAGCATGCAAGCACAAAGTCATAACTAAAGAAAGGTACGCTTAGACAAAATGAAGCACAAATGTAGTGAATGGCATTCAGAATGAGAAACGAGAACGTTCATTACAGACATTCACAACAAGTGTTCAAAACGGGGACAGCGTCCCATTGTCTTAACAAAAACTCAAGAAATGATAAACTGTTTCAGGGTTAGAGAAGGGGGAGGTGATCATTTTCTGGGACGCTTGCCAAGGGCTTTGAGGTGTTGCTCCTGAAGATGGTTGTTCTGGGCAAGGAGCTCGTTGTTGCGCTCAAGAAGGTCTGTGTGGACGTGAAGTGTGTCGTGAACCTGCTGAATTAGATCAATCATTATGCACTGGTTCTCGATCATCATGCCCATCAGATACTTCGTAGAGTGCCTCTCAGCCTCATCAGGGACGCTCATACCATCGAGCTCGTCCTCGTCATCAGCAGCGTCCTCAGCTGGCGTCCCAACTACTTGGACATTTTCAGCTTCGTGATCTCCTTCTCCAGGTTCAGCAGCAGCAGCAGCTTGAGCTCTCCTCTCAGCTTTGGCTTTCCTTTCAGCCTCTTTCCGTTCCTTTTCCAGTTGGCGCTTAATGGACGGAAGGGGCTCATCACACCTGAGTTTCCCAACTGGAGGGAGTGTAATTTGCCTGACGTCCCAATGAATGCCAAAGGAACGCTCTTGTTTAGGAGCATAGAGTCCCTGCTGCTTCAGAATTTGCTTGACCAAGCCGGGGAAAGGAAGAGAGTGCCTGCCTCCTGTGCACTTGCCCATGTGTTCCAAGATTACTCGGGGCAAGTTTATCGGCTTGCGTTCCAAGAAAGCGTCCAAGAGAATACTATCAGTGATCTGAACAATGGACTTCTTCTCTTGGCGGGGGACGACCATGCGCACAATGAAGTGATGCGCAAGGACACCCGTCTTGGTGAGGCAATGAGCAACTCTGTCCTTAGCAGCTGGCTGTCTCCCATTGAATATTCTGTTGAGGATTTCATCTTGGGAGAAACGGCCAAAGTTCTTGCACGGCAGATCGTGCAGAGCATCTTGCGGAGAAGGACGCAGGCCTAGCATTTTGCGGACGGTGCCCTCAGCAACTGAGTACTTGTCCCCATCGATTTCAAAAGTCCCCTGAGGCTTCCCGTTTACTTCTGTGATTTCGAACTTTGAGTAGAAACGGAGAACCTCATCAGGGTCAACATCAGCGGCCTCAGCGCCCAAGTGCGTCCAACCCTGGAACTCAAGAAGATCCAAGAACTCTTGGCGCTGGTTCTCTGCCAGAAACTCGGCGGTGAAGAGGAGCGGCGATAGGATTTTCTTGAAGCGTTTCTGCTTGGAGCCATTGCTCACGATCACTTCATCACCAGCATCTTCTTCATCTCCATCTCCCTCCTCTTCCTCAGGTTCCTAATCCTGGGGAGGGGCGTCCTCGTCATCGGAGGCTTCGTTCCGTTGTTCTTGGAACTCAACCATTGCAGTGTCCTCAGCTGTGGACGCCTGTTCTGTGGGAGGCGCGTCCACCGCTGGAGTCCTTGCCAAGGACTCTGTGGGAACGGATGGAGGAGACGTCCCTTGAACTTGAGCAGCTTCTTCGACGGCCGGAGAAGGCGGAGGAGGAGGAGGAGGTGAAGCTCTAGGGGGAGAGGGAGAGGGAGTGCGGAGCTTAGCTTTTGGGGGAGGAGCAGAGGAGGAGCTGGGCGGAACCACTGAGATCGGTTTCACCTTGAGCGGAGCAGAGGGAGGAGGCGGCAGAGTAGCAGGGGCAGCATCCTTGGCCTGGACCTGGACTTGTGGATCGTCCTTGGCCTGGACTTGAGGAGCGTCCTCTACCCTTGGAGGAGGAGGAGGGAGTTGACGAAGGTCCTGCATACTCGCTTGGATCGCCTTCTCAACGGCTGCTTTCTCTGCTTGCTCTTGCTCTTGGCGCGCCTTCTCCTCTTTTGCCAGTTGAATTTCGGAGAGGCGAATGGCGGCCATTTCTTCATCCGTGACGCCCTCAAGCTGAGCAGAGGTCTTGAGGTGTCGTTTTGGGGCAGGAGGAGGGGAGGAAGGGATTGGCGTTGGTGGGGAGGAGGAAGGGCCTTTAATTTGGAGAGATTTGGACGGAGGGGGAGAGGAAGGCCTTTTCCTTTTTTGAGAAGGGACGGAGCCCGTAGGAGCCACAACAAACTCCATTATATCAGGAAGTAGTTTGGCGAGCTCGTCCACGGTTCCACCAAATGAGTCAGAAATGATTCCTGGCCCCATGAACGGTGGGTTGGTGTGATTGGTTTCTTGAAGGCGGGGCTTGACATATGTGATCATGAAGTAGTGGAGGAGGCGTTGGATTTTAGGAGGATGTTCGTGAGTGGACGCCCTAAGACAAATGTTGGCGAGCGTCCTAGGCTCCTTTTCAAGCCAGTCCTCAATGAGAGGGTCAAGGGGAGGACGGCGTTTGGGTTGAGAGGGGAGCCGGCCAATGGAGCCACTGTAAACAGAGGCTTTGGTGATATTTTCTGGCTCAGGCTCGGGTTTGAAGGGCTTCTCCAGAAATGAGAACCTCTTCGGCTGGGTTTTGGATTGAGAGCGGCATGGTTGTTTTTGTTGAGGAGGTTGGGAGCGAAGGGGTTGAGGAGGGGTGTTGGAGTGGCGGTGCTGGGTGCTTTGAGAGGAGGAATGGTGGCGAGGGAGTTCTTGTCGGCCGGAAGGTCTGCCTCTCGACTCCATTAATGACCGGCCTTTCACCGGAGGAGATCTCGAAGAGCTAGTGTTTTTCGCTGCCGACGAGGGTGAGGGATTCTTTGAGGCTCTTGTGTTGGCCATTTTTGAGATGGTTTAAATAGGGGAGGATTAGGGTTTGGAGAGAGATTTCGGGATTCGGTTGAAGATTTGGAAGATCTTTGAGATTTCTAAAAGTGTGCAAACAGCAGATGAGCGAAGAAAGGTTTTCGGAGTGCACAGGTGGGTATATATAGGAAGAAGACGAAGTTGGACGGTCAGGGGTAACAGGGTCTTTACACACATCTTCCTCCACCCGCCTTCCCACACGTGGCTTTCTTCTTTGCTAAGGAATACAGCTGTTGAGCACTGTTTGCGCATATCCTGAGATTTTCGCTGACGATTCGTTAAAACGGTTTACCTTCCCAATTTCAACCATACAAACTTCTCACAACTGCAAAGGACTCTGACCTGACGTCCTTTCAACACACAACACTACACAACACAGAACTGAACCACGGCGTCCCATTCACTGATCTCAACCTCTGTAATTAGAACTCTGTACAGACAACTCTCAGCTCTTAGCACGCGTCCCTTTGATCACTTAGAACCATTTTTGAAAATCAAGCAAGTACGTCCCGTAAAGGTGAAACAAGGAATGCTCATAGGACGCGTTTGCAAGATTCTCGGCTTGGGTAAGCTTAGAGTTCCCATCATTTCGGCTTATGATGAGGGTAGGGTGATCAGGGATACTCTTGAGATGAAAAGCGAAATGAATACCATTCAAGGACACAAGCGAATACATATATCTTAGACTAGCGTCCTTTAAAGATGACTTTAATGCATGACACACCTTAAAACAAGTTCTCAACAAGACATAGCCAATCATGGAGGAATAATAGAACGGGACTTGATCATTTAAAAGTTATCATCCCCAAGAGCAACCGGAGGTGCTCGTAGGGACGTCTATCAAGTGCTTTTGTGAAAATATCGGCCACTTGGTCCTCAGTCCTAACATGATCCACTCTAATTAATCCAAGTTCAACATTATCACGAAGAAAGTGATGCCTTATGTGAATATGCTTTGTCCTAGAATGATGAACGGGATTTTTGGCAATACTTATAGCACTGGTGTTGTCACACAAGATAGGGACTGTGTTGAGGGACGTACCATAATCTTCAAGTTGGTACTTGATCCATAGGACTTGTGAGCAGCACGAAGCAGCAGCAACGTACTCAGCTTCCGCGGTTGATAGTGCCACGGAGTTTTGCTTTTTGGATCCCCAAGATACAAGGCATGAGCCAAGGAATTGTGCCATTCCTGAGGTGCTCTTCCTATCCACCACATGGCCAGCGTAATCTGCGTCAGAGTAAGCTACCAGGTTCAGGGACGTCCTTCTGGGATACCATAGACATAGGTCATCCCGTCCCTTGAGATATCTGAAGATTCTTTTGACCTCTTGCATATGGGACTCCTTTGGATTTGCTTGAAATCGAGCGCACAAGCATACAGCGAACATGATGTCGGGACGACTTGCCGTAAGATATAGCAAGGACCCTATCATTCCTCTGTAGAGCTTTTGATCTACACTCTTGCCTTCTTCATCAGCATAGAGGCGAGTGTTTGGGGAGATGGGAGTATCAATGGGTTTTGAAGAGTTCATCCCATACTTCTCAAGCATTTCACGGATGTACTTTTGTTGATGAATCCGCGTCCCATCTTTGAGCTGAGTGATTTGGAGTCCCAAGAAGAAGTTGAGTTCTCCTATGAGGGACATCTCAAACTCACTACTCATCAAGTTCTTGAATTCCTCTACAAATTTCATGTTAGTGCTTCCAAAGACTATGTCATCGACATAGACTTGGACAATTAAGACATCTTTAAGAACTTTCTTTAAGAACAGGGTTTTATCAATGTTACCTCGTGTGTACCCATTGGACAAGAGGAAGGACGCAAGCCTATCGTACCATGCACGAGGGGCTTGCTTGAGTCCATAGAGTGCCTTGTCCAAGAAGTACACATGATCTGGGTGATCAGCGTCCTCAAATCCTGGAGGTTGAGCGACGTACACTTCTTCTTTGAGCTTGCCGTTGAGAAAGGCTGTCTTGACGTCCATTTGAAAAAGCTTGAACCCTTTGTGAGCGGCAAAGGCGATGAGGAGGCGAATGGCTTCAATCCTGGCGACAGGAGCGAAGGTTTCATCATAATCGATCCCTTCCTCTTGCCTATAGCCTTGAGCCACAAGCCTTGCTTTGTTTCTTGACACGCGACCATTCTCATCAAGCTTGTTCTTGTAGACCCATCTCGTCCCTATTATGTTTTTGTTTCTCGGACGAGGGATGAGGGTCCAAACCTTATTTCTTTCGAATTGATTAAGTTCCTCTTGCATGGCCTGAATCCAATCAGCGTCCTGGAGTGCTTCCTTTATGTTCTTAGGTTCAACCAAGGACACAAAGGCGTTGAAGGCACAGAACGCTATGTTAGCATTAAGGGACTGATTCACGGCTGATCTTGTTTGAACTCCTTTTGACATATCTGAGATGATTTGATCCGTTGAATGAAGTCTCGAAAGATGGGATCCCTTATGAGTATCGTCCCTTACAGGAGTACATCTAGGGTCCGTCCAATCAGATTCATCTGAGTCAAACCCGTCGTCTTCATTGAGAGTTTCATAGAGTTCCCCCTCAGGTTGAGCGTCTTCTTCTTGACGCTGTTCTCCTTGTAGGCTTGATTCAGCGACCTCATGTTGAGCTGGAGATTCACTTTGAGATGGAACTTCCTGAACAACACTGGGAACTTCTACTGAGACTTCTTCAGGATTTTGAGTAGCGTCCTTAGGAACATAGTATTTTCCAGAGGACCCGAAATCAACTTCATCATCGGAGTCATCCTGCTGCAGAGGAGATGAGCGTTCTTTCTTACTTGGTTTATCTTTGTGAGAAGAACTTTCTTTGAACACAACATGAATGCTCTCCTCAAGCTTTAGAGTTCGTTTATTGAAAACTCTATACGCTTTACTGGTGAGGGAGTATCCAAGGAATATGGCTTCGTCACTTCTTGCGTCAAACTTTCCAAGTCTTTCTTTATCATTGTTGTGAACAAAGCACTTGCATCCAAAGACTCTGAGATAGTCGATGCGAGGCTTTCTTCCATTCAGCAACTCATAGGACGTCTTCTTCAGCAAAGGACGGATCATGGCTCGATTGATAATGTAGCACGCTGTAGCAATAGCTTCAGCCCAGAAGTACTTGGGGACGCTATTGGCTAAGAGCATAGTCCTTGCCATATCCTCCAGCGTCCTATTCTTTCTTTCCACCACTCCATTTTGTTGAGGAGTCCTTGGAGCTGAGAAGTTGTGAGAGACTCCATGTTGATCACAGTAGGCCACGAACTCTGAGTTTTGAAACTCCGTCCCATGGTCTGATCTTATGGATTTGAGAGGCGTCTCAAGCGCAACTTCCACTTGTTTGATGAAGACTTTGAATGCGTTGAAGCAATCTGTTTTTGAAGCTAAGAAAAGAACCCAGGTGAATCGAGAAAAGTCATCTACAAGGACATAGATATACCTCTTTCCACCATAGCTTAACGTCTTCATTGGTCCACAAAGATCCATATGGAGAAGTTCCAAAGGTTTCTTTGTGCTGACATCGTTCTTTGACTTAAAGGACGTTCTTGTCTGCTTCCCTTTGATACATGCTTCACACTGTTCAATTTTCTCAGGATCAATTTGGGGAAGACCTTTCACAAGATTTCTTTGATGAAGATTGAGGATTGTGCTTGGTCCAGCATGGCCAAGTCGGCGATGCCAGAGGTCAGCGTCCTCCTTTGACACAGATAAGCACAACTCAGATTTTGGCTTGAACTCCTGATTGAAGATGTAGACATTGTTCTTTCGGACTCCTTTGAGGACGACTTTGTTGGATTTCTTGTTGATGACGAGGCACTCCTTTGAGTCAAATGTGACTAAGTTTTCACCTTGATCACACATTTGAGAGACGCTTAGGAGGTTGAAGCCAAGTCCTTCAACAAGGCTAACATTTTTCGCTTTGATAGACGGATTGAGAATAGCAGTTCCCGTCCCTTTGATCTTTCCTTTGCCCTTGTTGCCAAACGAGACAGTTCCTCCCGTGGCGCTACATTGGATAGAGGTGAGATGGATCTGGCTTCCTGTCATATGGTTTGAGGCGCCACTATCAATGATCCATGGGCGTCCCCTCACTTCCACCTGCCAAAACATGGTTAGTGTATGGCGACCCAGGCAAGGTGTTCCTTACCTGGTTCGTTACAGAAATAGAACTCTGGTTCTGGCATGTAGTCACTTATATTCACATCATTTGAAATAGCATGCTTTCTGAAAGAATTCTTAGATCGTCTAGGACGTCTAGGGTTGGCCTTAGGGACGGATTTATCATTTTCAATGTTATTCCTAGCAGCTTTGCCACTTTCAATGTCGTTCTTCAGTTTCAGGCAATCATATTTGAAGTGATCTCCTTTTCCACAGTACCAACACGTCCTATAGTAAGTACCAAGGTAGTACTTCTTGTTGGGACGTTGGATTTTGTTCTTTTTCATCTTTTGAGGGTCACAAACTTTTGAACCTTCCCCCTTAGCAATCTTCTTATAGATCCTATGACTAGTGGAGTTAGTGTAATAGTCCTTTTGACCTTTCTCTCCACTCTCTAGGACTCGAATTCTTTCAAGAAGGTTCTTGGTCTTTTCCCTTTCTAATTCAAGTTCTGAGGTTTTGCTACCCTCAAAGTCACTATGGAGAGAGTTCCTAGTGTCAGACTCGTATCCTAGTCCTCTTTTGGCTGGGACAAACACCATTGGTTGAACTACCTCAGTTACCGGGCTCTTCCCTAACACTTTCACCTCTTCCCTAAGCTTAGCGTTCTCTAGCTTAAGGCACATCACTTCAGTTTTCAGGGATTTAACTTCGACATGCGAGGACTCTAGTTGTAACGAAACTGTAGCACAGTTCTCACATTCAACTAGCCTATTTTCACTTTCAAGTTCAAGATCATCCATTCTATGTTGCATAACAACGCTTTCTTCCATGATTCTTTTAATGAGCTTAATAAGTTTGGTTTTGGAACAATTCTCTAAGGAGTTCATCATGGATTCACGAGTTACCTCTTGTTCCTTTTCAGAAGCGTCCTCTTCAAGGACTGGGACGTCCTCTACAGCCATGTACGCCACTTACTCATCATCTGAGGCGTCCTCTACGGCTATGTACGCCACTGGTCCTTCTGGTTCTTCATCATCAGAACTCACATTATCCCATGCGGCTTCGCACGCTCCCAAGAGAGCTTTCATCTTCATTTCTTTTGAGTTTAGTCCCGTAGTACACCTTTTAGCAAAGTGTCCTTTCTTGTTACATTTGTAGCAAGTAAGTTCCTTCATCTCTGCCTCTGTATACTTGGGACTCTCCTTTTTGTAAGGCATCTTGTGTTTCTTGGAATCTCTGGCCTTTTTACCCCATAAGAGAGCAACTTTGTGTAGAAGGGCAATCTCTTCCTCTTCTTCCAGCTGTTCCTTAGTCTTGCTTTCCTTTTCTTTCAAAGCTTGAGCACGCATCCTTTCACGATTCTCATTTTTATTTGCTTCCACCATTAGGGCAATATCTCTTTGGTGGCGCAGATACTCAGCGTACTCTGGAGTTGACGTCATCAAAGCAAGATCTGTCTGGGGGTTTCTAGCCAATTCAGCCATATCAGCTTCCCTTCTCGCTTCATAGCCTCTCAGCTTCCCATAGATCTCTTCCATATCCAGGGTTTTGTTGGCTGTGTTCTCCTTGAACGTAGTCCTATCAAAATTCCATTTTCCTGTAAGCCCATCAATGACTACTCCGACTCTGTTTCTCATTGAGACTTCAGCTTCTGGGATGCCTAAATTTCGCATTTTGGTCACAAGAGCTTCAAAGCGGTATGAGTAGTCCTTGACAGATTCGTTAGGAAGCATTCTGAAGGCATAGAACTCTCGTTTGATTTCAAGCTTGACGTCTTCCTTCATCTCTGCCGTACCCACATGGTACTTCTCAAGAGCTTCCCATTGTAGTTTGGCTGTTGCCAAATTGCTAACTCGGGTGGCGTCCCTTTCGCAGAGGGACGCTTGAAGGAAGCATATAGCCTTAGCGTTTGTTTCCAAAAGCTTGAATTCGTCAGGACCCCACTCGTCCTCTTTGTCTTTCTTGTCATCAGGGATGGTAAGGTCACCCTTCATGATCACTCTCGAGCATTGATAATTCTGACTTCTGCAAAAGTTCTCGAAGCGGATCTTCCAGCGGTTGAAGTTGCCGTCCGTCAGGCGAGGAGGCTTTACAAAAGAGATTCCAATAGGTTCCATGTCCATCTTGTACCTGCAACTCAACAAAAATCTAGAGCGCCTGCTCTGATACCAATTGTTGGATCGTAAGTCAGTTAATGAGGGCGTCCATAACTGGGTTAAGGGCGTCCTTTAGTGCAGCGGAAAATAGACTTAACAGAATACAAGATAAGTGGACACGAGTATTTATAGAGGAACCCCACTAAGACCAACTAGTCTTATGGGTAAACCTCTACCTCCGTTGGAGGATTTTCAATAGCCGTCCCTTATCTTATTAAGAGCGAGTCCTTACAACTTAGGCGAGTCGTTACACTTCTCTGAGCTAAGCGTCCGTCCTTAGCCTCACTAGTAACACTCTTTTCAACCTAACAAGTAACCTAACACTCTTAGCTATAAGGAAGCTATCACTCACGTCTCTCACGGTTCGTTGTGAGAGACAAACTACAACTCTAATTGATTTGTGGTTTGTTTTGGATTTGATGTGGTTGGACTTTCTTTCTCTTGCTTCAAGCTCACTTGATCTTCTTGATCTTCGGTCGTGTTCTTGAATGCTTCGGGACAGCTTGAGAGAAAGTCTTCAAAGTCCACTCTTGCACCCACATACCGCTATGCATACTCCTTGGAGAGTATTTATAGCGGAAGTGATTCTTGTCCTCTAGCGTCCTCTGAGACTTGGCAGGATCCTCGATCTTTGATCAACGGTGCGATGAGCGTCTTGAGGAAGTCAACTCTGTTGACGCTTGGGAAGCCTCCGCGTGGGTAGGGGACCATTGCTGGGAAAGCGACGTCTTTGGCATTGTATACACGTGCCCAGACAAAGGAAGCTTCCTTCTGAGGACTAAGGCCGGACGATGATGTAATCATGTTGGGGCGGCCTTGATTTGAATTTGAACTTCGTCCGTATTTTGGCGCGTGTCCCTTCTTGATGAGGACTCCGTCCTATCTTGCGCAGGGACTCCGCCAATTACGTTTAGCTTTGGAAGTTCTGGTAACATGCGTCCCTACAGCATAGGGACTGCTGTTCACTTGTTGTCCTTTTCGCTCATGTGCGTCCACTGGACTTACCTGAGATCAAAACTTGGACAACTTATCAAATACATTTGAGTTTGTCATTATCAAAACAAGGGACGATTATTATTGGTTTAGATATTAACGACTGACGTCCTTAATATCGTCCCAACAGGTGTCTTGTAAGCGGTCCTATAAGCCCATAGTGCATCATCAAGCTTAGATGACCTATCTTTCCTTGACTTAGACACCGTCTTCTCCAAGATAGCCTTGATTTGACGATTTGAAACCTCCACTAGCCCACTTGTTTGAGGGTGATACGGAGTAGCAACTCGATGAGACACCCCATACTTAATCAACACATTCTCAAAGCATCTTTCAATGAAGTGTGGGCCACCATCACTAATGGGAACTCTCGGCACGCCAAATCTAGAGAAGATGTTACTCTTCAAAAACTTCATCACAACTCTTGCATCATTTGTCCTTGTTTGAATGGCTTCCACCCATTTAGAGACATAATCAACGGCCACTAAAATGTATTTGTACGGGCCCGACGTTGGGAATGGTCCCATGAAGTCGATCCCCATACATCAAAGAGCTCCACCTCTAGCATTCCGGTTTGCGGAGTCTCATTTCTTCTTGACAAATTCCCTTCTCTTTGGCACTCCTCACATCTCCTCACATACTCATGCACATCCTTAAACATGGTTGGCCAATAGAAACCGCAATGAAGAATTTTAGCCGTGGTCTTTGAACTCTTGGCGTGCCCTCCGGTTGGTGAAGAATGGCAATGGCAAATGACACTTTCAATCTCCTCACTTGGGATGCACCACCTATAGATTCCATCGCTCCCTTCCTTGTATAGGTATGGATCATCCCAATAATATTGCCTAGCATCATGTAAGAATTTCTTCCTAGCCGAGTAAGACAAATTTGGTGGGATCACTCCCCCTACAACAAAGTTAGCAAAGTCCGCAAACCAAGGGGTGACCCCTCATTTCACGGTCTCAATGGATAGAAGACAAGTAGGAGGTGAAGATTTAATCAATTGAGGATGAGAAGGAATGGAAACCGAGTGAAGGATCTTACTTGATTTCATAGACCGACATTGCAAGGTATTGAGCCCGACGTGTGAGGATGTCGATCGGGTCGAACAAGTGCACTTTCCTTCTGGGACCGACGTCGAAGACCTCGGGCTCGAGGTACTGGGCACCTCGGTCCGACATTCCATACTCCTCGCCCGATGCTCCACCTTGGTCGATCCATCCTTTCTCTCCTTCTTGCTACTCATTAGACCTTCATCCGCCCTTATGTTATCTATTTCCACACCATCCTCCATCTCATTCATGTACTCCACGGGCAACCGAGATAGATGATCGGCCACCAAATTCTCCGAACCCACCTTATCCTTGATCTCATGGTCGAACTCTTGAAGGAGAAGCATCCATCTCAAGAGCCTCGGCTTTGCATCCTTCTTTTTCATGAGGTACTTGATTGCCGCATAATCCGTATAGACTACCACCTTAGATCCCACAAGGTATGACCGGAATTTTTCAAACGCAAATACCACGGCTAGGAATTCCTTTTCCGTAGTTGAGTACTTGCATTGAGTTTCATCCAAGGTTTTACTTGCGTAATAGATGGCATGCAACTTTCCCTCCTTTCTTTGCCCAAGAACGGCTCCCACGGCAAAATCACTTGCATCACACATCACTTGGAAGGTAAGATTCCAATCGGGTGACGCCATGATAGGTGCCGAAACCAAAGCATCTCTCAACCTACAAAAAGCACTCATACAATCCTCGGAAAATTCGAAGGGAACATCCTTCATTAAGAGGTTAGACAATGGTTTTGAGATTTTAGAGAAATCTTTGATAAAGCGTCTATAGAAGCCCGCATGACCTAAGAAACTCCTAACATCACGCACACAAGTAGGTGGATGAAGTTTTTCAATTATCTCAATCTTGGCTCTATCAACTTCTATTCCTCTACTAGAAATGAGATGCCCTAGAACTATTCCTTCCTTAACCATGAAATGACATTTTTCTCAATTAAGCACAAGGTTTGTCTCTTCACATCTAGCCAACACTCTATCCAAATTAGCCAAGCAAGCATCAAAAGAGGAACCATAGACCGAAAAATCATCCATGAATACTTCCACTATTTCCTCTACCATGTCGGAGAAGATAGACATCATGCACCTTTGAAACGTTGCCGGAGCGTTACACAAACCGAACAGCATACGTCTATAGGCAAACGTTCCATAGGGACATGTAAAAGTCGTCTTCTCTTGATCATCGGGGTGAATAGGAATTTGCTAAAATCCACTATACCCATCGAGGTAGCAAAAGTATTCATGTTGTGCTAGTCTTTTAAGAACTTGGTCAATAAAAGGAAGGGGGAAATGATCCTTACGATTTCCACTATTCAATTTTCGGTAATCAATGCACATGCGCCATTTTGTAGTGGTTCTAGTAGGAATCATTTCTCCTTTCTCATTTTGAACTACGGTCAATCCACCCTTCTTAGGAACTACATGCATGGGACTTACATATTTGCTATCCAAAATTGGGAAGATGATTCCCACATCCAACATCCTAAGTATCTCACTTTTAACCACTTCTTTCATATTAGGATTTAATCTTCTTTGTGGTTCAATAGTGGGTTTATGGTTATCCTCCATGTAGATCCTATGCATGCAAATTGATGGTGAAATTCCCTTTAGTTCCTCTAATGAATACCCTAAGGCTCCTCTATGCTTTCTCAAGACCGCTAACAACTTGGACTCTTCCTCATCATTCAAATTAGCATTCATAATTACGGGCAATGAAGAGTTAGGACCAAGGAAGGCATACCTCAAGTCTTTTGGAAGCTCCTTTAGCACATGTGAAGGCTCCGGTGGTGCTTGAGTTTCCTCCGTTTCGGCCTTGAATACCTCCAAGTAGGACATCCCACTCTCCACCTTCTCATCTTCCTCTTGGTTAGCAATCACCCCTTCGTTCTTCACTTCAACTCCATAGGGTGGTGGGATGGCTTTCAACTCTAGCTTCCTTGTACTTGGCTTATTAGATATAGCTTCCCATTGCACTCCACTTGGAAGAAATTGAACCATCTTAGCTTCTCTATGCATAGCTTCCTTTGAGGTTGGTTTGAAGGAGAAATCGAGCTCTACTCCGCCAAATTCAAGGGACGAGTGACCTTTCTTCACATCTATCACGGCTCCAACTGTAGCAAGGAATGGTCTTCCCAAAATGATAGGCTCACCCGGCACTTCTAACATGTCAACCACAACAAAGTCCGTTGGGACATAGTGCCCTTCTATACACAATGGGTAATCTTCCACCACTCCAATCGGCTCAATTGATGTTCCGTCGGCTATGGTCAACCTCATGTTAACCGGGGCAATGAGTCCCATGGCGGTAGACTTCCATATCGTGTATGGTATAACACTAGTACTTGCTCCAAGGTCACACAATGCTTGAAACTTCCGTGATTCGACACCTACGGTGATGGCAAATCTTCCGGGATCACCTAGCTTTTGAGGTAGCTCTAAGATCTTCACCTCATCTTGCATCTCTACAATTGACCTCTTCTTGCTCAAAATTTCCTTCAAGAACTTTGCATAGGATGGCATTTCACTTAGAGCATCGGTGAATGGAATAGTGATGTTCAAGCCTTGCAAAAGCTTCAAGAACCGCTTGAACTTGCCCTCAACAATCTCCTTGGGCTTCTTCAAAGGATATGGAAGTGTGGTGCCACCTTGCTTCTTGCTTGGGTCCACCTCTTTGGATCGATGTTGGCTTCTCTCCACATCTTTAGCTTGGACCGACTTTGGATCGACGTCGGGACCGACGTCAGGTACATCGGACCTGGGGCAGGGGACTTCTGGGAACATCGGGCCAACTTCAGGGCAAGTCGGGCCCGAGTTGCTGGGTAACTCGGTCCGAGTTGCTGGACCCCCTTCTTCTTCTGGATCGACATTGTGGCTCGTCGGGCCCGAGTTGCTGGGTAACTCGGTCCGACTCTCTTCTCTTGCTCTTGACTCGTGTGGCTCGGGCAAACTCCGTCCACTCCTCAATCCTATGGCTCGAACTTCATTTTGTTGTTGTTGAGCACGGGGATTCTCCTCGGGTCGGCCCGGGAGTCTCCCTTCTTCTCTTGGAAGTTGGTTCGCCATGTGAACAAATTGGTTGTCCACTTGTCTTCTCCACACACCAAACTCCTTGAATTGGGTGCTCACGTCATCAAATCTTCTCTCTATGTTGGTGACTTGATTCTTCAAATCTTGAGCCCATTGTGGTGTTTTCTCATAGAATCCCGGAGGTCGGTATGGTGGTGGTTGGGCCCTTGGCTCGTTTTGGTTGAAGTTGTTGTTGTAGCCACTAGCTTGGCCTTGGTTCCACCTTCCTCCATTGTTGAAATTGGCTCTCCCTCCGAAGTTCCTTTGAACATAGTTGGCCTCCTCAATTTGCTCGGCCAATCGGACTTGGCGCTCATTTGGGCACTCTTGGGCTCCATGCTTCAAAGAACCACACTCTTCACAAGCTCTTGTGGTTTGTTGGAGATGACCCATCTTCCTCCTCATTTTGTTCAACTCATCCTCCAAGAATTGGATCTTCACATCTTTGTCCACCTCTTCACTTTTGGGATCGTAGAGCCTCTTCGGACCGTCTCCATGGACTCTCACTTCCTTGTTCACTTGATTGACTCCATACATGGCCTCGTAATCGGAGAGCTTGTCTAGCAACTCCCACGCTTGCTCCGGAGGCAAGTCAATGAACCCACAATCGGTATGAAGGTTCAATTTATCCTTGGTGGCGGGGTTGATTCCTTGGAATAAAATGTCTTGAACAACATAAGGTTGTTGCCCATGCGTTGGACACGCCCTTAACATCTCTTTGAACCGGTCCCATGCCTCGAAGAGTGGCTCGTGAGCTACTTGTTGAAAGCTCGCTATCTTCCTCCTTAGATCCGTCGTCTTGGTGGGCGGAAAGAACTTCATCAAGAAAGCTTCATTGAGAGCCCTCCATGATGTGATAGAACGAGGTGCTTGACTCTCCAACCAATGCAAAGCTTTGCCTCCCAACGACCACTTGAAGGCTTTGAGTAGTACGTACTCAAGTGTCTCATCATCCGTCGAGATGGTCTTACATAGGTCCTTGAATTGCTTCACATGCTCGATCGGGCACTCATTCGGTCTCCCTTGGAATTGCTCTCTCTTGATGAGTGAGATAAATTGAGTTTTGATCTCAAAATTCTTTGACACCTCCGGCAAGACGATGGCCGGTTCGGGCACCTTCAACTCCGGATGTATGTATTGTCTAGCATTCCGGGGTTGAGTGTTGATTTGAGCCTCCAACCTCATCCTTTGCTCACGCTCTCTACGGGCCTCGGCATCACGGTTCGCCATTTCAAGTTGCATTCGAGCCATGTCGGCTCTCATCCTTTCAACCTCCTCATCACGGGCTTGATCCGCCATCCTCTTCTTCTTTCGGGCTTGCTTTAGGCTACTATCCGGGTCACACACAAAATCAAGCTCAAGTGTTACTCGGACGGAACTAGCTCGCATGCACCTACAACCAAAGACACAAACAAAACCGAATCAAAACAAACAAGGGGTTTGGGCTAGTCCCTCACCCAAATCACTACCAAATCAAAGACTCAAAAGATGGGTACCTCAAACAAGTAGAACTCCCCGGCAACGGCGCCAAAATTCTGAACGGTCCGGGTGTGGTGGTCAAAATTTAAATTTATAAACCGAACCTCACTTGTAGTAAAGAGGTAGCGTGTCGAACACATGGGAGTTCGTGCGTTGAGAGTACCCGGAAGACTAAAAGGGGTAAAAGAAAGGCAAAACAAGGAAAAACAAGGGAAATCACCTCGGACCGACACAGGTCACTTCGGTCCGAGGGTGGATCGAGGTTGATTGGCCGGGACCGTCTTCACTCAACGTCGGGCCCGATGACTGGGGAACTCGGTCTTGCTCAAATAGTAGATCGGTCTCGGGTTTTTGGGTTTCTTCCCTAACTAGACTTGGGTAATTCCACCCCAATTCAACCAATAAGTGTTGATCCTTGTTAGATCGAGGTTGCTAGCCTTCGATCCCTCCACTCTACACTTCGACCCAAGGGAGTTTTCACTCTCCTTCGATGTTAGGTCTAGTGATGGGTTAGAGATCACTTTCGCTTACTCTTACCAATCACAAGCCCTATGTCCCTTGTTTCCACAAGAGAATTGAAGCTTAGTGTATAGAGGATTCATAGATCAAGCACTTAAAGGCTATGGAATTGGGGGTTCCTACCCAATCCTAGCTAGGGGTTTCCCCCATAGCCCAAGACTATGGAATCTACTCCATAAGATAAGAGTATAAAGCAATCAAATGGAAAAGCAAGCAAGTCTCAATCATCAATCTCAAATCAAACTCAAATTGCATTCAAATTCAAAGGTTCACACAATCTCCAAATCCAATTCCTACTAAAACCAAAGCAAATCAAGTACAAATGATTCGGGCTATTTTGTATAGGTAAACTCTTGTATTTTAGGGCTATATTGAGTGTGTTTAGGTTAGAATTGTGCGTAATTGTAATATCTAGGCCGAAGACACAAGAATGCAAGATTCAAGAGTTCTAAGGCATTTTGAGCTGTCTGCGCGACACCACTTGCTTGCGAAGGCTATATCTTGAGCTACAGAGGTCGGATTGAGGTGATTCCGGTGCCATTGGAAAGCTAACTTCAAGGCTTCATCTTTTTACACTGAAGTCAGATTCCAAGACGAAGATGGTCAAAACAGCCTCCTAAGTGACACCAACGATTCTATCCAGATTCCGCGACCGCGGTGGCCGCCGAAACGAATTGTTCCTTTCTGTTGGGATAGCGCGGGCGCGGTGATGGCGACGCGACCGCGGTGATGCCGAATCCGAAGCGGGCCGAAATCTTTCTATCTTGTTTCCTTTTCTATCTTTTGCCTCTTTCCTTATCTATCTCGTGGAGCTTGTTCCTTGGGCTATATAAAGAGGAGCCAGCCTTAGGTTTTTAGTATCTTCTTTCTCATAATTCAATTAGGTTTTTAGTTTAATTATGGAGATCTAGTCTTCTTGGGTTTGTTCAAGGGAGAAGCTCTGATGTATGAACTTGTGAGGTTTTGGTAATTGATTTCTATCCTTTGGTTGATATTGATTCTCTTGTGCTTCATCCCATGATTTATGTTTGATTTTATGAGTCTGGCCAACTTGTTTGATTGACTTAGATCTATCGTTTGAATTAGGATTGGTTTTTGTCTATGCATCTTTCCTATTCTCGAAACAACTCTATTCTAGGACCGTGGACTAGTTTAGGGAATAGTATTCAATGGTTTGATTGTGCATGAGACTCGTAGCTTGATTGCATGATTTGATTTCCTAATAACCTTGTTCTCTATGCTAATTCTAGGTTAAGCGTCCTTGCCTAGGGTTATAGAATTGCTTGGACCGTGGACTTGCGATTGTTAATGATCAGGATAGGAATTGACCATAGGTGTGAATGAAATCAATGGATGAATCTATGATCGAGTGATTATTAAAGAGTGGATCTTTTGAATGAACCTACCTCTTATCTATTTGTTTATTTGTTTGTTATTTATTTCCTAGGTTAGTTTAGTTTAGATTTCTCTTTGATTTCCCCTCTATCTTTGGTTGATAAATATATTAATACTAGAAGCCATAGTTCTCTTGGGTTCGACCCCTTACTTGCTATACTCAGTTTGTTTGTTTGGGTTATTTATCTTTGATCTTGGCACGACGACTTTAGCCGAGTCAAATTTTGGCGCCGTTGCCGGGGAACTTAGGTTTCTTTCTAGTATTGATATTTTTATTGACTATATAAAAAAAATCGGGCTAACATGCAGGTTCTAGGTTCGAAAGAACGTTCTGTGTTTGAACCGCGCCCGCGGGTGCGCAACCGCGGTCGCGTTTCGAATACAGAAACTCCCGACGTACAGGTACTAGACACCGCGGTCACGGTCCACAAACCGCGCCCGCGGTGGTGATGTAGTTGGTCTCGAAAAAAAAAGAAAAAAAAAGAAAAAAAAAGAAAAAAAAAACAAAAGAGGAAAAAAAGAAAAAAAGAGGACTTTTGGTCCCATTCTATCTTCTACCTTCCATCTATCTTTCCATCCTTCTATCTTTACCATTCTCTATATCTTTCCATCCTTCTATCTTTACCATTCTCTATATCTTTCCATCTATCTTTCTACCTTCTATTTCTTTTCCTTTCACCCACCTTTGTAATTCCATTCTTTTGGCTATGTGTAAAAGCCTAAGTATGGGGGAGCTTTGTTCCCCCGGGATTTCATCTCCACGGCTCGAGTTCATGTATTGATCCATCTTCCAAGAAGACGAGCCAAGATGCGAAGGTTATTCGCACATCACACTTCTCGAGACGAAGTCAAGACATTACGCCTGCACATGTACCGCGCCCGCGCTTAATCAGCCGCGCCCGCGGTGCACATCCGAGGAAGACTTCGCTCTCTGCATTGATTCCGCGCCCACGCCCCTAGTGCCGCGCCCACGGTTAGCCACCAGATTGGAGATACGAAGCTATCTATTCTACCACCTTTGAAGAGTTTTTCCATTCCACCTCTCTTCATCGATTGTGAGTCTTCTGATATACCTTCTTCCTTGCTTCTATCCTTTCTCTTTGCTTCATTCACTACAAGAAAATTCATTTATTGCAACGAGAATTTGCAACGACAATATTTTGTCGTTGCGAAAAATATTTTTGGCAACGACATATGAAGGTTGTTGCCAATGTTTGTTGCAATAAATAAAAATTTTACTTCGCTCCAACCCAAAAAGAGCGCGCTTGGATAAAAATTCGTATTTATATTTTGCAACAACTACGGGCGTTGCAAAAAATAGCTAGATATATATTGTAATAAGGAGGGTCGTTGCCAAAGCTATTCTACATGTACCGCAACGCCATAGTTGTTGAAAAAAATGATATGAATATTATATTTTCTAAAAAATAAGGAGGGTCGTTGCCAAAGATATTTTACGTGTACCCTAATTTCCCCATCACCCTTCACTTTCTTTCTCTTCCGAGTCCCAACCTGCTCCTCTTCGATCTCCCACCTCTCCCCGATCGCCACCTCCTGCCACGACCACCCCAAACTCCTCCACCGGTTCATGTCGTACACCCGACTCAGTTTCTACAGCCCCAACTCCGGCCCTCATCCTCCCCGGCTCACCCGCTCGTCAGCCGGACTCCCTCTCTCTGCCTCTCGTCGCTCTGCCCAGACGCCGCCCGATCCCTTCCCGCGGATCCAGATCTGGGTTCCAGCCTACCTTCGACCGCCGAGATCCCGACCACCGAGACCCATTCGGCCCCGCCCTCACTCACCCTCGCCAGATCTGGGACTCCAACGGTGACCCGCTTCTCTCCATCTCTCTCCCGGCTTCCCCGTCTCCTTCCCCGATCCCCGATCGCCCACGAAGTCGCCGCCTCCCTGATACGCCTCGCCCACGAAGTCGCCGGTTACTAGATCCGCCTCGCCCTCGTCAACGTCTCCTGATGTAGGTAGGGAAAGGATCCGCCTCGCTCTCGTTTCCACATTCGCCGTTTTCAATCGTGGGGTAAGTACAAGTGCCTTTGCCTTCCTTCTGTTTGGTGTTCTGATTTGCATATCATGACCTTTGGATGCTTACAACTTTAATGCTGAATTGAGGTGATTGATAGTTATTCTGTCAAAACCTTCATCACCTATTTGGGATGAGTTTACATCTTGTAATTGCCATGTTCTTGGCCACATCAAATGAACGTATAGCTATTTTGGTATTTCAGATAAATCCAATTCTGTTAGCAATGACAAGTTATTCCCTGTAAAATATCTTCCATCTAATGAATTCATGAAAATTGTTGTCTGTCAGTGGAGTTTTGGTGGTTCAAGAGGATCTAGGACACTGCTGTACTAATAATCTTTTTAAGCTCTCTGCATAAATCTTGGGTGATGAAATTATGCAGTCTTTATCTTTGTTGATCTGCTTAGTAGATGAAAGTAGCTTCAATGGCATTACTGGTTATAAATTGAGCAAATGGAACTCTGTACAATATTTACTAGGAAATGGAACAAACGAGTTTAAACAGTTAATTACACTATAATCTTAGTTGCTGAAAGCTTGAAATCCACATCACTTGTTTATGTAAGGTCATCTCAATTGGGAATTCAATTGGAATACAAAACCTTTTGATCTTTCTGTTGGAGTACATAGTTTGAATACTGCATCATATGGAATGTTGGAAAGATACAATTATCAAGCATGAAACTTGGTAGTGTCTTGTTTCCGATGATGCTAATAATCATCGTATGGACAGCTTAAATCAAGTCTAAATGCTCTAATACTAAAGGACAAACTTCAGCATGATGCTCTCCTTTCATTCAGTTAACTGTAATCTGTGAGAAGTTGGGTAGCTTTTGATCCTTTAAAAGCATTTTTGAATTCTGCAAAATTGGCTAGCAAGGAAGGTTCTTTGTTTATTGCTTAAAGACTATCTTTCGATCTTAAAGTTTCATTCATTATTTTTTATTGTTGAAATTTAGTTCAAACTGTATGCTTCTTAGTTTTGACACCATTAATTTCATTGCAGCCAAATGAGAACCTTTATGATCAGAAGCCAAAAGAGGCACCTGTACCAGCATCCACCACCAGCAGTAAAGTCCCGACTACTGGTGCTTCATTTCCCTCTCGCTTTGAGTATGTTGAAAATTTCCAGTCTACTAAAAGTGACATAAATGGATCACAAAGAATAAGCCATGTAGCTGCTCCGAAGTCTTCCAGCTTCTTTTATGACTTTGGGATGGACAATGGTTATTCAAAAAAAGGAAACTCTAGTTCCTCAAAAGCTCAAGTAAGGTTTTTACTTGAGTGTCCCTGTTGAATCTGTTACAGTTGTTTCTCCCACTATTTTAGGTTGTTTGTTAGGCTTTTGTAGTTCTTATTGCAAGCAAATAGTTCTCATTTTAGTATTAAATAATTTGGAGTAGTTTGTGATGTATCCTATATCATATTTGTTTGTCATTCCTAGTGTTTCCTTTTTCTTAAAGTTCTTTTTTTAAATGTTCTGGAATCCCACTACTCGTATTTTCACATATATGAATATATGGTCAGTCCTGTGTTATTTATGGTTTGAATTTACTATATACCAGGTTGAAGAAACTGACGAGGCAAGGAAGAATATCTCAAATGCCAACTCTATTTCATCTGCGTAATTCTTTGGAGATCAGAACTCCTCGAGGGATATGGATGCTCAGGTATAAGAAATGGGAGTTGAAGCTTAAAAATTTGCAAACCTCTGAATCTGTTAGTTTCTTGGCTTGTAATATGCAGTGGGCACTGGGCAGTACGCTCCATCTTATGAAGTAACCTCTGGGCAATTGCAGCAGAGGCACTGGATAGTTACATTATTGTTGATTTGATACTGGTGGTGGATTTGAGTATTTGACTGGTCATGATGAACTAAATGATCTATTTCATTACATGTCACATTACTCTGATTTGATCCGGAATAATATTTCTGAATTATTAAAAATTGAACTTGCCTTCCGTATGTAGTATAAGTATGAAGAAGCCTTAGCTTTACTAGCTGAAATGGAAAGAAGGGCCATAATGGTGGAATCAATGTTAGAAGCGACCTTGCAATACCAGTCTGGCCAAGTTAAAGCACAAGCTTCTCCGAGGTATGTAGCTAAACAAACTAACATTTAGTTATTATGTTACATTACTGGAACTTGATCTGTTGGGCAATGTTGCATGAATATTCTCCACTTGAAAATATGGTAAATGTTGTTTGAAAGTAATAGTGCAATAAGAACTCTTAAATGTTTGTTCATAAATTAAGCAAAAATCTTGTATAATCAAACATACACTACAATTTACCTCATTGATGTTTGGAAAAGAAGAAGAAAAACACTTTGTACTAAATATTGGGTAATTGTTAAGCACAGAAATGTTGGTCTTTGTGTAGAATCGGTTCTTGTCAATTAGTCAACTTTATATCTTATCTTTACACGATTTCTTAATTGTTTTTTGCTCGTCATTTGGTTTTTGTAAGGATCCAAGTTGTAACCGATTCATTATCCCTACAGATTGATGGCTTTGAGCAGGATAAGAAGGTAGTTGTAATTGTTGCTACAAACAGGACAAGAGCTTGCAGTTTATGAAGCTAAACTACTTTAGGATGTTCAAGCTAGCTAGGAACAAAGATGGTGCCATATAATTTTTTTTTTAATTAATGTTAAAGGTGGCTTGTTAGGAATTATGTCGTTTTGAAATGATGTTAATTGTACCCTAACATTGTGTTGGATTTTGCTTGTAAATTTTAGGATAAGTAATAACATATATTCTTAACTTGTTGTAGTAGCAATGTTTTGCTTGACAAAGTAGTTAACTTATGGGCAAATCAATCACCTCTAAGTGGGGGAAAAAAATTAATGTAATCTTTTGCAACAACTAAGCTGTTGTTGTAGTAAATAGCATCTTTTGCAACGACCTTGTCGTTGCAGTATATAGCATCTTTGGCAACAACCTACTTGCCGTTGCAGTAAATAGGATCTTTTGCAACGACATATGTTGTTGCCAAATACTATTAAGCCAAAACCAAATCATAGATCTTTTGCAACGACAAAGCTTTTGCAACCACAAATGTCGTTGCAAAACATATTATTTTTCGCAACGACTAAAAGTCGTTGCAAAAAACTTTCGCTACGAGCATTCCCGCAACGACCCTGCAACGACGATTGTCCTTGCAAAAAATATTTTTGGCAACGACATGCGATCTTTTACAACGACTTCAATCGTTGCAATAAATGGTTTTTCTTGTAGTGATTGAGGACAATGAAGGATTTAAGTATGGGGGAACGAGTACTCGCATTCGCTTATCCTAGTTAGAGTAGTTAGTGATTTGTTTCAGATTTTTGATTTTCTTCTTTTCATGGAGCACTTACACCATACTTTTTGCATAATAAAGAAAGAAAGAAAAAGATAGAAAAAGCCATAAAAATTGAAAAAAGGCATATAAATCCTGGGATGAGTCGAAAACCCGAAAGGGCGGCTCAGGTAATAAGCAGGTAACCCGGACCAGCATTAGGCTGGGGTAATATGAGGTTCACGAGTGATAGTGAGTTTTTGTGAGCACACCCTTGAAAAAATGAAAAGAGCGGTTAGGTGAAAACCCAAAAGGGCGCCTAAGCAGAATTGAGCAGTAAAATTCGAGTGTTTAGGATCATTCTTGCTTGGGGACTTTGGGGCTTACGTGTTAGATTTGGGTAGATCCTAGGTTGCTCTTTCATGTTTTTAGAGCTTGAGTGCTATATCTATGTTGTGAGGTGTGTGTTTGAGCTTCATTGTATTATGCTCATGATGTCTCTACTTTGGGTTCGGGTTGTGAGTTGAGTGTTTTGTCTTCCCTTGTATTTCATGAGATCTTAGATGTGCTACTTTGTTATATTTGTTTGAGCTTACTCGAGGACGAGCAAGATCTAAGTATGGGGGAATTTGATTCGGGCTATTTTGTATAAGTAAACTCTTGTATTTTAGGGCTATATTGAGTGTGTTTAGGTTAGAATTGTGCGTAATTGTTGTTGGGACAATGTTAAGGACTCCTTCAGTAATTAACATTGTGCCTGGCGTCCCTTAGTTTTGATATAACAAACTCGCCTTGATCTAATATGTTGTCCAAGTGTTTCAGGGACGCACGTTGAAAAGGACAACAAGTTGATGAACATGTAATCGTCCTTAAGGAGTAAGGACGCTACATCTCTCAGTGAACGGCTTGGCAAAATCATACACAAGGACACCGTCCTTATTTAATACACTGGAGTCCTTCAAAGCTGGCCGACAAAGTGACATCACCAGACAAGCTTTGATCATGATCTCCACGTGGAAGAAGATCCCTCATCCAAGCCTAACGGAATTGCCAGTAAGCTTCCTTGATCATCACAGAGACACGTGGAAGCCGATTACTGTTGCAACGTCCCCAAAGGGCATGATCGTCAGAGAAAGTCGCCCTTTCCCAATGTCACTATAAATACTCGTCCAGAGCATTTATTGTCATGTGACGCTTCAGAGAGTATTCAGGGAATTTGTCAGTCGCTCAAGAACACCAAGAACAAGCTCAAGAACAAGTGAGAACTAGGTGTTAGATTGAGCGAGAAGCGTACCACAAAACCACAAACTGTTTGTAACAGAAAAGAACAAAAATAGTGAGAGAGTCCTTACGACGAACTGTAAGGAAAAGGTGATAGCGTCCTTTATTGAGATTAAGTTAGGTTACTCTACAGGCTTAAAGGATTTGTTACTAGTGGACTTAGGGACGCCCTTCTAAGTGCCAGAGAAGTGTAACTACTCGCCAGTGTATTGTAAGGAAACTTAATAAGAAAAGAAAGAAGCTATTACAAAATCCTCCAAGGAGGTAGAGGTTTACACTCAAGGACTAGTTGGTACTTGAGTGGTTCCTCTAAAAATCAAAAGCGTTCCTTACTTATTGTCTTTACTTGTTTAGTCTTTTGCTTTCCGCTGCGAACCAAGGAAGTCCTCAATCTTTATTAAGGACATCTTGGTAAAGGACGACCTTAACTCTGTTAAGGACGCCCTTGTATTTTCGACTAACGATCCAACAATTGGTATCAGAGCCTCTGAATAAAATCTGGGGACGCTAGTTAAGAAAGAAATTTTTGAATAGAAAAGCCCTCCTATCCCTAAAATCCAAAAGTGAGATTAGATCAAGAGTTGAAAGGACGCTCTTTAAGATTTCAAGCATGCTAGAGTTTAAGTTCAAAACGTTTATTGTCTTGAGTTTGTCATCATCAAAAAGGGGGAAATTGTTGGGACAATGTTAAGGACTCCTTCAGTAATTAACATTGTATCTGGCGTCCCTTAGTTTTGATATGACAAACTCGCCTTGATCTAATATGTTGTCCAAGTGTTTCAGAGACGCACGTTGAAAAGGACAACAAGTTGATGAACATGTAATCGTCCTTAAGGAGTAAGGACGCTACATCTCTCAGTGAACGCCTTGGCAAAATCATACACAAGGACACCATCCTTATTCAATACACTGGAGTCCTTCAAAGCTGGCCGACAAAGTGACATCACCAGACAAGCTTTGATCATGATCTCCACGTGGAAGAAGATCCCTCATCCAAGCCTAACGGAATTGCCAGTAAGCTTCCTTGATCATCACAGAGACACGTGGAAGCCGATTACTGTTGCAACGTCCCCAAAGGGCATGATCGTCAGAGAAAGTCGCCCTTTCCCAATGTCACTATAAATACTCGTCTAGAGCATTTATTGTGATGTGACGCTTCAGAGAGTATTCAGGGAATTTGTCAGTCGCTCAAGAACACCAAGAACAAGCTCAAGAACAAGTGAGAACTAGGTGTTACATTGAGCGAGAAGCTTACCACAAAACCACAAACTATTTGTAACAGAAAAGAACAAAAATAGTGAGAGAGTCCTTACGACGAACTGTAAGGAAAAGGTGATAGCGTCCTTTAGTGAGATTAAGTTAGGTTACTCTACTGGCTTAAATGAGTTGTTACTAGTGGACTTAGGGACGCCCTTCTAAGTGCTAGAGAAGTGTAACTACTCGCCAGTGTATTGTAAGGAAACTTAATAAGAAAAGAAAGAAGCTATTACAAAATCCTCCAAGGAGGTAGAGGTTTACACTCAAGGACTAGTTGGTACTTGAGTGGTTCCTCTATAAATCAAAAGCGTTCCTTACTTATTGTCTTTACTTGTTTAGTCTTTTGCTTTCCGCTGCGAACCAAGGAAGTCCTCAATCTTTATTAAGGACATCTTGGTAAAGGACGACCTTAACTCTGTTAAGGACGCCCTTGTATTTTTGACTAACGATCCAACAATTGGTATCAGAACCGGCGCTCTAGATTCTTACTGAGTTGCAGGTAAAGATGGATATGGAACCCATTGGAATCTCCTTTACTAAGCCCCCGCGCCTGACGGACGGCAACTTCAACCGCTGGAAGATCAGATTTGAGAACTTCTGTAGAGGTCAGAATTATCAATGCTGGAAAGTGATCATGAAGGGTGACCTTACAGTTCCTGCTGACAAGAAAGATAAAGAGGACGATTGGGGTCCTGATGAATTCAAGCTGATGGAAACAAATGCTAAGGCAATATGCTTCCTTCAAGGACTACTGAGATGAAGGACTACTGAGATGAAGGAACTACCAGAGTTAGCAATTTGGCAACAGCCAAACTACAGTGGGAAGCTCTCGAAAAGTACCACGTAGGAACTGCTGAGATGAAGGAAGACGTTCAGCTCGAAATCAAGAGAGAGTTCTATGCTTTCCGAATGCTTCCCAATGAATCAGTCAAGGACTACTCATACCGCTTTGAAGCTCTAGTCACCAAGATGAGAAACTTGGGGATTCCTGAAACTGAAATTTCAATGAGGAACAGAGTTCAAGTGGTCATTGATGGACTTATAGGAAAGTGGAACTTTGATAGAACCACGTTCAAGGAGAATACAGCTAACAAGACTCTAGACATGGAAGAGATCTACGGGAAGCTGAGAGGATATGAAGCAAGAAGGGACTCCGACTTGGCTTAGCTAGCACAGAATCCTCAGACGGATCTTGCTCTAATGACGGCGACACCAGAGTACGCTGAGTATCTTCGTCGTCAACAAGAACTTGCTATGATGGTGGAAGCCAACAAGAATGAAAACCGTGAGAAGATGCGTGCCCAAGCTGCAAGTGACGAACAAAAGAAGTCAAAGGAACAAATTTAGGAAGACAAACAAGTTGCTCTTTTGCACAACGCTCTACGTTCCTGGAGCAAAAAGAACAAACACTTTCAAAAGAACAAAATGCCATACAAGAAAGAGAGTCCCAAATACACTGAGGCTGAAATGAAGGAACTTACTTGTTTCAAATGTAACAAGAAAGGACACTTCGCCAAGAAATGCACCACTGGAATGTCCTCAAAGGATATGAAGAAGAAGGCCTTAATGAGTGCTTTTGAAGCTATTTCAATCAGTGCATGGGACGATAGTGACTCGGATGAAGATGATAATTTTGATAATGATGAAGTGGCGTTCATGGCTATTGAGGACGTCCCAGCTGTTGAGGAGGACGCTCCTAGATCTGAAAATGAGGTAACTCGTGAGTCTATGATAAGTTCCTTAGAAAATTGTTCTAAATCCAAGCTTATTAAACTCATTGGTAAAATCATGGAAGAAAGTGTAGCTATGAAACATAGGATGGATGAACTTGAAGATGAAAGCATAGTTGTTGAATGTGAGACCTGTGCTACAGTATCTCTGCAATTAGAGTCCTCCAGTGAAGAAATTAAATCTTTGAAAACTGAATTGATGTGTCTCAAACTGGAGAACGCTAACCTTAAGGAAAAAGTCAAAGTGCTAGGAAAGAGTCCTGTTATCGAAGAAGTAAAACCCATGGTGTTTGTCCCAGCCAAAAGGGGACTAGGTTATGAGTCTGACTCTAGGAACTCTCTTCCAAGTGACTTTGAGGCTAGTAAATCCACAGAACTTGAACAAGAGAGGGAGAAAACAAGGAATCTTCTTGAAAGAATTAGAGTCCTAGAAAGTGGTGAGGAAGGTCAAGAGGACTACTATACTAACTCCACTAGTCATAGGATTTACAAGAAAATCGCTAAGGGGGAAGGTTCTAAAGTTTGTAACCCTCAAAAGATGAAAGAAAACAAAATTCAACGTCCCAATAAGAAGTACTACCTCGGTACTTACTATAGGACGTGCTGGTATTGTGGTGAAGGAGATCACTACAAATATGAATGCTTGAAACTAAAGGAAGAAAATGAAAAGGGAAAAGATGCTAGGACTAACAATGAAAATAATGAGTCCGTCCCTAAAGTTAATACTAGGCGTCCTAGACGTTCTAGGAGTTATTTCAGAAGGCATGCCATTTCAAATGATGTTAATCTGAATGACTATTTGCCAGAACCAGAGTTCTACTACTGTAACGAACCAGGTAAGGAACACCTTGCTTGGGTCGCCAAAAACTAACTTTGTTTTGGCAGGTGGAAGTGAGGGGACGCCCGTGTCTCATTGATAGTGGCGCCTCAAATCACATGACAGGAAGCCAGATCCATCTCACTTCTATCCATAATAGTGCCACGGGAGGAACTCTCTCGTTTGGCAACAAGGGCAAAGGAAAGATCAAAGGGATGGGAACTGCTATTCTCAATGCGTCCATCAAAGCATCAAATGTCAGTCTTGTTGAAGGACTTGGCTTCAATCTCCTTAGTGTCTCCCAAATATGTGAGCAAGGTGAAAACCTAGTCACATTTGACTCAAAGGAATGCCTTGTCATCAACAAGAAAACCAACAAAGTTGTTCTCAAAGGAGTACGCTAGAATAATGTCTACATCTTCAACCAAGAGTTCAAGCCAAAATCTGAGTTATGCTTATCTGTTTCAAAGGAGGACGCTGACCTCTGGCATCGTCGCCTTGGCCATGCTGGACTAAGCACAATCCTTAAGCTGCATCAAAGAAATCTTGTTAAGGGACTTCCCCGAATTGATCCTGAGAAGGTTGATCAGTGCGAAGCATGTATCAAAGGGAAGCAAACAAGAACATCCTTCAAGTCCAAGAATGAAGTAAGCACGAAGAAGCCTTTGGAACTTCTCCATATGGATCTTTGTGGACCAATGAAGACGTTGAGCCATGGTGGAAAGAGGTACATTTACGTTCTTGTAGATGATTTTTCTCGATTCACTTGGGTTCTTTTCTTTGCATCAAAAACAGATTGTTTCAACACTTTCAAAGTCTTCATCAAACAAGCGGAAGTTGCTCTTGGGATGCCTTTGAAAGCCATACGATCAGACCATGGGACGGAGTTCCAAAACTCAGAATTCCTGGCCTACTGTGATCAACACGGCGTCTCTCACAACGTCTCAGCTCCAAGGACTCCTCAACAAAATGGGGTTGTGAAAAGAAAGAATAGGACGCTAGAGGATATGGCAAGGACTATGCTCTTGGCTAATAGCGTTCCTAAGTATTTCTGGGCGGAAGCTATTGCTACAGCATGTTACATCATCAATCGTGCCATGATCCGTCCTCTGCTGAAGAAGACGTCCTATGAGCTGTTGAAAGGAAAGAAGCCTCGCATCGATTATCTCAGAGTCTTTGGTTGCAAATGTTTTGTTCACAACAATGACAAAGAAAGACTTGGAAAGTTTGATGCAAGGAGTGATGAAGCAATATTCCTTGGGTACTCCCTCACAAGCAAAGCATATAGAGTTTTCAATAAAAGGACTCTTAAGCTTGAGGAGAGTATTCATGTTGTGTTCAAAGAAAGTTCTTCCCACAAAGAAAAATCAAGTACGAAAGAACGCTCTTCCTCACAACAGAAGGACGACTCTGAAGACGAAACTGATATTGGGTCCTCTGGAAAATACTATGTTCCTAAGGACGCCGCTCTAAATCCAGAAGAAGTCTTAGTGGACGCTAGCTAGTGTTGCTCATGGAGTTCCATCTCGTAGTGAATCCCCTTTTCAACTGGATGTGGCTGAATCAAGACAAGGTGTGAACGCTCTCTTTGAGGGGGAACACACTGAGGACGCTACTCCAGAAGAAAGTGATGATTCAGATGGTGAAATTGATCCAAGGTTTGCTTAATTGTTTCAAAGAGAGTCCCGTTTCTCGAAGGATCACCCAACCTCTCAGATTGTCTCAGATCCTAATCAAGGTGTTCAAACAAGGTCAGCTGCAAGCAAGTCCCAAAGTGCAAATTTAGCCTTTTGTGCATTCAACGCCTTTGTATCTATGATAGAGCCAAAGAACATCAAGGAAGCACTTCAGGACGCTGACTGGATTCAAGCAATGCAAGAAGAACTTAATCAGTTTGAAAGGAACAAAGTTTGGACGCTTGTGCCTCGTCCCAAGGGCAAAAATATCATAGGGACGCGCTGGGTGTTCAGAAATAAGCTTGATGAAAGTGGACATGTGTCAAGGAACAAAGCAAGACTGTGGCTCAAGGATTCAAGCAAGAGGAAGGAATTGATTATGATGAAACCTTTGCCCCTGTTGCTAGAATTGAGGCCGTTCGTCTTCTCATTGCCTTTGCTACACACAAAGGATTCAAGTTATTTCAGATGGACGTCAAGACTGCCTTTCTCAATGGGAAACTCAAGGAGGAAGTGTATGTTGCTCAGCCGCCTGGCTTTGAGGACACCTCTCACCCAGATCATGTGTACTACTTAGACAAAGCTCTCTATGGACTCAAGCAAGCTCCTCGTGCATGGTATGACAGGTTTGCGTCCTTTCTTTTGTCTAATGGATATACAAGACGTTCAATTGAGAAAACTCTGTTCATAAAGAAAGTTGACAAGGACATTTTAATTGCCAAGTCTCTGTTGATGATATAGTCTTTGGTAGTACTAACATGAAGCTTGTAGATGAGTTCAAGTCCTTAATGAGTAGTGAGTTTAAGATGTCCCTCATTGGAGAACTCAATTTCTTCTTGGGACTTCAAATTAACCAACTCAAAGAAGGGACGCGCATTCATCAACAAAAGTATGTCCGTGAAATGCTTGAGAAGTATGGGATGAACACGTCCAAGCCCGTGGCAACACCTTGTTCTCCCAACTCGCGTCTTTACGCAGATGAACAAGGGAAGGACGTTGATCAAAAGCTTTACAGAGGAATGATTGGCTCTTTGCTCTACTTGACCGCAAGCCGTCCCGACATCATGTTTGCCGTTTGCTTATGTGCACGCTTACAGGCAAATTTAAAGGAGTCCCACATGCAAGAAGTTAAGAGGATTTTTCGCTATCTCAAAGGACGCGATGATCTTTGTCTTTGGTACCCTAGGAAGACGTCCTTCAAGCTTGTTGGCTACTCGGACGCTGATTATGCTGGTCATGTAATTGATAGGAAAAGCACCTCAGGAATGGCACAGTTTCTTGGTTCATGCCTAGTCTCTTGGGGATCTAAGAAACAGAACTCTGTGGTGCTTTCAACTGCGGAAGCGGAGTACGTAGTTGCTGCCTCGTGTTGCTCACAGATTATTTGGATCAAATATCAACTTGAGGACTATGGTATACCTCTTGAAACTATTCCTATTTTGTGTGATAATACCAGTGCTATTGAAATTGCTAAGAATCCTGTTTTTCATTCACGCACAAAGGATATTCATATAAGGCATCATTTCTTGCGTGATAATGTTGAACTAGGACTTATTAGTATGGGGCATGTAAGGACTGAGGACCAAGTAGCTGATATCTTCACTAAAGCACTTGATAGACGTCCCTTTGAGCACCTCAGGGTACTCTTAGAGATGATAACTTTTAAGTAGCAAGTCCCGTTCTGCTATTCCCTCGATGCTTGGCTATGTTTAGTTGATTTCATAATTGCTAAGTACTTTATGCACTAATTTCACTTTTGCAAGGACGCTCGTCTAAAACTGCTGTGTGCACATCTTGAGAACGCCTTTGAATTTCTCTATTGTCTTGAAAAAGAGTATCCCTGATCACCCAACACTCATTATAAGCCGAAATGATGGGAACTCTAAGCTTACCCTAGCCGAGAACCTTGCAAAAGCGTCCTATGATCTTCAATTTTTCTTTTACGGGACGTACTTGCATGGTTTTCAAAATGGTTCTTAAGGTGATCTCAGGACGACAGTGTTAATTATATGGAAGCCAGTTTTTCTCTCAGACAGGACGTCAGTACAGGTTCATTGTGAACGCGCCATTTTGGAAGTTGAAACGTTGGCAGTTTGAATTTTGAATTTCGGAAGTTACCAGCGTGCCCTTTACCAACCTCCTATATATACATTGATTGAAACGGCTGTCAGAACTTTCGCTCTCTAAATTCTCAAAACTCCGTTTTGCTTTGACTTCTCTCTAGAACTCCGGTAGTATCTCTCTAAGTTTCCGGCCAGTCTCCGTTCACTTCTCTCAGATCAGTTCAGAATGTCAAGAGTTATGAATACTTCTGGTTCGTCAATGGGTGGCAAGCGAAAGCGTCTTGCCAAGAGAAATTTTTATATGGAAGGACCCCCAGAGATTCAGATTGATGAGATTCTGAAGGATTTCATTGACTCAAAGCCACGCACCCTCTATGTTGCAGTGGCTAATTACATGAAGGGATGCAAGGATGAGGTCCGTCTTCGCAATCTCAAGACGTTCCTAGATCGCTTTGTGGTGCCAGTTCTACGCAGACAGGGGGAATGGACGCTCCTTTCCGTGGAGGCACCAACATTTTTCTAGAAGCGTTCCAAGGACAAGATTGGAGGATTCCCTTGATAGAGTCCATCCCAGACCTTTCAAATGCCAGATTTGTGGACCTCCCACCTCTCTCCAAAAACGTCAAAAGGTCAGTACAATCGTCCCCTCCTCCTCCATCCCCTCCCCGAGTTATTACCACCAGACCTACTCCTCCTTCATCTCGCCTAGCCCACAACTCTCTCCCTCAAAAAGCTTCCTCCTCCCAAGCTACTCAAATATTTGATAAGTTCCCTTCTCATGTGGAGGAGCGAACCAAATTCAAACATGACCGTCCCCACAAACGACCCATCAAAAGGCGAGAACTTGTAAAACCTAAGCCCAATCCCATTCCTCTAGACACCCCCTCCGCCACTCCTTCACCCATTGAAGTCCTTGACCCATCCAATCCTGATCCCTCCCTTCTCCAAATTAAACAGGCCTTCCCTGATATCCAAATTTCTGACTCCCCATCTCCACAAAATTCACCTCCATCCGCACCTCCCACTCCCAAATCAAGGGGACCCTCGGTAGAAAGGGACGCTCCTTCAGCTCCTGTTGTCGTCCCGGACGACTCAATAGAAGCAGAGTTTGGCTCCGCTTCATCTGAGGAGGTTAATACAACGGTCGTCTTGGATGAAATCACTAAACAGGAAATTGTTGAGGACGAAGAGCTTGGTCGCCACATTGCAAATCAACGCGACAACGTTGTACAAGAGGACGCTCTCTCTCTCTCGACGAACAAATTGATGTTGATGCTCTCGAGATCCCTCCTTGGGAAGCCGTCCCTGTGGACGCGGGAGACAAATCTGCTCCCAAAGGGAAAGGTGGACAGAAGCGTCCACGGAAAACAAAGGCGTCCAAGGACGCTGCTGGTCCATCTGAAGGACAAGCTGATGAAAATTTCCAAGAAGGAGATAATGAAGAAGGCAGTGATGAGGATGAGGACGATAATGAGGACGGCACTTCTGGTCCTCCAAAGAAAAAGACCAAAAAGCCTTCCAAACAGGAGCACATTCTGGCTCCTCTAGTGTTTGACGAAGCCTTCTTGAGCCAGTTTTCTGAGGCCAAGGATCTCGTGGAGCTCCTAAAAGTTCAAGGATGGCTCAAAATCTCAGAGGAGAACGTCAAGGTTGATCCCAAACTTGTGCAGGACTTCTATGATTCTCTTCACATCAACATCGAGAATGGCACAAGGACGTTCTTGGCAAATGGCGAGTTCGCCACTTTCTCTGAAAAGACCGTCCGCCAGCTGATGGGACTCGACAAACAAAGACCAGGGTCTGAAGCCTTACACAGAGTTCCTGCTTCTGGTTTTGGAATTGAAGGCGAAGAGGTGAATGCCTTATTCCGAAGAATTTTCAACAGGAAGACTCCAGATGGGCCTGACAGAGTTGCCTCCGTACTGACTCACACTGGTGTTATGGCACATTACATGGTTTGCAGAACTATCGTCCCAAGGCAGGAGAAGAAATCTATTGTCCAGACAATTGACTGTCTCCTCTTGGACGCCTTCCTACAGGGTCGCAAGATCAACCTGGCCAGAATAATGATCGAACACATGGCCAAGTGCACCCGCAAAAACCATGCTCTTCCCTACCCAGGCTTGGTCAAAGCTCTTTTGATTGAGAACGATGCTTACGCTCCTGGAGAAGAAATTACTTTCGGACTGCCATGGGATCAAAAGTATGGCGTCCTGGAGATAAAGCACAGCCTTGAGATTCCCTCAATCAGAAAGCAGCTTGAAAAAGAAAGAAAAGAGGCTGAAAAGAAAAAGAAGGAAGAAGAGGCTGCAAAGAAAGCAGAAGAGAAACGTCTAAGGCAGGAAGCTGCTAAGAAAGCTGCTGAGGACGAGCGTGCTAAACAAGAGGCTGCTAAGAAAGGGAAGACTGTTGTCTCTGATCCTCCCTTGATTGCTGAAATTGAGGAAGACCGTGTTGCACGCTACGCAGAAGTTGATCAGTTATCGTCCTTCATTCATGCAGAGCCGATGGACTTCAACTTCTCCCCCTCTCATCTTCCTCCTCAACAATAGCCGTCCTACTTTTAGTGCTCTCCTGCTCCTTCCAACACTGAAGCTTATTCTGAGAAGCAGTTGTACGCCCTCATTCTTAACAACCAAAATGTTCTTGCGCAACAAGGGAACGCCATCATTCAGCAGAACAACGCGGCCATGCAACAGAACTACCATTATTTTCAGGCTGTTAAGACTCAGAACGACTTGATTAAGAGTCAATCCACAGGGACAGTACAGAGGGTGATACACAAGAGGAAGAGGAACCTGCTGCGACGGACGCTAATGTCAATGATCAAAGTCGTCCTGCTGGCTCACCTTCCACCTAACCCTTTATTCCCTCATCTTTTTGCCTGTGCTTCTATTCATTTTCAAAACACTTGTCTGAATGTCTGTAATGACTATCTCTTCTTTCAATGGCAATTCTCATCTTTGTGTGCATTTGTGTGTTTAAGCGTTTACTTGTCTATAGTTGTGATTTTGCACTATCGTCCTTATGCTAACTTGTTATCCTTTTCGATGATGCCAAAAGGGGGAAGTGTAGTTTTGTAGAGATGCGCTTTTATTAGTTATCTAGAATATGCAAGTGTTAAGGGGGAATTCTAGTGAAAGGAACTAAGGACGTAAATGCCTCTGAATAAAATCTGGGGACGCTAGTTAAGAAAGAAATTTTTGAATAGAAAAGCCGTCCTATCCCTAAAATCCAAAAGTGAGATTAGATCAAGAGTTGAAAGGACGCTCTTTAAGTTTTCAAGCATGCTAGAGTTTAAGTTCAAAACGTTTATTGTCTTGAGCTTGTCATCATCAAAAAGGGGGAAATTGTTGGGACAATGTTAAGGACTCCTTCAGTAATTAACATTGTGCCTGGCGTCCCTTAGTTTTGATATGACAAACTCGCCTTAATCTAATATGTTGTCCAAGTGTTTCAGGGACGCACGTTGAAAAGGACAACAAGTTGATGAACATGTAATCGTCCTTAAGGAGTAAGGACGCTACATCTCTCAGTGAACGGCTTGGAAAAATCATACACAAGGACACCGTCCTTATTCAATACACTGGAGTCCTTCAAAGTTGGCCGACAAAGTGAAATCACCAGAGTGACCAGACAAGCTTTGATCATGATCTCCACATGGAAGAAGATCCCTCATCCAAGCCTAACGGAATTGCCAGTAAGCTTCCTTGATCATCACAGAGACACGTGGAAGCCGATTACTGTTGCAACGTCCCCAAAGGGCATGATCGTCAGAGAAAGTCGCCCTTTCCCAATGTGACTATAAATACTCGTCCAGAGCATTTATTGTGATGTGACGCTTCAGAGAATATTCAGGGAATTTGTCAGTCGCTCAAGAACACCAAGAACACCAAGAACAAGCTCAAGAACAAGTGAGAACTAGGTGTTAGATTGAGCGAGAAGCGTACCACAAAGCCACAAACTGTTTGTAACAGAAAAGAACAAAAATAGTGAGAGAGTCCTTATGACGAACTGTAAGGAAAAGGTGATAGCGTCCTTTAGTGAGATTAAGTTAGGTTACTCTACAGGCTTAAAGGAGTTGTTACTAGTGGACTTAGGGACGCCCTTCTAAGTGCCAGAGAAGTGTAACTACTCGCCAGTGTATTGTAAGGAAACTTAATAAGAAAAGAAAGAAGCTATTACAAAATCCTTCAAGGAGGTAGAGGTTTACACTCAAGGACTAGTTGGTACTTGAGTGGTTCCTCTATAAATCAAAACCGTTCCTTATTGTCTTTACTTGTTTAGTCTTTTGCTTTCCTCTACGAACCAAGGAAGTCCTCAATCTTTATTAAGGACATCTTGGTAAAGGATGACCTTAACTCTGTTAAGGACGCCCTTGTATTTTCGACTAACGATCCAACAATTGTAATATCTAGGCCGAAGACACAAGAATGCAAGATTCAATAGTTCTAAGGCGTTTTGAGCTGTCTGCGCGACATCACTTGCTTGCGAAGGCTGTATCTTGAGCTACAGAGGTCGGATTGAGCTGATTCCGGTGCCATAGGAAAGCTAACTTCAAGGGCTTCAATTCATCTGTTTACACGGAAGTCAGATTCCAAGCCGAAGATGGTCAAAACAGCCTCCGAAGTGACACCAACGATTCTGTCGAGATTCCGCGACCGCGGTGGCCGCCGAGACGAATTGTTCCTTTCTATTGCGATAGCGCGGGCGCGGTGATGGCGACGCGACCGCGGTGATGCCGAACCCGAAGCGGGCCGAAATCTTTCTATCTTGTTTCCTTTTCTATCTTTTGCCTCTTTCCTTATCTATCTCGTGGAGCTTGTTCCTTGGGCTATATAAGGAGGAGCTAGCCTTAGGTTTTTAGTATCTTCTTTCTCATAATTCAATTAGGTTTTTAGTTTAGTTATGGAGAGCTAGTCTCCTTGGGTTTGTTCAAGGGAGAAGCTCTGATGTATGAACTTGTGAGGTTTTGGTAATTGATTTCTATCCTTTGGTTGATATTGATTCTCTTGTGCTTCATCCCATGATTTATGTTTGATTTTATGAGTTTGGCCAACTTGTTTGATTGACTTAGATCTATCGTTTGAATTAGGATTGGTTGTTGTCTATGCATCTTTCCTATTCTCGAAACAACTCTATTCTAGGACCGTGGACTAGTTTAGGGAAGAGTATTCAATGGTTTGATTGTGCATGAGACTCGTAGCTTGATTGCATGATTTGATTTCCTAATATCCTTGTTCTCTATGCTAATTCTAGGTTAAGCGTCCTTGCCTAGGGTTATAGAATTGCTTGGACCGTGGACTTGCGATTGTTAATGATCAGGATAGGAATTGACCATAGGTGTGAATGAAATCAATGGATGAATCTATGATCGAGTGATTATTAAAGAGTGGATCTTTTGAATGAACCTACCTCTTATCTATTTGTTTATTTGTTTGTTATTTATTTCCTAGTTTAGTTTAGTTTAGATTTCTCTTTGATTTCCCCCCTATCTTTGGTTGATAAATATATTAATACTAGAAGCCATAGTTCTCTCGGGTTCGACCCCTTACTTACTTGCTATACTCAGTTTGTTTGTTGGGGTTATTTATCTTTGATCTTGGCACGACGACTTTAGCCGAGTCAACAAACTCACTAGAACTCCTCTCTAGCTCCACCGATTTCCTCCTCTTCTCCTCCTCCTTCCTTCTCCTTGCTCTCCAAGCCTTCCATGAGCCTTTGAGAGTAATTTGGTGTGGGATTGTTGTTGGATGATCTCTAATCTCTCTCTAATTATGCTTTTCTCTTGATTGGGGACCAAGGAATTCCAAGTTAGAAGAGGGGCAAAATTGGAAGTTCATCACATTTGTGCCTTGGAGCCTAATCTTCACAATTGCCGACTCGGACCGACACGGGACAACCTCGGGCCCGACGTTGGGAACGTCGGTCCTGTGCTCTGGTTGCTCGGTCTCGGGCCCAACTTGATGGTGCTCGGTCCTGGGCCTCGGTCCTTCTTCACTTCTTGGTTTTCCTTCGGTTCCTCTTCATTCTTGGCATGGTTCTTCCGCTCCTTGACTCCTTTGCTTAGCTCCTCCTTAGATGCTTCTCCAAAACGTCCTCATTTGCGCCATTTTACCTACAAATCCTAACAAACTCGCATAGTTTCCGAATCTTAAAGAAAACCAGGAACTAAGCTAAAAAGGAATGAAACTAACAAAGAAGGGAATGAAAAACAAATATTTACAAGGGAAATTAACTACTAAAACACCACCAAAATGAGAGACGTCAACGTTATCGCCCAATATCGCCTAAATTAGAATATAAATCAAATTTATAATTAAAATATCAAGGACCACAACAAATATCTGAATAAAATTTATATTTAATATAATGTAACTATAAATTAATAGTACATTAATCTCATATATAAATAACATTTATCAGCTCAGCTCGAGGACGATCTCACTTGTCGGAAAGGGCGCCACCGACGAAAGTGATCTTGGTCGTCCGATGTTGGTTTAGGGCGTAAAATACCTTTCCGGATAGGGAACGCGCTCGTAAATCTAACTCCGTGCTTTGCGTTAACATAGGGCCTTTTCTGGGGTTTTAACATTGTTTCAGGGCTTAAACTAGGAATTATATCTTTTGGTTGATTATATTGTTTGGATTTTCTTAGCTTTAGTAGTTTTTATATAAACTAGAAGTCATTAACCGTGCTACGCACGGGTTTAAAAAATTATTTGTAAGTTTTATTAATCAAATTTAATTGAAAATTCTGTTAAATATAACTTTAAATTATAATTCAAGTCATTTTTTCGAAGCATAACTTTAAATTCAAAAATGATCAAAGATTAAATCATAACTCAAAGATCATAATTCTTGGGCTCCATACACTTAAAAAAATATTTTAATTCCTTTTATTTATCAAATATCAATGAGATGAAAGCAATCAATCTTAGGTCACTCAGTGTCATGACATGTTGATGAACCTTTTGGAATCTATGTTAACAATTTGGAATGACACCTGAAATAAATATTAAATACCTTCTGTTCACCAACATTGGGAATTTTCATTCTTTATTAACTAAGAATAAATTTATTTCTTCACTTTATGCGGGCAATGATTTCTAAATGTCTACTTCATATGTTTATTACACATATATTAGAAAAATTATTATTTAATAATACACATTTAAAAATTATTATTCTTAAATGTTTTACAATAGCTATTTTGTGACAATACGTACACGATATACCTGTATCTTTGATGAAGTATAATTTTTTTTGGTAGAATTTGATGAAGTATAAGTAGCAATCACTAAAATCTTAAAACAAAATTGAGATCTTATGCCTTGGACAACAGTTCAGGTTTGATATACCTGTGTCAATCCAAAATAATGATCGAATTGAAAAATACACAAATATTAAAATGTTACTGTATAAAAATATAAAGGCTAATAATCGCCAAAAAAAAAGTAAAAATAAAAATTAACGATTATATAGAGAGCAAACTTGAAGACATGAAAGTATTTGATTTTATTGAAGAATACCTTAAAGATATGAAGAGAGCTTTGCATGAATAAGCCCCTTTGAATCATCTACTGTTGTTGAAGATAAATCAAAACCTGCGCACAAATGAAGTTGAATTGCACAACAACAACAATAATACCTCAAGTGAGTGGGTGAGATTCATGATTAATACTCAGTTGTGTCATGCAATCTCATAAGAGAGGTGTTTTACTCTTCGTATTATTGTTTTGATGTACTCCAAGTCTCCAAAAGACAGTGTCAACTCAACCCTGAGCATACAATATTTTGCCAAAATTACACAATTAGGCTATGATCGGTGTGAATCGCGAGGGTCTCAAAAATACAAATTAACCCGACCTCGTTGTAGCACGTGGTGGGTGTCGAACGCTCGGGAATTCTGTCGATTGGTGTACCTAAAGACTTGAAAACCGGAAAAGAGAAGCTAAAACAAAGGAACACAAGAGAAACGCTCGGGACCGACACTAAATAACTTCGGGGCCGAGGTTGATCGACGAGATGAGAGTCGGGACCGACACTAGCTAAGTCGGGCCCGATGTTGCTGGGTAAGTCGAGCTTCAAATTGGAGAGATAGATCTCGGGTTTTTGGGTTCCTCCTCTAGTAGGTGTGGGCTTTTCCACCCCAACTCAGGCAATAAGTGTTGATCCTCGTAGGATCGGGGTTCTTCGCCTCGTTCCCGCCACTTCTACACATCGACCCATAGGGAATTTGACCTCCCTTTCGATGCAAGGTCTCGTGATGGGCAATTGTTCACTTCCGTTCACTCTTGCCAACCACAAGCCCTTGATCCCTTGCTTCCACAAGGAATTGTAGCTCTATGTAGAGTGGGTTCCTAAATCAATCACTCAAAGCTATGGAATTGGGGTTTCAAACCCATCCTAGCTAGAGGTTTCCCCCATAGCCCAAGATCAATGGAATTTACTCCATATGGCTAGAGTAAAAAACAAACAAAACACAAAGCAAAGCAATCTCAATCATCAAACTCAAATCAAATCCAAATCTCACTAACAAAACAAAGGAAATCCACAAATCCCAATTCCAATCCACAATAGCAAAGCAAAACAAAGCTAAACAAACTAGCTATCCCTAGATCTCTCCTTCTCCTCCACCGATTTCTCTTCTTCTCCCTCTGTTCTCCTTTCTCCTTGCTCCCAAAGTCTCCCTAGAGCCTTTGAGAGGTGATTAGTGTTGTTTGTGTGGATAATTGTTGTTGGGACGATATTAAGGACGTCAGTCATTAATATCTTAACCAATAATGATCGTCCCTTGTTTTGATAATGACAAACTCAAATGTATTTAACAAGTTGTCCAAGTGTTGATCTCAGGAAGGTCCAGTGGACGCACATGAGCGAAAAGGACAACAAGTGAACGGCAGTCCCTAAGCTGTAGGGACGCACGTCATCAGAACTTCCAAAGCTGAACGAAATTGGCCAAGTTCCTGCGCAGATAGGACGGCGTCCTCATCAAGAAGGGACGCGCGCCAAAATATGAACGGAGTTCAAATTCAAATCAATGCCGCCCCAACATGATTACATCACGTTCGGCCGTAGTCCTCAGAAGGAAGCTTCCCTTGTCTGGGCACGTGTAGACAACTCCAAAGATGTCGCTTTCTGTTGGGATGCTATCAAGAACGCTTGCGTACTTGTTAGTGTTCCACACAACCGTCCCTTAGTTTTGATATGACAAACTCACTTTGCTTCTAATAAAGTTGTCCAAGTGTTCAGGAACGCCAGTGACCAAAAGGACAACAAGTGTGTATGAGCGTCCCACAAGCTTAGGGACGCTAGCCAACAGGAAGTAAGGACCAGCTAAGAGACTACTTGAGCAAGGACGGAGTCCCAAGCAAGTAGGAACGCAAGAAAGGAGTCCTTACTCACTAGCCGACAGGATGACATCACTCGACAATGTTTGATCATCCAAGGACACGTGGAGACCGATCCTGTAGCGGAGTCCAACACTACGTGGCGGACGATCCTGTTACAGAGTCCATCAACACGTGGCGGCCGATCCTGTAGCGAAGTTCATCATACACAGCTGGATATAGGAAGCTTCCTCATCACCGCCCTACTACGTGGAGGAAGATCCTGTAGCCACGTCCATGAAGGGCATGATCGTCCCAGAGAGAAGACGCCCTTCCCCAAGTCCTATAAATAGCCCCAAGGCATTTATTGTGAAACCAACGCTTTCAGGAATATTCAGAGAGAATCAAAGAGAAAGCGACTCACTCAAGAACACGAAGAACTAACTCAAGAACTCAAGAATAGTGCTAGAACTTGTGTTAGATCGAGTGAGACTTGTAACCAAATCACAAAAACAGTTTGTAAGAGAAATTCCAAAAAGTGAGAGAAAGAGAGTTCTGCGAAGTACTGCAGAACGTAGGAATAGAGTCCTTTAGTAGATTGAACTCGCTTAAGTTGTAGGCTTAGAGGAGTCCTTTACTAGTGGACTTAGGGAAAAGCTAAGTGCCAGAGAACTGTAAAGACTCGCCAGTACAACTGTAAGGACGTTCAATAGAAAGGAAAGAACTATTCAAAAATCCTCCAAGGAGGTAGAGGTTTACACTCAAGGACTACTTGGTCTTGAGTGGTTCCTCTATAATTCTCTGCGTTCATCTATTATCTGTTTAGTACTTTATTTCCGCTGCATTACTCAAGGACGCCCCTACTCCTCGTAGGGACGCCTAATCTAAGGACGCCTTTACCAAAGTAAAGGACGTTCCTCAGTACTAACGATCCAACAATTGGTATCAGAGCAGGCGCTCTAGATTCTTACTGAGTTGCAGGTAAAGATGGACATGGAACCCATTGGAATCTCTTTTGTGAAGCCTCCGCGCCTAACGGACGGTAACTTCAATCGCTGGAAGACAAGGTTCGAAAACTTCTGCAGAAGTCAAAATTATCAATGCTGGAAGGTTATCATGAAAGGAGATCTCAAAGTTCCTGCTGACAAAGCTGATAAGGAGGACGAGTGGGGTCCTGACGAGTTTAAGCTGATGGAAACCAACGCAAAAGCTATTTGTTTCCTTCAAGCGTCCTTATGCGAGAGGGACGCCACTCGGGTCAGCAATTTGTCAACAGCGAAACAACAGTGGGAACCTCTTGAGAAATTCCATGTGGGAACCGCTGAAATGAAGGAGGACGTCCAGCTGAAAATCAAGAAGGAGTTCTATGCTTTTAGCATGTTGCCAAATGAAACGGTGAACGATTACTCATACCGCTTTGAGGCCCTTGTCACCAAGATGAGGAACTTGGGCATCCCAGAAACAGAAATCTCCATGAGAAATAGAGTTCAAGTGGTCATTGATGGTTTGACCGGAGTCTGGAACTTTGACAGGACAACGTTCAAAGAAAACACAGCCAACAAAACTCTAGACATGGAAGAGATCTATGGGAAGCTCAGGCAGTACGAGGAAAGAAGAATTTCTGATATGGCTAAGCTTGGACAGAATCCTCAAACTGATCTTGCTTTGGCGTCCACAACACCAGAGTACGCTGAGTACCTTCGGCGTCAACAGGAGATCGCTATAATGGTGGAAGCCAACAAAGCCGAGAACCGCGAGAAGATTCGCGTTCAAGCCTTAAAGGAAAGAGAAAGCAAGTCTAAAGAACAACTGGATGCAGAAGAAGAAGTTGCTCTCTTTAACAAAGTTCTCCGTGTTTTTGGCAAAAGGAACAAACATGTCAATAAACACAAGATGCCCAAGAAGGAAAGCCGCAAGTACACTGAGGCAGGAATGAAGGAACTCACATGTTACAAGTGTAACAGAAAAGGGCACTTTGCTAAGAAATGCACAACAGGAATGTCTGCAAAGGAAATGAAGACAAAAGCTCTCATTGGAGCGTTCGCCTCTGCATAGGACAATGGGAGTTCTTCCTCTGATGATGATGATGATGAAGAACCCGATGAACAAGCATACATAGCCCTTGAGGACGCATCTGATGGTGAGCAAGTAGCTTTCATGGCTATGGAGGACGTTACCGTTGTTGAACAGAACGCTTCGAAATCTGAAAATGAGGTAACCCGTGAGTCTATGATGAGTTCATTAGAAAATTGTTCTATATCCAAGCTCATTAAACTTATTGGAAGAATCATGGAAGAAAGTGTTGTCATGCAACATAGAATGGATGAACTTGAACTTGAAAATGAAAATATAGTGGTTGAATGTGAAAACTGTAGTTCCATGACCATTCAACTAGAGTCCTCTTGTGAAGAAACTAAGTCCCTAAAAACTGAAATCATGTGTCTCAAACTTGAGAACGCTAAGCTTAGGGAAGAAGTGAAAGTGATGGGTAAGAGTCCCATAGTTGAAGAAGTGAGACCAATGGTCTTCGTCCCAGCTAAGAGAGGTCTAGGTTATGAATCTGACACTAAGAACTCTCTTCCTAGTGATTTTGAGGCAAGTAAAACTTCAGAACTTGAACTTGAACGGGAGAAAACCAAAAATCTTCTTGAAAGAATTAGAGTTCTAGAGAGTGGGGAATTAGGAAAGGAAGACTACTACACTAACTCCACCAGTCATAAGATTTACAAGAAGATCGCTAAAGGGGACGGTTCAAAAGTTTGTAATCCTCAAAAGATGAAAGAAAACAAGATTCCGCGTCCCAATAAGAAGTACTATCTTGGTACTTACTATAGGACGTGTTGGTACTGTGGACAAGGAGATCACTTCAAATATGATTGCTTAAAACTCAAAGAAGATGTTGAAAATGGAAAAGCTGCTAGGACTAACAACGAAAATGCTAAGTCCGTTCCTAAGGCTAATCCTAGGCGTTCTAGACGCTCTAGGAACTCTTTCCGCAAGCATGCTATTTCAAATGATGTGAATATTAATGACTACATGCCAGAACTAGAGTTCTATTTCTGTAACGAACCAGGTAAGGAACACCTTGCCTGGGTCGCCAAACACTAACGTTGTTATGGCAGGTGGAAGTGAGGGGACGCCCATGGATCATTGATAGTGGCGCCTCAAATCATATGACAGGAAGCCAGATCCATCTCACTTCTATCCAAAGTAGTGCCACGGGAGGAACTGTCTCGTTTGGCAACAAGGGCAAAGGAAAGATCAAAGGAACGGGAACTGCTATACTCAACCCGTCCATCAAAGCAACAAATGTCAGTCTTGTTGAAGGACTTGGCTTCAATCTTCTTAGCGTCTCCCAGATGTGTGATCAAGGTGAAAATCTAGTCACATTTGACTCAAAGGAGTGCCTCGTCATCAACAAGAAATCAAACAAAGTCGTTCTCAAAGGAGTACGCCAGAACAATGTCTACATCTTTAACCAGGAGTTCAAGCCTAAATCAGAGTTATGTCTATCTGCTTCAAAGGAGGACGCTGATCTCTGGCATCGCCGACTTGGCCATGCTGGACCAAGCACAATTCTTAAGCTACACCAGCGAAATCTTGTGAAAGGACTTCCCCGAATTGATCCTGAGAAAGTTGAACAGTGTGAAGCTTGCATCAAAGGGAAGCAAACAAGAACGTCTTTCAAGTCCAAAAACGAAGTCAGTACAAAGAAGCCTTTGGAACTGCTCCATATGGATCTTTGCGGACCAATGAAGACGTTAAGCTACGGTGGAAAGAGGTACATTTACGTTCTTGTAGATGATTTTTCTCGATTCACTTGGGTTCTTTTCTTGGCAACCAAAGCAGATTGCTTCAATGCGTTCAAAGTCTTCATCAAACAAGTGGAAGTTGCTCTTGAGACGTCTCTCAAAGCCATAAGATCAGACCATGGAACGGAGTTCCAAAATTCAGAGTTCCTAGCCTACTGTGATCAACATGGAGTCTCTTACAATTTCTCAGCTCCAAGAACGCCTCAACAAAATGGAGTTGTGGAAAGAAAGAACAGGACGCTAGAGGATATGGCAAGGACTATGCTCTTGGCAAATAGCGTTCCAAAGTACTTCTGGGCGGAAGCTATTGCTACAGCATGTTATATCATCAATCGTGCCATGATCCGTCCTTTGCTGAAGAAGACGTCCTATGAGTTGTTGAATGGAAGGAAGCCTCGCATTGATTATCTCAGAGTTTTTGGATGCAAATGCTTCGTTCATAACAATGATAAAGAAAAACTTGGAAAATTTGATGCAAGGAGTGATGAAGCCATATTCCTTGGGTACTCTCTTACCAGCAAAGCTTATAGAGTTTTCAACAAAAAGACTCTAAAGCTTGAGGAGAGTATTCATGTTGTGTTCAAGGAACGTTCTTCTCACAAAGAAAAGCCAAGTAAGAAAGAACGCTCTGCGATACAACAACAGGACGACTCTGAAGATGAAGCTGAAGATTGGACCTCTGGAAAATACTATGTTCCTAAGGACGCATCTCCAAATCCTGAAGAAGTCTCAGTGGACACTCCCAGTGTTGTTCAAGGAGTTCCATCTCGTAGTGAATCCCCAGTTCAACAAGATGTAGCTGAATCAAGTCAACAAGGCGAGCAACGTCAAAGTGTGGACGCTCTCTCTGAGGGGCAACACATTGAGGACGATGCTCAAAGTGATAGTGATGATTCAGATGGTGACATTGATCCAAGATTTGCTCATTTGTTTCAAAGGGAGTCCCGCTTCTCTAGGGATCACCCAACTTCTCAAATTGTTTCTGATCCTTCTCAAGGAGTTCAAACAAGGTCAGCTGCAAGCAAGTCCCAGAGTGCAAATTTAGCTTTCTGTGCATTCAATGCCTTTGTTTCTATGGTGGAGCCAAAGAATATCAAAGAAGCACTCCAGGACGCTGAATGGATTCAAGCAATGCAAGAAGAACTCAATCAGTTTGAAAGGAACAAAGTTTGGACTCTCGTCCCACGTCCCAAAGGCAAAAATATCATAGGGACGCGATGGGTGTTCAGAAATAAGCTTGATGAGAGGGGACGTGTGTCAAGGAACAAGGCAAGACTGGTGGCTCAAGGATTCAAGCAAGAGGAAGGCATAGACTATGATGAGACCTTTGCTCCTGTTGCTAGAATTGAAGTCGTTCGTCTTCTCATTGCCTTCGCCGCTCACAAAGGATTCAAGTTATTTCAAATGGACGTCAAAACTGCCTTTCTCAATGGAAAGCTAAAGGAGGAAGTGTATGTTGCTCAGCCGCCTGGCTTCGAGGACGCCTCTCACCCAGATCATGTGTACTACTTGGACAAAGCACTCTATGGACTCAAGCAAGCCCCTCGTGCATGGTACGACAGGTTTGCGTCCTTTCTCTTGTCTCATGGGTACACTAGAGGTTCAATTGATAAAACTTTGTTTATAAAGAAAGTTCACAAGGATATTTTGATTGCCCAAGTCTATGTTGATGATATAGTCTTTGGTAGTACTAACATGAAGCTTGTAGATGAGTTCAAGTCCTTAATGAGTAGTGAGTTTGAGATGTCCCTCATTGGAGAACTCAATTTCTTCTTGGGACTTCAAATCAATCAACTCAAGGAAGGGACGCGCATTCACCAACAAAAATATGTCCGTGAAATGCTTGATAAGTACGGGATGAACACGTCCAAACCTGTTGCCACTCCTTGTTCTCCAAACTCGCGTCTTTACGCAGACGAACAGGGAAAGGACGTTGATCAAAAGCTTTATAGAGGGATGATTGGTTCTTTGCTCTACTTGACCGCAAGCCGTCCCGACATCATGTTTGCCGTTTGCTTGTGTGCACGCTTCCAGGCGAATCCAAAGGAGTCCCACATGCAAGAAGTCAAGAGGATCTTTCGCTACCTCAAAGGACGTGATGATCTTTGCCTTTGGTACCCCAGGAAGACGTCCTTCAAGCTAGTCGGCTACTCGGACGCAGATTATGCTGGTCATGTAATTGATAGGAAAAGCACTTCAGGAATGGCGCAGTTCCTTGGTTCATGCTTAGTCTCTTGGGGATCTAAGAAACAGAACTCTGTGGCGCTTTCAACTGCGGAAGCCGAGTACGTTGCTGCTGCCTCATGCTGTTCACAAGTTATCTGGATCAAATATCAACTAGAGGACTACGGTATCAATCTTGAAACTATTCCCATTCGTTGTGATAACACAAGTGCTATTGAAAGTTCTAAGAATCCTGTCTTTCATTCACGCACAAAGCATATTCATATAAGGCATCATTTCTTGCGTGATAATGTTGAACTAGGACTCATTAGTATGGAGCATGTAAGAACTGAAGACCAAATAGCTGATATTTTCACTAAGGCACTTGATAGACGTCCCTTTGAGCATCTCAGGTTGCTCTTGGGGATGATAACTTTTAAGTAGCAAGTCCCGTTCTACTATTCTCTCAATGATTGGCTATGTTTTGTAGATTCTAAGTGTTTAAGGACTGTTATGCATTGAATTCATATTTGCAAGGACGCTAGTCTAAAACTTCATGTGTTTGCTACTTTGGAACGCCATTCAAATTTTCTCTATTTTGTCTTGAAAAGAGTATCCCTGATCACCCAACCCTCATTATAAGCCGAAATGATGGGAACTCTAAGCTTACCCTAGCCGAGAACTCCGCAAAAGCGTTCTATGAGCTTCATATTTTCTTTTACGGGACGTACTTGCGTTGTTCTCAACTGGTTCGAAAGGTGATCACAAGAACGGTAAGTTGGTTGTTGGTTTGCTTAAAGAAGTTTGCTTGAAGAGATTAATTTTTGCTAAGTTGGAGAGGACGCTAAGTGTTTGTTGCAAAGGACGCCAGTTCAGTTGTTGTGGAGCAGTTGAAGAGTCAGAATTTTGAACTTTTGAAAGTGTGAACAGTGACCGTTGCTTTTACTCAAATCTTAAGGGGGAAGTTTTGCCACGTGTCGCACTGTAAAACAGTGTTAATTACCATTTGTGACACAGCTTCCTCTATATAAGGCCACAACAGTCGCAATCAAATTTATTACGCTCAACCACTTTCTCGCTCTCAAATTTGCTCTGACTTCTCTCTAGAACTCCGGCGACTTTCTCTCTCTACACTTCATCTGAAAACATGTCTCAAAGACAGTTGAACGTAGCCGGATCTTCCACCGGCGGGAAGCGTAGAAAGCTGGTGAAGTCCCACTACATAGAGAAGCCCAAACCCATAGTTCTCAATGAATCTCTAGTGGACTTTATCAACAGAAAGCCAAGGACGCTGTACAACTTGATAAGGGAACGCATGGACAAACCTGATGTAAAGAATGACGCCGTCAAAACAAGGAACTACGAGCGGTTCATCGAACGGTTCGTCATTCAAGGCCTCCACAACACCAATTACAAGGACTTGCTAGGACGGATGGACGACGTTCTCTTCTTTTCACAGTTTGGAGGTGAGAATCTGTACTTGATCTTATCCCCGACCTCCATAACGCCGTTCTTCCCGATTTCCCGATGTACCCAAAGGACTCTTTGGCTTATAAAATGATTAAAGCAAGAGTACCAAGTCCTTCTCCACCACCACCTCAAGTTCCTACCCTTACCACCAAAAAATTACTGAAGCGTCCTGCACCTTCTTCTCCCCCCTCCAAATCTTCCCAACCCTTCTCCACTTCCAAACCAACGGAGATTGTGGACAAGTTCCCTTCCCACTTAAAGGAGGGACGCTCCAAAAAGGTTCACGACCCAAGGCCCCTCAAAAAGGCCAAGACATCCAGCGTCCCATCCTCTAAACCCTCAAAAAGGCCTAGCACCACTAAAAGGCCTTCCAACCTTTCTAAGGAATCCACTCCTCCTCCACAACCAATCTCAATCGTCCAACTTCCTACTCCTCCTCCGTCCCCCCAACCTTCCAAAATAAATGCTCTCATTCCATTTCCTCCCAAACCTTACTCCCCCCTAAACCTTGCCAACTTCCCCAAAGCCCCGGCCCACATCTCTCCCCCCAAAGACCCCGAGACCCCCAGATCTCGCCGTCCCTCATCTGAGAGTGGACAATAGGACGTTGAGAAGCGTCCAACCCTTGAGCGCACCTTCAAACGCCGCAAAGCCGGTGAATCTCCCAAGGTGCTCATGGTTAAAGCTGCTCCAGAGCCCGAGCACATCTCCTCCTCTTCCTCTAGCTCATTTGAGAGCAACAGCGGAACGCCTCAAGCCAATGCTGAAGGAGTTTCCCCTTTCATTGACGTTGTTGGGGACTCCGACGACGAGGCTGAAGGAGTTGAGAATGCTCCCGCTGAAGCACAAGTAGCTGAGGACGCTGGCGAGCACCAGGTACCTCAAAAGGACGCCGAGCCAACTCTTTCTGAAGAGCTCGAGCGTGATGCTCGGGAAGTCCCACCCTACAACCAATCTCTCCCCATCCTCAACCCCTCCCAAGCTCCACAAGAAAACCCCTCTCCCTCAATCCAAACAGAATCCCATGACGTCCCCGCGGACGCTGAGCCAACAACACAAGAAAATCAGACAGAGGCTCAGGACGCCGAGGGTACGTCCCAAGGTCAGACCTCTGGTGCCGATCAAGCCACAGCTGGTGGCGATGCAGAAAAAGAACAAGGCACAGAGGACGCTCCTTCAAAGGACGCTTCTGACAATGACTCGGAGAAAGCAGAAGACGAGTCAGATGATGATGAGGACTCTGAGTCCCCTAAGGGCAAGCGCAAAAGGAAGAACGCTGATGTGCCTGTTAAAGTCCTTAGCCCTCTTATTTACTGTGAAGAGTGGCTAGCCTCATTTGACGATGCAGCCGTTCAAGAGTTCCTCGAGCTTCTGAAATTTCAAGGATGGCAGAACGTTGGACCAGCGCCGACCACTGTTGACAAAGAACAGGTAAAGGCGTTCTATAGGGATTTGCGCTACAAGGCAAAAGATGGCTCCCTCCACTTCAAAATTGAAGGTGAGAAAGCTTCAGTCACAAAACGCCAAATGCGCTCCTTGGTCTTAGTCCACGCAAGCCACCGTCCGATGCTCTTAGCTCACTTCCTGAAGGCGGCTTTGAAACGACTGATCAAGAACTGCCTCTGGTTGAGCACATCTTTCAGGGCAAAAGGCCTATGCGACTTGACAGGGTAGCTCACGTTCTGAGCAAAGTTGGCGCAATCGTTCACTACTTCATTTGTCGCGCCATTCTTCCAAGGCAGGAGAAGCGTTCAATTGTGCAAACTCACGACATAATCTTAATTGACGTAATCCTTGAACGCCGCCCAATCAACTTAGCCAGAATTGCTATGCAACACATGGCCAAGTGTGGAAGGAAGAGGCACGCCTTGCCGTACCCTGGAGTAGTGAAGGCGATCTTGCAGTCCCAGGATGCTTATGATGAGAGCGCTCCTTCTGAAGAACTTGGCTTAAAATGGAATGCCAAGAAAGGACTTGTTGAGATAAGGCATAATGAAGAGCTCCCGTCCGTTCTGAAACAGTTGGAAGCTGAGGCTAAGGAAGCTAGACTGAAAGCAGAAGAAGAACGCCTAGCTGCTGAGGCTGAGGCCGCAAGGCTTAATTCCACGCCTCAAGAGTCCCCTCAAGATCAAGAGCCCGCCATAGATCTTACAACCCTTGATCAAATGCTCTTAGGGTCCTCTTCTCCTCCAGCTATTCCAATGGACGCTCCTTCATCGAGTTCAGGTCCTCTGCCCTGTTCTGCCCCTGCTAACATTGCCCAGCATCCCCCAGCAGAACTCATGGGTGCAATAATGGACAACCAGTGCCTTATCTTCTCTGCCTTAAAGGACTTGTCATCTGCGTTCTCCAAGGCTGCTGAACTTCAAGAACAATTGCTCCAGTTTTATCAAGACCAGCGCCGTTCTCAGTGATTGCCACCACCCCTTTTAATCCCCTATTATTTCGCCTTTGCTTCTTTTGAAATTCAAACACTATGACATTGGTCTGTAATAACTCTAATTTTGTTTGAATGACAATTCCACTGTTTGCTTGCATTGTGTGTGTTTAAGCGTTCCATTGCCTTTAGTTATGTTTTTGTGCTTAACGTTCTTATCACTTGTTATCCTTTTCGATGATGCCAAAAGGGGGAAGTGTAGTGTTGCAGAGATGCGCTATAAAATAGTTATCTAGAATAAGCAAGTGTTAAGGGGGAACTATTAAGTAAAAGTTCTAAGGAACGCCATGCTAGAATGAACTAGAGAACGTCTAGAAATTTCTAGGACGCTTTTCTCTCCTTAGAATCCAAAAGTTAGAGAATCAAAGAAGGAAAAGGAAAACTTGTGCTAAATGAATTTTCTCTAAGTTTAAGAGAACGCTTTCAAGTTTTCATGCATGCTAAGCTCAAACGCCAAAACTATTTTGCTGAAGAGTTTGTCATCATCAAAAAGGGGGAAATTGTTGGGACGCTATCAAGAACGCTTGCGTACTTGTTAGTGTTCCACACAACCGTCCCTTAGTTTTGATATGACAAACTCACTTTGATTCTAAGAAAGTTGTCCAAGTGTTCAGGAACGCTAGTGACCAAAAGGACAACAAGTGTGTATGAGCGTCCCACAAGCTTAGGGACGCTAGCCAACAGGAAGTAAGGACCAGCTAAGAGACTACTTGAGCAAGGACGGAGTCCCAAGCAAGTAGGAACGCAAGAAAGGAATCCTTACTCACTAGCCGACAGGATGACATCACTCGACAATGTTTGATCATCCAAGGACACGTGGAGACCGATCCTGTAGCGGAGTCCAACACTACGTGGCGGACGATCCTGTTACAGAGTCCATCAACACGTGGCGGCCGATCCTGTAGCGAAGTTCATCATACACAGCTGGATATAGGAAGCTTCCTCATCACCGCCCTACTACGTGGAGGAAGATCCTGTAGCCACGTCCATGAAGGGCATGATCGTCCCAGAGAAAAGACGCCCTTCCCCAAGTCCTATAAATAGCCCCAAGGCATTTATTGTGAAACCAACACTTTCAGGAATATTCAGAGAGAATCAAAGAGAAAGCAACTCACTCAAGAACACGAAGAACTAACTCAAGAACTCAAGAACAGTGCTAGAACTTGTGTTAGATCGAGTGAGACTTGTAACCAAATCACAAAAACAGTTTGTAAGAGAAATCCCAAAAAGTGAGAGAAAGAGAGTTCTGCGAAGTACTGCAGAACGTAGGAATAGAGTCCTTTAGTAGATTGAACTCGCTTAAGTTGTAGGCTTAGAGGAGTCCTTTACTAGTGGACTTAGGGAAAAGCTAAGTGCCAGAGAACTGTAAAGACTCGCCAGTACAACTGTAAGGACGTTCAATAGAAAGGAAAGAACTATTCAAAAATCCTCCAAGGAGGTAGAGGTTTACACTCAAGGACTACTTGGTCTTGAGTGGTTCCTCTATAATTCTCTGCGTTCATCTATTATCTGTTTAGTACTTTATTTCCGCTGCATTACTCAAGGACGCCCCTACTCCTCGTAGGGACGCCTAATCTAAGGACGCCTTTACCAAAGTAAAGGACGTCCCTCAGTACTAACGATCCAACACTTTCCCAGCGATGGTCCCCTATCCACGCGGAGGCTTCCCAAGCGTCAACAGAGTTGACTTCCTCAAGATGCTCATCGCACCGTTGATGGAAGATCAAGGATCCTGCCAAGCATCAGAGGACGCTAGAGGACAAGAACCACTTCCGCTATAAATACACCCCATGGGGTATGCATAGCGGTGTGGACTTTGAAGACTTTCTCTCAAGCTCTCCCGAAGCATTCAAGAACACGAACGAAGATCAAGAAGATCAAGTGAGCTTGAAGCAAGAGAAAGAAAGTTCAACCACATCAAATCCAAAACAAACCACAAAATAGTTAGAGTTGTAGTTTGTCTCTCACAACGAACCGTGAGAGACGTGAGTGATAGCTTCCTTATAGCTAAGAGAGTTAGGTTACTTTGTTAGGTGGAAGGAGTGTTACTAGTGAGGCTAAGGATGGACGCTTAGCTCAGTGAAGTGTAACGACTCGCCTAAGTTGTAAGGACTCTCTCTTAATAAGATAAGGACGGCTATTGAAAATCCTCCAAGCGGAGGTAGAGGTTTACCCATAAGACTAGTTGGTCTTAGTGGGGTTCCTCTATAAATACTCGTGTCCATTATCTCATTGCGTTTCCTGTTAAGTCTAATTTCCGCTGCACCTAAGGATGCCCTTAACCTAGTTAAGGACGCCTTTACTAACAGACTTACGATCCAACAATTGGTATCAGAGCAGGCGCTCTAGATTAAGTTTGAGTTGCAGGAAACATGGAGATGGAACCTATAGGTATCTCAAGTGCAAAACCACCTCGCCTAACGGACGGCAACTTCAATAGGTGGAAGACAAGGTTCGAATGCTTCGTGCGTAGTCAAAACTACCAATGCTGGCTGGTGATAAAAAACGGCGACCTCGAAGTTCCTACCGCCAAGAAGGACAAGGAGGCAGATTGGGGTCCTGAAGAGTTCAAGCTTATGGAAGCAAATGCAAAGGCCATCTGTTTTCTACAGACGTCCCTCTGTGAAAGGGACGCCACTCGTGTGAGCAACCTCCAAACGGCTAAGCTTCAATGGGAAGCTCTGGAGAAGTATCATGTTGGGACGCCTGAGATGAAAGAAGACGTCCAGTTGGAAGCAAAAAGGGACTTCTACAAATTCAGGATGTTCACAAATGAGACCATCACCGACTACTCCTTTCGCTTTGAGGCCCTTCTAACTAAGTAGAAAAACTTGGGTTTCAAAGAAACAGAAATCACTCAGAGGATGAAGGTTCAAGTCTTGATAGATGGACTCACGGGACCATGGAACTTTGATAGGATGACGTTCAAAGAGAACCAGGCCAACAAGGGACTGTCCATGGAGGAAATCTATGGAAAACTCAAAGGGTACGAAGCAAGGAGAAACCAAGATCTGGCAGAAATGGGAAAGAGTCCCCAGAATGAGCTGGCTTTAACTCTCGCGGCTAGGACGCCAGAGTATGAGCAATACTATCAAAGGCAAAGAGAGATAAACTCAATGCTAGAAGCCAAAAATCAAGAGCACCAAGAGAATCTTCGTCTCCAAGCGTTAGTGGAACGCAAAGGAAAAACAGAAGAACAAATTTCCGAGGAAGATGATTTGGCCCTGTTGAGCAAAACTCTTCGTGCTCTGTACAGAAGAGGCAAAGTCCCAAGAATGAAGATGCCTGTCAAGAAGGAATCTCGCAAGCTTACAGATGTAGAGATGAAGGAAATAGTGCGCTACAAATGTAACAAAGGGACACATGGCCAAGAAATGTACCACAGGACTAACATCAAAGGAAATGAAGGAAAAGGCGTTTGTTGGTGCATTTGAGGGTGCATGGGACGACCTTGACTCAAGTGATGAAGAGCTAGAAAATCAAGTGGCTTACATGGCTATGGAAGACGCCCTAGAGGACGTCTCTGAAACTGAGCAAGAGGTAACCCATGAAACCATGTTAAACTCTCTTGAAAAATGTTCAAAACCAAAGCTCATTAAATTGATAACTCAAATCATACAAGAGAGCTATGCTATGAAACAAAGTTTTGAGGAAGCTGAATCCGAGAATATTGTTGTGGAATGTGAAAATTGTAGTACCACGTCTTTTCAACTAGAGTCCTCTCAGGAAGAAGTCAAGTCCCTTAAAAGTCAGATTGTGTGCTTAAAGCTCGAAAATGCTAGTCTTAGGGACGAGGTCAAAGTTCTAGGAAAGAGTCCGATGACCGAAACTGTTAACCCAATAGTTTTTGTTCCAGCTAGAAAAGGACTAGGGTATGAATCAGGATCAAAGAACTCTCTCCCTAGTGACTTTGAAGCTAGCAAGACTACTGAACTAGAGCTTGAGAGGGAAAAGACAAGGAATCTAGAAGAGCGCATTAGAGTTCTAGAGAGTGGTGAGAAAGGACAAAAGGACTACTACACGAACTTTGTCAGTCACAAAATCTACAAGAATATTGCTAAGGGAAAAGGATCTAAGGTAGTGGATCCTGAGAAAATGAAAGAGAATAAAATTCAGCGTCCAAATAAAAAGTACTACCTTGGAAACTATTATAGGACGTGCTGGCATTGTGGCAAAGGCGGTCACTACCAGTATGAGTGTCTGAAGCTGAAACAAGATCTTGAAAATGGAAAGAAGGCTAGAAATGATCGTGAGAATGCCAGGCCTAAATCTGCTGATAGGACGCATGCTAGTGTGCCAAATGCTAAAACTCGATCTCCTAGGACGCATGCTAGAAGATCAAATGATGTGAATGTTTATGATCATTTGCCTATGAAGAAGTTTTACCCTTGTAACGAACCAGGTAGGGGTCACCTTGCCTGGGTCGCAAAGAACTAACTCTTCTTTTCAGGTGGAAGTGAGAGGAAGCCCGTGGATCATCGATAGTGGTGCTTCAAATCATATGACTGGAAGCCAGATCCATCTCACTTCTATCCAAACAAATGCCACGGGAGGAACTGTCTCGTTTGGCAACAAGGGCAAAGGAAAGATCAAAGGGACGGGCACCGCAAAGCTGAATCAATCCATCAGTGCGTCCAAAGTTAGTCTTGTCGAAGGACTAGGCTTCAACCTCCTTAGTGTCTCTCAAATATGTGATCAAGGTGAAAACCTAGTCACATTTGACTCTAAGGAATGCCTAGTCATCAACAAGAAAACAAATCAAGTCATTCTCAAAGGGACTCGTGAAAAACAATGTCTACGTCTTCAATCAAAAATTCAAGCCTGCATCCAAGTTATGCTTATCTGTCTCCGCAGTGGACGCCGATCTCTCGCATCGACGTCTAGGACACGCGGGACCTAGCACAATCTTCAAGCTTCATCAAAAGGATCTTGTAAGAGGTCTTCCCAGAATTGATCCTGAGCAAATTGAGCAATGTGAAGCATGCATCAAAGGGAAGCAGACAAGATCGTCCTTCAAATCCAAGAATGAAGTGAGCACAAAGAAGCCATTGGAACTTCTTCATATGGATCTGTGTGGACCCATGCAAACCCAAAGCTATGGTGGAAAAAGGTACATGTATGTCATTGTAGATGATTTTTCAAGATTCACTTGGGTTCTTTTCTTGGTGACAAAAGCAGATGCCTTCGGGATGTTCAAAATCTTCATCAAGCAAGTAGAAGTTGCTCTTGGGACGAGCTTGAAAGCTCTAAGGTCAGATCATGGAACGGAGTTTAAAAACTCAGAGTTTCTTGACTTCTGTGACCAACAAGGAGTCTCCCACAACTTCTCCTCTCCTCGAACTCCTCAGCAAAATGGTGGTGTTGAAAGAAAGAATAGGACGCTGGAATACATGGCAAGGACGATGCTTTTGGCTAGCGGCGTCCCCAAACACTTCTGGGCAGAAGCCGTTGCCACCGCAACCTACATTGTCAATCGAGCTATGATTCGTCCATTGCTCAAAAAGACGTCCTATGAGCTCTTGAATGGAAGAAAGCCAAACATTTCACACCTCAAAGTCTTTGGGTGTAAATGCTTCATTCACAACAACAGTAAAGACAACATCGGCAAGTTTGATGCTAGGAGTGATGAAGGAATATTTCTTGGGTACTCCCTCACAAGCAAAGCCTATAGAGTCTTCAACAAACGGACTCTTAAGCTTGAGGAAAGTATCCATGTAGTATTCAAAGAAAATGCTTCTCTCAAGAAAGAACCAAGTAAGAAGGAATGTCGCCCCTCTCCTAGGGACGATGATGAAGATGATGAAGAAGAACCAAGAGGCTCCTCCGTCAAATATTATGTTCCTGGGAACGCCCCTGAGTCTCGCGTTGAGGTCTCAATGGGAGTTCCTAGTGAACAACAAGAGCCTTCTCAAACTTGGTCACTAAACCAAGTTGAAGCCGGTGAATCAAGTCAACAAGGAGAAAGACACAGTGTGGACGCTCCAGCTGAGGGGGAACACACTGAGCCGACAAATGAAGAAGACGAATTTGACTCTGATGAGTCTGATTGGACGGACCCTAGGTGTACCCCTGCAGGGACGCTACTCATAGGGGATCCAACCTTTCAAGACTTCACTCAACAGATCAAATCATCTCAGACATCTCAAAAGGAGTCCAAACAAGATCAGCTGTGAATCAGTCCCTCAACGCCAACATAGCGTTCTGTGCCTTCAACGCCTTTGTGTCCTTAGTTGAACCTAAGAACATAAAGGAAGCACTCTAGGACGCTGATTGGATTCAAGCCATGCAAGAAGAACTCAATCAATTCGAGAGGAACAAAGTTTGGACCCTCGTCCCTAGACCGAGAAACAAAAACATAATAGGGACGAGGTGGGTCTATAGAAACAAGCTTGATGAAAGTGGCCGCGTATCAAGGGACAAAGCAACGCTTGTGGCTCAAGGCTATAGGCAAGAGGAAGGGATCGATTATGATGAGACCTTCGCTCCTGTCGCTAGAATTGAAGCCATTCGCCTCCTCATCGCCTACGCCGCCCACAAGGGGTTCAAGCTCTTTCAAATGGATGTCAAGACAGCCTTTCTCAATGGCAAGCTTAAAGAAGAAGTGTACGTCGCTCAACCTCCAGGATTTGAGGACGCTGATCACCCTGATCATGTGTATTTCTTGGACAAGGCACTCTATGGACTCAAGCAAGCCCCTCGTGCATGGTACGATAGGTTTGCGTCCTTTCTCTTGTCCAACGGGTACACACGAGGTAACATCGATAAAACACTATTCTTAAAGAAAGTCCTTAAAGATGTTTTGATTGTCTAAGTCTATGTCGATGACATAGTCTTTGGAAGCACTAACATGAGACTTGTAGAGGAATTGAAGAACTTGAAGAGTAGTGAATTTGAGATGTCCCTCATAGGAGAACTCAACTTCTTCTTGGACTCCAAATCACCCAGCTCAAAGATGGGACGCGCATTCACCAACAAAAATACATCCATGAAATGCTCGAGAAGTATGGAATGAACTCTTCAAAATCCATTGATACTCCCATCTCCCCCAACACTCGCCTTTATGCTGATGAAGAAGGCAAGAGTGTAGATCAAAAGCTTTACAGAGGAATGATAGGGTCCTTGCTATACCTAACGGCAAGTCGTCCCGACATCATGTTCGCTGTGTGCTTGTGTGCTCGTTTCCAAGCAAATCCAAAGGAGTCCCACATGCAAGAGTTCAAGAGAATCTTCAGATACCTCAAGGGACGAGATGACCTATGCCTATGGTATCCCAGAAGAACGTCCCTAAACCTAGTAGCGTACTCTGACGCAGATTACGCTGGCCATGTGGTGGATAGGAAGAGCACATCCGGCATGGCACAATTCCTTGGTTCATGCCTTGTATCTTGGGGATCCAAAAAGCAAAACTCCGTGGCACTCTCAACTGCGGAAGCTGAGTACGTTGCTGCTGCTTCGTGCTGTTCACAAGTCCTATGGATCAAGTACCAAATTGAAGATTATGGTACGTTCCTCAACACAGTTCCTATCTTGTGTGATAACACCAGTGCTATAAGTATTGCCAAAAATCTTGTTCATCATTCTAGGACGAAGCATATTCATATAAGACATCACTTTCTTCGTGATAATGTTGAACTTGGATTAATTAAGGTAGATCATGTTAGGACTGAGGACCAAGTGGCCGATATTTTCACAAAAGCACTTGATAGACGTCCCTTCGAGCACCTCCGGCTGCTCTTGGGGATGATAACTTTCAAATGATCAAGTCCCGTTCTATTATTCCCTCCATGATTGGCTATGTTTCGTTGAGAACTCGTTTTAAAGTAATGTATTTATTTAAAGCCATCTTTAAAGGACGCTAGTCTAAGACATATGTTTTGCTTGTGTTTTTGAACGGTATTCAATTCGCTTTTCATCTCAAGAGTATCCCTGATCAATCTACCCTTATTATAAGCCGAAATGATGGGAACTCTAAGCTTACCTAAGCCGAGAATCTCGCAAACGCGTCCTATGAGCGTTCTTTGTTTTATCTTTACGGGACGTACTTGCTTGATTTTCAAAAATGGTTCTAAGTGATCAAAGGGACGCATGTTAAGAGCTGAGAGTTGTCCGTACAGAGTTCTATGTTCAGAGGTTGAGATCAGTGTCTGGGACGCCGTGGTTCAGTTCAGTGTAGTGAAGTGTTGTGTGTTGAAAGGACGCCAGGTCAGAGTCCTTTGCAGTTATGAGAAGTTTGAATGTTTGAAAATGGGAAGGTGAACCGTCTTAGAGAAGATTTAGCGCAGATCTCGGGATATGTGCAACGGGTGCAAAACAGCTGTGTTTCTTAGCAAAGAAGGAAGCCACGTGCGGGATTGCGGATGGAGGAAGTCATGTGATAATACCCTTTTACCCTTGACCGTTCCAATTCGTCTTCTTCCTATAAATATGCCCCTGTTTCCTTCTGAAAAACCTTCCTTGCTCCCCTGCCATTTACACCAAATTAGCATCCTCTCAGATCTCGCAAAATCTTCAAATCTCTCTTCCCGAAATCAACTTCCCAACCCTAATCTTCTTCTATAAAACCATCTTCTCAAATGGCCAACACCAGAGCTACCAAAAACCCTTCACCCTCGTCGGCGGCGAAAAACCCTAGCTCCTCGAGATCTCCTCCGGTGAAAGGCCGGTCATTAATGGAATCGAGAGGCAGACCTTCCGGCCGCCAAGAACCCCCTCGCCACCATTCTTCTTCTCAATCCACCCAGCGCCACCACTCCAACACCCCTCCCCAGCCCCTTCGCTCCCAACCTCCACAACAAAAACCACAACCCTCTCGCTCTCAATCAAAACCCGTCCAAAAACGGTTTTCATTTCTGGAAAAGCCCTTCAAACCCGAGCCTGAGCTAGACAATGTCGCAAAAGCCTCTATTTACAGTGGCTCCATTGGACGGCTTCCTTCCCAGCCCAAGCGCCGTCCTCCTCTTGACCCACTTATAGAGGACTGGCTAGAAAAAGAGCCAAGGACGCTCGCCAATATCTGCCTACGGGCGTCCGCTCATGACCACCCTCAAAAGATATATCCAACGCCTCCTCCACTACTTCATGGTTACATATGTCAAACCCCGCCTCGAAGAAACAAACCATACCAACCCACCCTTTATGGGGCCAGGTATCATCTCCGATACTTTTGGTGGGACGGTCGACGAGCTTGCCAAACTTCTCCCCGACATCATGGAGTTCTTGGTGGCTCCTGCTGGCTCCGTCCCATCACAGAAACGGAAACGGCCCTCCTCCTCATCCCCCTCCAAATCACAAGCCAAAGGGCCTCCCTCCTCCTCCCAATTCACCCCGGTCCCTTCCTCCCCGCCTCCCGCCCCTAAAAGACGCTTGAAGACGTCTGCTGAGCTCGAGGGCGTGACCGAGCAACAAATGGCCGCTATCCGCCTCTCGGAGCTGGAAATAGAGAGAGAGGAGAAGGCCAGGCAAGAGCAGGCTGAAAAGGACGCCATTGCTGCGGCGATCCAGCAAAGCTTGCAGGACGTCCCTCGCCTTCCTCCTCCACCACCAAGGATAGAGGACGTCACTCCTGCTCCTGCTCCTGCGACCACTTCAGATCCGCTCCAGGCGGAGATCGAGGCGGACTTAGCAAAGCCCATGCCAACCGCTCACAAGGCGACTCCTCACGTACAGGTCCCGGCCAAGGACGCTGTACCAAAAGTGATTACTCTTGATGACTCTCCTGCCAAGAAGCCGCCTCCTCCCCCTGCTCCGCTCAAAGTGAAGCCCATATCCATGGCTCCGCCAAGCTCCTCATTTGCCCCCACAAAGGCCAAGATAAGAACTCCCTCTCCCTCTCCTCCCAGAGCTTCAACTCCTCCTCCTCCTCCGCCTGCTCAGGCCGTCGAGGAAACTACTAAAGTCCAAGGGACGCCTTCTTCGACCGTCCCTACAGAGTCCTTGGCACGGACTCCAGCGGTGGACGCGCCTCCTTCAGAATTGGCGTCCGCTGCTGAGGAAACGGAAATGGTCGAGTCCCATGAGCAAGGGGACGAGGCCTCAGACGAAGAGGACGCTCCTCACCAGGATGAGGATCCTGAGGATGAGGAGGGAGACGGCGATGAGGAAGATGCCGGCGATGAAGTGATTGTGAGCAACGGCAGCAAACAGAAAAGGTTGAAGAAGATTTTGTCGCCGCTCCTCTTTACCGCCCAATTCTTGGAAGAGAACCAGCGCCAAGAGTTTTTGGAACTGCTTGAGTTCCAAGGATGGAAGCACCTTGGGGCTGAGGCCGCGGAAGTCGACCCCGAACAGGTTCTCCGCTTTTACTCAAAGTTTGAAATATCCGAAGTAAAAGGGAAGCCTCAAGGGACGTTCGAAATTGATGGGGACGAGTACTCAATTGCTGAGGGTACCGTCCGCAACATGCTAGGCCTGCGTCCTTCTCCTCCAGAAGCTCTCCATGACCTGCCCAACAAAAATTTCGGTCGGTTCTCCCAGGAAGAAATCTTCAACCGAATTTTCAACGGGAGACAGCCAGTTGCTAAGGACAGGGTTGCTCACTGCCTATCCAAGACGGGCGTCCTTGCGCATCACTTCATTATGCGCATGGTCGTCCCCCGCCAAGAAAAGAAGTCGATAGTCCAGATCACTGACAGTATCTTGCTGGACGCCTTCTTAGAACGCAAGCCAATCAATTTGCCGCGGGTAATCTTGGAGCATATGGGCAAGTGCACAGGTGGCAGGCACTCCCTTCCCTTCCCTGGCCTCGTAAAGCAGATCATGAAGCAACAAGGCCTCTACGTCCCCAAAGCAGAACAGACCTTCGGGATTCATTGGGACGTCAGGCAAATCACACTTCCTCCGGTTGGCAAATTGAGGTGTGATGAGCCACTCCCATCGGTTAAGAGGCAGCTGGCCAAGGAGAAAAAGGAAGCCGAGCGCAAAGCTAAGGCTGCTGCTGCTGCCCAAAGAGCTCAAGTTGATCCAGAGGCTGAGAACTTACAAGTAGTTGGGACGCCGGTAGAGGACGCTGCTGATGAAGAGGACGAGCTCGATGGTATGAGCGTCCCTGATGAGGCCGAGAAGCACTCTACGAAATATCTGATGGGCATGATGATCGAGAACCAGTGCATGATGATTGATCTAATTCAGCAGGTTCACGACACCCTCCACACCCACATAGAACTTCTTGAGCGCAACAACGAGCTCCTTGCACAGAACAACCATCTTCAAGAGCAACACCTCAAGGCCCTTGGCAAGCGTCCCCGAAAATGATCACCGCCCTCTTCCAACCCCTGAAACAATTTATCTTTTCTTTGATTTTGCCAAGACAATGGGACGCTGTCCCCGTTTTGAACAATGTGTTTGCATGTCTGTAATGATCGTACTTCTATTGCTTTATGAATGCCGTTCATTACATTTGTGATTTATTTTGTCTAAGCGTTCCTTTCTGTAGTTATGACTTTGTGTTTGCATGCTTTTCAACTTGTTCTCCTTTTCGATGATGCCAAAAGGGGGAAGTATAGTTTTGCAGAGATGCGATTGTCTTTAAGTTATCATAGAAAGCATGTGTTTAGGGGGAATTTCGGCCAAGTCCAGAGGACGCTAGTAGAAAATAAAAAAGAACGCACTTAAAAGAATGTGTTGCATGCCAACCTAAGCTGAAAAGAAAATCTAGTGTAGTCTCTCATGCTAAAAGCTTTACTTTTGTGCGTATTATCTGAAAGAGTTTGTCATCATCAAAAAGGGGGAAATTGTTGGGACGATATTAAGGACGCCAGTCATTAATATCTTAACCAATAATGATCATCCCTTGTTTTGATAATGACAAACACAAATGTATTTAACAAGTTGTCCAAGTGTTGATCTCAAGAAGGTCCAGTGGACGCACATGAGCGAAAAGGACAACAAGTGAACGGCAGTCCCTAAGCTGTAGGGACGCACGTCATCAGAACTTCCAAAGCTGAACGAAATTGGCCAAGTTCCTGCGCAGATAGGACGGCGTCCTCATCAAGAAGGGACGCGCGCCAAAATACGGACGAAGTTCAAATTCAAATCAAGGCCGCCCCAACATGATTACATCACGTTCGGCCGTAGTCCTCAGAAGGAAGCTTCCCTTGTCTGGGCACGTGTAGACAACTCCAAAGATGTCGCTTTCCCAGCGATGGTCCCCTATCCACGCGGAGGCTTCCCAAGCGTCAACAGAGTTGACTTCCTCAAGATGCTCATCGCACCGTTGATGGAAGATCAAGGATCCTGCCAAGCATCAGAGGACGCTAGAGGACAAGAACCACTTCCGCTATAAATACCCCCCATGGGATATGCATAGCGGTGTGGACTTTGAAGACTTTCTCTCAAGCTCTCCCGAAGCATTCAAGAACACGAACGAAGATCAAGAAGATCAAGTGAGCTTGAAGCAAGAGAAAGAAAGTCCAACCACATCAAATCCAAAACAAACCACAAAATAGTTAGAGTTGTAGTTTGTCTCTCACAACGAACCGTGAGAGACGTGAGTGATAGCTTCCTTATAGCTAAGAGAGTTAGGTTACTTTGTTAGGTGGAAGGAGTGTTACTAGTGAGGCTAAGGACGGACGCTTAGCTCAGTGAAGTGTAACGACTCGCCTAAGTTGTAAGGACTCTCTCTTAATAAGATAAGGACGGCTATTGAAAATCCTCCAAGCGGAGGTAGAGGTTTACCCATAAGACTAGTTGGTCTTAGTGGGGTTCCTCTATAAATACTCGTGTCCATTATCTCATTGCGTTTCCTGTTAAGTCTAATTTCCGCTGCACCTAAGGACGCCCTTAACCCAGTTAAGGACGCCTTTACTAACAGACTTACGATCCAACAATTGTCTTCCTCCCTCTAATTAGAAGATAAGAATCCCCAAGATAGAAGAGGGGCAAATGAGGTAGTTCACATTTGTTTCCCTTGGAGCCCAATCCTCACTTCGACCGATTTCTCTTCTTCTCCCTCTCCTCTCCTTTCTCCTTGCTCCCCAAGTCTCCCTAGAGCCTTTGAGAGATGATTAGTGTTGTGTGTGTTGATAATTGTCTTCCTCCCTCTAGTTAGAAGATAAGAATCCCCAAGATAGAAGAGGGGCAAAAGAGGTAGTTCACATTTGTTTGCCTTGGAGCCCAATCCTCACTTCGACCGACTCGGACCGACACGGAGGCATGTCGGGCCCGATGTGCTGGCACGTCGGTCCGAGGTTGATAACTCGATCTCGGTCCCGATGTGCTCTGGAACTCGGTCCTGGTCTCTGACCACCTCTTCTTCTTGGTTCTTCTCTTGCTTCTCTTCATGGGTTGCTCCGCTCTTCCGCTCCTTGCCTCGGGCTTTGCTCCTTCTTCGGGTCTCCTTCAAATTAGCCTCGAATCATACCAAAAACATCTACAAAATGCACCAAATTCGCATAGTCTCCGAATTTCATAGAAAAACGAGAACTATACTAAAAAGGGACAAAACTCACAGGAAAAGGAACAAAAGACACTTATTTACAAGGGAAAATAACCTCTAAATACCACCAATTTGAGAGACATCAGGCTACACATAGCAGTAGGTACAGTGGATTGATTAACTAAGAAAAGTACCTTGAGAAATTTGCCCCTCTTGTTGTCGCCATTGGCCGATAGAATACCTAAAAGAAGCGGCTTAAACAATTTAAAAGACGTTTGTGACAATCCTGGGTTATCTATTACTATATACTAAAGCGGAAGCAAATTCCTCCACCATATTGCGCCACATCACCCCTTTTATTAAAATAATATATTTTATATAAATTTTTTTATCATCTACTATTAAATTGGAAGTTTTATCTTTCTACTTCCTACTTGGAAATTTTATCTTTTGTTATCTATTAAATTGGAAAATTTATCTTTCTACCACCTACTTATTACATTTAAATTTATCATATATGAATATATGATCCAAAAGCATGTACGTAATTTCTCATCATTATTTAAATAATTTATTATTTATTTGATATTATTATCTATCTCTTACTATATACTAAAACGGAATCAAATTCCGCCACCATATTACGCCACATCACACCCTTATGAAAAAATTATCTTATCAATCTTAGTTTTAAGCTTAATCTTATACATACTTAATTAAAATATTAGTTCTATCTTCAATTTTGAGTCGTTTCCTATCCGAAAATATAAATCTCAATCTTATTATTACATGGTTACCTATTTAGTTAGTATATTCATTTATCCTAAATATTTTATTAAAAAATCGTTTTTACCCATTTACTTAAATATTGTACTAAAATTAATATTATTTTCGTAATTTTGACCTAAAATTTTCTAAAAATCATCATTAGTTACAAATTCTACCACTATAGGGTATTTATGTCACATCTTTATTTATTAAAATAATGTATTAAATATTTTTTTCCTATTGTATCATATTGAAATCCAATAATAATATGAATAAAAAGATTAGATGATGTATATATCCCAAATATATCCATAACAGTACACATTGATTATGTATATAGATAAAAGATAGATTTCTTACTAAGATAATGATTCGTTAGATATGTTTATTTGATATTTACATACTTATTATTTAAGTATTTTTTACAATATAATAACATCTATACAAGATAATTTAGTTTGATTTTTTATTTTATTAAATATTCTCATTTTTTAAAAACTGTAATACTATATTAATCCAAGTTTTTATTTTAAATGATTTATTATTTATATAAATTAGTTTATGCACTTTAAAGTAAATTTCAAAAGATTTTTATTATTTTTTCATAAAATTCAATAATGCATCTCATCTTATTGTATTCTTTTTCGGTATATATATGTTTCTGTATGTATAAAAAATTAAAAGCTAAATACAATAATTTTATGTAAATATTTGATGATATATGGGAATTATGGTATTTTTAATAATCTAAAAGATATGCACCGTTTTAAAATAAATTATAAATATGATAATATTTGTAATTATTATAATGAATTCATATACAAGATAATAATAATAAAAAAACCCCGTACATGATGCGGGTCATTTGCTAGTATATACTAAACTGATGTGTGCTAACTAAAATCAAGTATTTAAATGTGTCGGATACTCAAAAGTTTAATTTTGACTGTTACAATTCGTCATGTGTCGGTTTTTTTCATGTATTTATTCAATTGAATTCTAACGGTAGCCATTATTACATTTTCCATTCGTATAGCATGAAAGTATTTAAATGGATATTTAACTTATTTCTTCACGTTCACATAAGCTATTGTTACAAATTAACATTGTCATAATTAAAATTCATCACGTTAATTATAAGTTTTGGCATATAAATGGCTGATCAATTGGGTACATATGGGTGAAGAGGAAAATGAAAGGTTTTGAATATTTATTCACTTGTACTTAAGGAAACACTAATAATATTAATATTTTAAAATAATTATATTTTTAGGGTTGTAATTCATTTTAGTGTTAGTATAATCAATTGTCAAATTAACTTTTTAAGTAGTAAAAGAGATAAATTCCTCTACTTTCATTTATTCATATTATATTTTTGGTTTATATCTTTTTCAAATAACTATATTATTAATTTAGAAGTATTAAGTTGAGACCAAGGACTTAAAATAAATTTCTCTATTTAAAAAGTTTAAATGGTAAACTTCACAATAATGAAGAGGGTAATTAGAAAGGTTGAAATTGTAATATCATAAAAATATTATTATTATTACTAGCGGGCTGAGCCCGTCCGATGGACGGGCCAAAGGCCCAAGCCCAAATAGACAAATATTCTTATTTATAAATTCATCTGCGATACGGCTTATTAGTGAAAGTAAAATTATTCATATACTTATATGTACATAAAATGCAAATCCTAACAAACTCATCAATCCTCCACATGAGCTCACCCAAACAATGATTCCAAATCAGCTTTTTGCAAAGCTTTATTACCATCAAATAAGTATAGAAGAATTCCTTCAAAAAAAAAAAGTATAGAAGAAAATGATAGATTAAAACTCAATTGTCTCCCACCTCTACCACATCAGGCTTTGAACAAATCTGCTTTAACTTAGCAATCTTCATTCGCCATTGAAGCTGCCACAGGAAAAAAGTATACAGAAGTTGATAAATAGTGGGATGAAATCATGTTCAAAGGGTATGTATCATTGTTAAATGGCCTAACCTTCTTGTTTTTCTTTGAAACTCCCTTATCTTTATTTTTTTTGGTCGAATCAGACTCCCTTATCTTTTTATTGGTCATCTTGTTCGCCATCGTCGGAATCCGAAGCAGCTTTCTTCTTCTCATCTGCATCTTGAGATGCCTCATCCTTTGTCGCGAGCAACTGAAAACCATAAACGCACCGACAATGAGTCACACACACAATTGCAAGTATAAAAACTCAATCAGTAGGGTAGCAATTGCGTGTTGTTTACCTCAAATCCTGCAGCTTCACTGAAACTCAACTTCTCGAGAACGTTCTTAAATTCCTCAAGCAATTCAGCATCTACTAATTTGAAAGCACTGGATGTTGAGACTGGAAAAGTTTATGATGGTTGTATGGAGTATGGTGCACAAGCAAACAAGAACCTGGTAATCTATTGTATAACAAACTACACATAAAAAAAATGGGCATAAGAATAATTCAAATATATATTGGAAGTAGCAAAATTATACAAATGTTAAGAGCACACATGCAAGAACAAGCTTAAAATAGCACAATAAACCGCTGAGAGATTGCTATAGCTGCTTTTCTGTGGAAATGAATTACTCCCAATTAATTGTATGAATCACAAAGTTATATCATGAATTTCTTCCTCACAATCTAGTCCTATGAATATTACATATATAGGCTAACTATCCATAAAACACTGCCTAATCACTTCAGTCTTTCTATCCACACAAACCATCAGCAGACTAAAAGAATTGATTATCATAATCCTCACCAATTCCCCACATTTTGCAAGCCCAGAACCTCTTTCTAGTATAAGTCAAGAAATCGCAACATCATTAATTACTTTGGTTAGTCAAAAGTATGTATGTATGGGTGATAATAACATCAAGCCAATCACTCTCAAATTGAGAAAACTGGAATTGTAATCGTCAATTATAGAGACACTAAAAAAGATGAGGAAAGTGATAGTAAATTGAAAGATGTGGACAAGCAACATAACGGGTATATACCTCAGGTCGTTCTTCCTTATCAAGATCGGGGCAATTATTCCGCAAGTTTTAAGAGCAAATACCTGAAATTTTTTGTTTAGAAACAATCAACTTTTCTGGGTTGTCAAGTAACAGCCAGATTTTTGGTAGATTATTCAAATAATTAAGGTTGAGAAAAAGACCCTTACTATTAGGAGTGAAAAATGGTAGTTTGCTGCTTCACCAGAAAGAACAGAAAAGAGATGTCTCAACAGCAAGAAAGCTGTCAACCGCCCAAAAATGAAGCCAATAAACCAATGTCAATAACAGCAAGAACTTACCACAGAATGCCCAATTTGTGAGTAACAAAATGGGCTAATCATGTGGATTTTGTGTGAAGTTTAGTGATTTTTTCCAAATTTTATTGTGGATTGGATTTTTTTGGTAAGTAGTTGTGCCTGACTTAGAGAAAGCCTAAATTCAGGGAATTTAAAAGGCTCAACTGCTTTGAAATAAAGAAAGACTACAGATAATAAAAGTATGAAACCCCATGTTCATTATATTTGTGTCCAATCCTATCAAATCAGATAAGTCACACCTTACAATTTGAGCTGTTTATGAGCTAATTTAGTTGTTTAGAATCATGCATTAACAAGCCTAAGCCTGAATTAAATCGGGATCAAACGAGCTACCTTTCTATTAAGTTAAATTGATGTCATTTTCTTGTGTGCTAAAAAAATCATACACAAAGGGATTCTGGAAATGACAAAGAAGATAAGATTTCACACCTAACGAATTAATTCAGTTTAAAGTTTGATTTGGAGCATACTCGTGCAAAATTCAGTGAATTAAATATAGATGGCAAAAAAATGGGATTAGCTTACAATTAGAGCCACCTTTTTGCAACAAGAAGCACTTTGGAAGGTGCATTCTGTAAATTCAGTATCAAGCAATGCATCTTCAGCTTCACCTTCTCTATCTTCTTCTGTTGGAATGCTGTCCAATTAATCAAATCAATTCATCAAAATTTAGTATATATCAAAATAATTAATGTAAAACTAAAGGGGATAATATCAAAATATAAATACCTGATGGTCACCATTTCCTGCAGTTGGGCCTTCTTTGATGGTGTAGAATACCCTGGTTCATATTTCTAAGAAAAAAACACAATAACACATACTAGGATTTTTATTCATAATTGTATCAAATGGACCACTAAATCACTTTTCTTAATCTTTAATATAATATATTTTTCATGTGGTTCATCTTCAAATGAAAGGCACAACTTGCAAAGGACATATCCCGTAAGAAACGACTAGAATGTTGATGACAGATAGATAGATGATCATAATTTGAATATACCCAATTGAGAATTGAACCAGAAAAACACGGGAAACAAGGAAACCAAATCCTTTGTAAGTAGATTTCACAAGTTGTGTTGCCCTTTTCATTGCACCAAATCACCTGTAAGCAGAATTGACAAGTTGTGTTGCCCGATAAAGCATAATATGTCATAGATAAATAACGTACGTACTTCCTCCGGTGTACCACCAAGGTCCTTCTTAATAACTTCACAGACTTGATCATATGATGCAACAAGACATCTATTCAGGATTGATTCCCTCATAATTTGCCTCAACGGTCAAGTCCACAGAATGCTCCATCCAGTACTTCTTCTGCACCTCAAGAACGAGCGGTGTCGCCGCTCGTTTTCATACATTAAGTCTGAGATCTGCTTTCCCAACTAATTTCCAGCCAAAGAGTCTTGTTAAAAATATGGAGTTGTATACACCAACAGTGTAGCATCTCGCGATTCTCGCCTGGATTCAACACATTCGACAATTTTGAAGCTTTCAATTGGCTGATTTACACATGTTAGCCTATAGGCTTCCCTTCCAAACATCAATTAACCAGATAACACTTTGCACTGAAAAAGTTGAATCAATTGACACAAGCACACCATTGTACCTTTAATAACTTTCCCCTTGCCAATCTGAAATGAGAAAGGCTCGCCCCCAGGATCCTGTGTGCTGAAAAAAAACAACCACCAAAAATGACCTTTAATCAAACCGCTAACACGGAAGCCAAAACCCTAGAAATACCAAATCTCAGCAGAAGAGATCGAAGGCCTGCAATTGGCCAAAATTACGCATACCTCTAGAACTTCTGAGAAAGATCGCCACCTTTCCCTGCACAAAAAAGCGAAGATACTTAGCAAAACCGGAAAGATTCAAACTTTGATTCACTGAAAGTGCACAGATTAGGAGAGAAATCGGACCGAATCCAGTGCAATGGACGGTGACATTCTGGCCAGGGACCGGCTTGGGACCGGCTTGGGACCGGCTCCGGCCCTGAGAGCTTGCTCCCTAAAACACAAACCCATACCCATTTTCAAAGGAACAGCAAATCAGGCACAATGCATTAGCGTTTCAAGAACAGAATTCGGCAAGGAGCTTTACATAGATTTGTTCTGCAAGTGGCGTTAGGGGACTCGAAGAGAGCGCGAGAGGCGGAGGAAAAAGGAGGTGAGCAAGTAGAGGGAGAGGGAGATCCAGAGGATGTATTTGAAGCATTTGTAATTACAGACCCCAAACGGTTGTTGTACCGAAGGGCAGAAGTCATGGAGGAAGTAATTAAGCAGCCTCCTCAAACTCAAAGTGCCTAATTTATGTTAGAATTTGGATGGGTTTGATTCTTGCATTCACGGTAAATTTTTAATCCTTTGAACGGATTTAGGAGTAATGAGTAATGAGGATAGAGCAATTATGTTTTCAGGAGGAAGCTAATTTTCATAGTATTATAGATATGCATAAAATGTCGAGCATTTGTTGCACACATTCTTATAAGCTTATATGTTTAGATATAAGATGAAAACGATTTTATATGTTTTATAATTTTTTATTATTATATGTTGAATCATTGGCCTATTTAAATAGACACATCCTTTTATACATTTTTTTTGCCACATAGCATTAATTATGAGTAGGTCATAAATGAGTCAAGATATGATAATATAAAATATGATAAAAAATTATTTTTTGTATAGAATGTTTTATAGTATTATAAACACAACATAAAAATGTTGCTAGAGAGGTTTGAACCCCAAACCTTTGGGTTATAAAAGAGTAGGTTTACCGCTATGCCATTGTGATTAATTTGATTATGATTGCATATTGTTAAATTATATAGGGAAGATTGCAATAGAAGTTAATGGAGCAATAAATGAGGACACCGCCTAACTTTTATATATACTAGACAGCTGTGCCCGTCCGATGGACGGGCCTTGGTCGTAGGCTTACGTTGTGTTGATTTGTAATGCATCAAATATATTTTTAACAAAAAGAGTGAAACACTACGTAAGTTGGTAATTGAATTTGTGTTAATGTTCCCTTATCTATATTGTTTGTTCATTGTAGTCAAAGACTTATTTCATCATTGTGTTTGGTTTGATATGAACGAAATATTTTAATATATAGCTACTCCCATTAGCTTGTTCGGTCAATGTAAATTCTGCCCATTTGAACTGGGGTCAATGTAGTTCTTGTACATTTCAAGGATCTCATTGTGGCTGACTACTCCTTGGTTTGTGAAGTTTCAAAACGGTAATTTAGAGTGATTAACTAATTAATTACGACATAAAGGCTACTCCTTGTTGAGGCTCCCACCAGAATACTTTCAAGATGAAGCGACCATGCTTTCTGCCATACATAGATCACAAGTGAAAAGAAAGATCAAATTCATTTACCTTCTTCGTCAATTATTAATTGTACACTACTAATTTTTTTTTACTTTTGACCATAGAAAAATTAAATGATTTTACCTCCGAGATTGATATCGCTATCCAACCTAGGATGTTTACACCGTTTGATCGTGCCATGGCCTGCACATGTGTCACAAGAACAACCAATTTTGGTGGCAATTAATACATACTCCTTCTAATTAGCTTCAAGCTTAGGCTAACTAATCAAAGTGATCAAAAGTAATTACCCCTCTTCGACCAATGAGGTCGGTTATTTTTCCGCTAACTATGGAGCCTAGCAATCCTCCCAACGCCAAGAGTGACCCAAAAGTTGAAAACTGTCCATAGTCCAATACATAATTGGAAAACCTTAATTACTAATGAAAATTTTAAAGCATATTATAGTAGGCATGGATAGAAAGTTTTAGTAATTTTTGTCGCTGCTATACCAGAAATCATATTGGTAAATTACTCCCAGTGAAGATAAATCTTCTTCAACTACTACATTATCTTGACACATAAAAATAAACTCAAAGGCTCTTTTTTAGGCCAGACATGAAGCTATAGCTGATCAATTCTAATAATCCCCGTTTTTACTAAAAATACTGTACCATTTTCTTCCCAAAAGCTTCTACTAAACTTATAATAAGAGGTGAGAAACTAAGAAGTGCAAGTATTTTACCTCATTATCTGTTCGTGTCCAAGTTGACCATATTGTGGAAGACCTGCAGTTCTGAAACAACAAAAAAACACTTACAATCCTCAGCAACTATTCTTGCTAAATTGGGAAAACTATATGAACGAATTGTAAGGTTTCACAAACCATAATATAGAAGACCGTTCAGTGGAGGTTAGCCACATGGTGAACTTGCCTGCGCAAGCAACATTGTGTACTTCAGACACAAGACAACGAACTGGTGAATCTTCGGTTTCTACAAAAGGGAAAAGATATTTACATGCAAGGAAAAATTACCTCAGTTAATGATGCAAGAATATGCACAGATCAAAGAAAGAAGTTTTCTAAGCATGTTTCTCCAAACATGTGTGTACAACATTAAATTACAGAAATGCAGCATATAGTGCATCCCACATGGAAAAGGAGAAAGTAACGTCAAGAAACAACTAAGTATGTGTAATGAAACATCTCCTAAAAATGCTAATGATGTAACCTAAGAACCTTCTCAATCTCATTGATCTCTTCCAGTGTCCCAGGTGCTCTGTCAAATCGCAAACCGCCTAACATTGTTCAATGAATCACAAACCACTATCCTCAACTAACGTCTGCAGTTACAAATTTTCCAGATCTGATCACTCACACAAATCTCCAAACAAAATTTGAAACACAAGAAACCCTAGAAAAGGGGGAAATCGAGAATTGGAGTGAGAGGGAAACCTGAATTTTAGCGTCGGGGTCAGATAGGGGGGTTTGAGATCCTCGGAAGCGATATACTCGAACTCGATGACGGTCTCGGGAGCTTGGTTCTCGTCATTCTTCATGGTCGGCGCCGGAAGAGAAGACGGCTTGTTCTTCTGGACCGAAGCAGAAGCAGGCCTTGCACAAATCTGATTAGATAATCATCATATTAACACTTCAATTTTAGGTCAAATTCATCAGTTCTTGGGCATGGATGTGTGTTAATAGGAACAATGAAGCTGGAAATTATTTGGTATCCGTCAAATTGGAGGTCTATGTCAGATCAAAACAAAGAAAGACGAAGGGTTTGACAAAGTATAGGACTCCGAATCTTCACAATTGTACTCTTGAGATTACCTCAAGCACACAGAAAGATCAATCAATTGGGACTAAAATACGAGCTAATATAGCCAGGAATTGAAGTAATCGAGTAGTAGTAGTAGTAGTAGACCTGTATGTTCATGGATTTCTTGTTCGCTTCGAGCTGACTACCTGAGAAATCATCAAATCAAGCAACTAAGAAAAAAGAACCGATACATGGAAAGTTGAGAGGGCAAATTAAGATACTGAAAATTCAAGAAGAAGAAGAGACCTTTGGAAGCTTTGTTCTTCTCCGAGTTCCGTTCGTGAGCGGTCTTGGACTTCTGTGCATTACCGCCGCCCATCGCGATTGCAGAGGGGGAGAGAGCAATTTAGAGAGAGCGCAGAATCGGAGGAGGAAGGAGGTGAGCAAGTAGAGGGAGAGGGAGATCCAGAGGATGTATTTGAAGCATTGATCAAAAAAAAAAATGAAGGCCAACAATCAGGAGACGATTGCTGTGGCAAAACACCTATTCCTGAGTTAATACATGGAGGCCAACAATCACAAACTGCAGAGGGCTAATTGAAAGGGCAATCAAAGCACAGAGTGAATTGTCAACATTAAACATGCCTGATTTAGGAGGAAGTCAAACGCCGAACAAGGAATGCAGCAAATTTGATTTCAAAAAAAAAGGAAATGGAGTTAATTAACGACATTAAAGCAATAGGAGGTGTTGCCTTATTCAAGTTGTATAGACTAGCCAGCTGTGCCCGTCCGATGGACGGGCCTTGATTGTACGTCTTACGTTGTGTTGATTTGTAATGTGTGGTTGGTATTCGTCAGAGTTTGTTGTTGTGATGGAAATATGTTTTGGTTGAACATTTTTGTTGACATTCTCGTTAGCAGTTTTGTAGCATTGTAAGGGTTATTTAATAAATATGAAGAGTACATTGAGTTGATGAATAAGGTAATAAGGTTTTAGACGTAGCTAAATGTTTCCTGTTGATTTAGAGAGGGCAAAACTTGTTTGGAAATGAGAATAAGCTAAACCACTGTAAAAAGAATTGAAGTTTCATAGTCTAAGAATGCCATATCCTTGATCCAGGATCCCCAAAACACACAAACTTGGTCTGACTACTAAGAATGTCACAGCACAAACCTAACACAAATCATAATAGACAACTTATCTAACACAATCAAATAAAGAGAGGTCCAACAAGAATCGTACTGCATCAAGCTAAGCATAAGTAACATGATTCCATACTAACAGACAACTTATCGATCACAAGTACCTACTAAATGATAAGGTACATATATAAGTAACCTTATGTCTATCCTAGTTCTTGAATTATAGTTCCATGGGCACGGTCTCTTTACCGCATCTTACTCTGCAAGTGAAAAAATGACATGGTTGAGGTTAATTGAGTAGAATAAATTCTAATGGACTATAGTTTCAGTCTTTTGTTTTCGCTCAATGTATATAGCCATTTGGCATGCAATCCTTCTTACACCGGTATCTATTGGAATACTATGACTTTCATTTTGCCAAGCAAAAGGTAAGAAGGAAGAATAAAACAACAAGGATTTTCAGGAAGAAACTCACCAGCCACCACCATTTTCATTGTTCAATCATCAGCTTTGGAATGCTCACCTACAAATTTCAATGATATTTTGAGATGCATAGGATTAGTGATTTATGACAGAACTCTCACCTACAAATTTCAATGCTCACCTACTAAAATGGATGGTGAACAAACTCTCACCTCCCTCTTCTGGCAAGTCTGAAGTCCAAAGAGTGAGGTTGTAACGGAGAAGCTGCATGATGAGGGTCCTGTCTTTGTATGAATCTTCATTAAGGTTATCGAGTTCTGCTATGGCCTCATCAAATGCTTGCTTCGCCAGATGGCACGCCCTACAATTCGCAGTAACAACAAACCCTTCCAAACTTAGTAAGCAAATGTAAATGACCCCAATTAAACAAGCAAGCAAATAATTTGCATAGAAATATGGTAAACCTTTAAGGGGAGTTGAGAATCTCATAGTAGAAAACAGAGAAGTTCAGAGCAAGACCCATCCTAATCGGATGAGAAAGAGGCAAATTAGCATTAGCAGTGTTAGTAGCAGCCTGCATTATAAAAATTGAAAGTCTAAATGTAAAGGTTGGCCATTCACAAATGCCAAACAAGGTCGTTAAAAGAGCAACACAGTAATAAGCAACACAGTAATAGCGCGATTTGTGAACAAGAAGACATGAAGGGCCATAGGAACAACGCAACTCGAACAATCAATACGAATTCAAACCAGTACTAAGGACATCAAAGACAATCCCACGAACGTAAGGAAGACAAGCGATAGGGCAAACAATAACAGAGCTGACCTCTTTATCAGACACAAGAAAGTCGGTGCTAAGGAATTTCCCGTACGAATTGGCGGAATCCCAAACACGACACACCATAACGTTGATCTCTTGCCCAGACCCATCACAAAGCTGATTCAACGGGACGACGGTGCGGGCTGCTTGCTTAACCTCTGCATCAACTCGGCAAAGACCTGTGAACTCTATTAAATCGGCAAAGTAGACGCAATCACCAACACAGATGAGCGGAAGTACAAGGTGATAAATTGGCCAAAGGTATATATATAGGAAAGTGGTGAAGAGGGTGTACCTGAGGAGGCGAGGCACACAAATCCGGCAATAATGGAGGCACACAAAGGGGCGAATTGTAACCGAAGGAGAAGGACGACATGCGGAATGCGAAAGAGGTGAACGGGGAAGCCACATCTCGGAAGAAAAATGTGTGAGGGAGACAATGGGCGCAGGAGAACGGAAAAACGACAGGCGGAAGGCGATAAATTAGGCTAAGACAAACCGATGAGATGACCTAATTGAAATACCCAATATTAAGAACGACATTAAACCAATTGGCACATTCGCTTTATTCTATAGATATAGATATATAGATAGCACTTTTGTAAGCCCTAGAAACTTAACTTTTTAATTATTATCAATTTAGAGAGTTTCTCTGAATTTTCTAGTGGATTTCCAATTCTTTGCATTCAGGTTTCGTGTTTTGCGATTCCTTGTTCGCCAAGGCTTGCGTTTGCTTGCCTTCTCGACCTTCTTGCTGCGTCAATAAATATGATGTGGCTTAATAAATCGATATGATGTGACTTAATAAAATCTTATAAAGATGAATATGCATATGACATAGGTAAATAAATATGATATAGCTTTATAAATCGATATGATGTGGTAGGAACAACGATAGAGCGATACGTGTCAAAATCCTAGGTGACGAAATTTGACGACACGTGAGAAAATGCTACGTGACGCAATGTGATGACTCTCAACCTTATGACATTTATATCTATGTGATGTGTCTTAATAAAATCTTACTTGGAAAAAATATCTATATGTCATGGATAATAAATATATAATATCCATATGTCTTAATAAATGTTATATGGTTACGTAATATACAATACGTGTTAAATACATTTATTAAGAAGGATAGTGGCATCCAATACATGATCATAGTTAAATTACATTATCCAATTCAAGATCATCATCTTGAGATATGATTACCCAATAAAAAATCGGTTTACCTAAAGATAAATTTAATTATGTTAATTTCTTTTATCTATATATGGTTTTAAAAAATCTCATTTACAAATATAGATATATGATGTGCCTTAATAAGATATTATGTGGAAAAGTATCAGTTCTAAATGATATGGATAGTAAATATGACGTGGCCTAGTTAAAAATTATAAAAATAAATAAATAATATGAACATGGAGCAACGATAGGTTAACATGTGGCGAAATGTGAGGATGACATGTGGAAAAATCATACGTGGCGCAATATGATGACTCTAAATATATATAAAAAATCCTAATCTTGGGAAATAGAAATTTTGAGCGATAGAATTTAACTTTAACTCCTTAAATATATATATCAAAAAACTATTTTAAGGAACAAAATAAATCAAAGGAGGTTATTACGGACGACAGAAGTACAGTTGTGTCGCCCAAGATTTAGCACAGGCTACACGGGTTTAGTTGTGCCGCCCTTGATATATTATGGGCTACATAGGTTTAGTTGTGCTGCCCTTGATATATTATCGGCTACACAGTTTTGGTTGTACCACCCTCGCATTTTTAGCGCTATATATTTATGTTTTGTCGCCATATGTATACTTTGGGCTACACAATTACATTCGACGCCCTTATTCTTATTTCTCTGTCGCCCAAAGGCGTATTTCTTGTAGTGCTAGAATCCATAGTGTTTTCCTTAAACCCTAGGATTTGGGAATCTAGCAAGTCATGGAAAACAAGAGAAATGAAGAAGATGGAAGGAATCCCATACCAAAGTTCATTCTATTGATTGAAATGGGTAAAAGTCTCCAACAACTTTCTTCAATTCTCCAAACACAAAAGAGAGCTTTAATGGAAAAGTCTAAGGTCTAAATTGGGGAAAAATCCCCAAAAGGGGGAAAAGAAGATGCCTCTAATGAGGAAGAAGAGGGTATTTATACAAAAACCCCAAAAGGAAAAGACCTAGAAGAGGAAAAGGGGGCGTCGTCGCACTACCCGGGCCACTACCCGGCCTGATACCCGGCTGGGTAGTGCACTGGAGGGCAACGGGATGCGGCATTACAAAACAAAGGCTACCCGTGCCAAGACCCAGGCAAGTTGAGTACCCGGCCGGGTACACCCCTGCATGTAACACCCCGAGAATTTATAAGGGATTGAGGTGTTCCCCATGCCAACAAGAGCTCTTCCTTTTCATGGATCGAGAGGTTAAAAAAACTATGAAGTTAAGCGTGCTAGGACGAGAGTAGTCTCAGGATGGGTGACCTCTTGGGAAGTCATTCGGGTTGGCATGGGATAGCGCTTCTAGGGCCTCGGGCCTTATAATTGGTATCAGAGCCGACTTTGGGTTATGAGTTGGCTTAGCCGGAGAGCGGTCACTCGACCCAAGGGGCGGTTCTTGGGCCTTGACGAGGTCGTCAAGTGCTTAAGTGGGTGAGATTGTAACACCCCGAGAATTTATAAGGGATTGAGGTGTTCCCCATGCCAACAAGATCTCTTCCTTTTCATGGTTCGAGAGGTCAAAAGCCAATAAGAGCTCTTCCTTTTCATGGTTCGAGAGGTCAAAAGCCAACAAGAGCTCTTCCTTTTCATGGTTCGAGAGGTCAAAAGAACTATGAGGTTAAGCGTACTAGGACGAGAGTAGTCTCAAGATGGGTGACCTCATGGGAAGTCATTCGGGTTGGAATGGGATAACGCTTCTAGGTCCTCGGGCCTTACACTGCATGTGGCGTTGTGGCTTGCTTTTCTTGGCACTTGTTTCGCTCTCTTGGCTTGACTTTTGGTTTGCTTCCTTTGGCTTCTAGGTTGACTTTCGGGTTGGAATCGGATAACGCTTCTAGGTCCTCGGGCCTTACACTGCATGTGGCGTTGTGGCTTGCTTTTCTTGGCACTTGTTTCGCTCTCTTGGCTTGACTTTTGGTTTGCTTCCTTTGGCGTCTTCTTGGGCGACTCCGTCTTCGAGTAAATGTCGGCTTCTTGAGCTCCTCTTAATCTCCTATCCCTAAGTCTCTTCCATTTTTACCTGAAAACGCACAAACAAGGCGTAGAGTCCGAACGAAGACACTAAACTAAAAACAACTAAAAGAATACCTAAAATGGAGAAAAGCAAACAAAAACATAATCAAACATGAGCTAATATGCATCCTAGGCATGCACTAAATGCAAGCTATCAATTCTCCCTGCTACTAATGTGTTCTTGGTTGTGGTTGCAGTTGTTTGGGGCCGCTCCCCTGCTGGCATCTATCTTGATGACTCATCGGTTACTATGGGTGCTCATTTTCCTGCTGGTTGCTTTGATGTTGGTAAGCTCATTCCCTCTACCTTTTATCTGAAACTTATCATGTTGGATTCTCCTTTCTTTGGTCTTTACCCCTACTAGGATGTCTTAGGATATTGGTGGGTTGGTAGAGTTCTGTGCGAGGAAATCTAGTGTGATTGAACACCTCTATGATCTATTCTCTGGTATGACCCCTTACTCCACCATCTTCATTGCTATGTTATATGACACTTATAATAACAAATGACAACTTAAATTTGGGGGTGGGAGTTCCTCTCCTATCCTCATAATGAAATTAAGCAAAAACCTATATGAAGTTGGTATATTAAGTGCTGCCCATGCCTTTTCCCTGATGGGAAGGGGTATGGGTTGAGGTGTTGATACAAGCATGGGCCACTTGCAATGATCAAATGTTGGGGTGGTGTCTTGTGGGTTGTAGGTGAAGGCTCCCTCCGTTGGTGGAGGTTGAAGCTTTGCTTACATGTTCTTTATAGGATCTACTAAAGTCACATGATGAATATGGGACTCTCTTGTGTGTGTAAGGGATCCCTCTGAGTCTTTTTATAAACCATGACCATCCTCTTTCTTACCAACTGACTCGGCTTAAGTTGTCGTGCCAAGATCAAAGATAAATAACCCAAACAAACAAACTAGTATAGCATGCAAGTAAGGGGTCGAACCCAAGAGAACTATGGCTTCTAGTATTAATATAATTATCAACCAAAGATAAGGGGGAAATCAAAGAGAGATCTAAACTAAACTAATCTAAGAAACAAATCAAATAAACAAACAATCAAATAAGGGAAACAAGTTCATTCAAAAGATCCACTCTAATGTAATCACTCGATCATAGATTCATCCATTGATTTCATTCACACCTATGTTAATTCCTATCTTGATCATTAACAATCGCAAGTCCACGGTCCAAGCAAATCTATAACCCTAGGCAAGAACGCTTAACCTATAATTAACATAGAGAATAAGGATATGCAGGATATAATATCAAACAATCAAGCTACGAGTCAATTGCAAGATAAAACAATCAATTCTCTCTCTTAATCCTAATCCATGGTCCTAAAATCAAGTTGTCTTCTAGAAAAGAGATGTTCACACAGACAATGAAACAAATCAATTTAGACTATAGAACAATGATAATTCAACAAGTTGGCCAGGCTCAAAGAATCATGATAAGCTCATGGAATTAAGCACAAAGAGAAGAGATATTAACCAAAGGATAGAAATCAATTACCAAAATCTCACGAGTTCATACATCAAAGCCTCTCCCTTGAACAAACCCAAGGAGACTAGCTCTCCCTAACTAAACTAAAAACCTAAAAGAGAAGAATTGAATTATGAATTGGAATAATGGATACCTAAAACCTAAGGAGGCTCCTCCTTATATAGACCCAGGGAACATGTTCCCCTAATCTAATTAGGAAAGGAGAAAAGATAGAAAAGGAAAGAGGAAAGATAAGAAGATAGATCTTCGGCCTGCATCGGATCCGGCATCACCGCGTTCGCGTCGTCTCCACCGCACTCGCGCTTTCGTAACAGAATAGAACTTCGTCTCTGGGCAGCCACCGTGGTCGCGTTGGACAATCCGCGGTCGCGGAATCGGACAAGAATCTCTAGCGTCACTTCGGAGGCTGTTTTGACCATCTTCGGCTTGAAATCTGACTTCGGTGTAAAATGATGAATTGAAGATCTTCGAATTAGCTTTCCAATGGCACCGGAATCAGCTCAATCCTATCACTATAGCTCAAGATATAGCCTTTGCAAGCAAGAGGTGTCGCGTAGACAGCTCAAAACGCCTTAAAACTCTTGATTCTTGCATTCTTGTGTCTTCGGCCTAGATATTACAATTACGCGCAACTCTAACCTAAACACACTCAATATATCCCTAAAATAAAAGAGTAAACCCAAACAAAATAGAGCGAATCACCAACTACACAAATCCTTCAGGAACCTACTCAATGGCCTCAATACTCAATCACCAACTTCTAGTGCAATTTAAAATATGTCAAATTCAGCTATAACTCTAGGAAACACTAATCAACATACCTTCTGCCTCATTACAAGACTACATTCCATTCAGGTTGATACAGGACATGCTAATTTTTCAAGTTGTAACCCAAATTACTTATTACAAATGGACCATGCTTTGTTAACTCTCAAGCCACGTTCTCATATAATCTTCTATTGCATTCCCATCTAGGTATCATTTTATTTACCAATTCAAAACTGGTTTCATTAATAGTTTGACTGAATTAATCATGTTAAGTCTCTGTTATGTGAAGTTTTTGTTAACTATCACCTCCTCTTGTAACACTGGCTCCTTGCTCAGTTCCACTCATCTAACATTAACAATTTTCCATCATTTGTTCTTGTTGTGTCTCCAGATCCTTACCCCAATGATTCGTCCTATTTTGTGTAGGTTAACTCTTGTATTTTAGGGCTATATTGAGTGTGTTTAGGTTAGAGTTGTGCATAATTGTAATATCTAGGCCGAAGACACAAGGATTCAAGAATTAAGAGTTCTAAGGCGTTTTGAGCTATCTGCGCGACACCACTTTCTTGCGAAGGCCATATCTTGAGCTATTGAGGTCGGGCTGAGCTGATTCCGGTGCCATTGGAAAGCTAACTTCAAGGGCTTCAATTCATCGTTGTACATAGAAGTCAGATTCCAAGCCGAAAATGGTCAAAACAGCCTCCAAAGTGACACCAGCGATTCTGTCGAGATTCCGCGACCGCGGATTGTCCACCGCGACCGCGGTGGCTGCCGAGACGAGAAGTTCCTTTCTGTTGCGATAGCGCAGGCGCGGTGATGGCGACGCGACCGCGGTGATGCCGATTCCGAAGCGGGCCGAAATCTTTCTATCTTGTTTCCTTTTCTATCTTTTGCCTCTTTCCTTATCTATCTCGTGGAGCTTGTTCCTTGGGCTATATAAGGAGGAGTCCTCCCTAGGTTTTATGCATACACATTCACATTCCAAATTCATAATTCAATTAGGTTTTTAGTTTAGTTATGGAGAGCTAGTCTCCTTGGGTTTGTTCAAGGGAGAAGCTCTGATGTATGAACTCGTGAGATTTTGGTAATTGATTTCTATCCTTTGGTTAATATTGATTCTCTTGTGCTTCATCTTATGAATGTTGATTGTTTCTCTAGAAGTAGCTAACCTATTGAATTGATTTATGTTCTACAGTTTGATTAGGTTTGGACCGTGGACAAAACTAATCTGTGAAAACAACTTAACCTAGACCTGTTGTCTATGCAACTAGGATTAAGAAGAGAATTGATTGTTGTATCTTGCAATTGACTCGTAGCTTGATTGTTTGATATTATATCCTGCATATCCTTGTTCTCTATGCTAATTCTAGGTTTAAGCGTCCTTGCCTAGGGTTATAGAATTGCTTGGACCGTGGACTTGCGATTGTTAATGATCAGGATAGGAATTAACCATAGGTGTGAATGAAATCAATAGATAAATCTATGATCGAGTGATTATTTCATGAGTGGATCTTTTGAATGAACTTGTTTCCCTTATTTGGTTGTTTGTTTGTTTGTTTTGTTTCTTAGATTAGATTAATTTAGATATCTCTCTTCAATCCCCCCTTTTCTTGGTTGATAATTATATTAATACTAGAAGCCATAGTTCTCTTGGGTTCGACCCCTTACTTACTTGCTATACTTAGTTTGTTTGTTTGGGTTATTTATCTTTGATCTTGGCACGACGACTTTAGCCGAGTCAAATTTTGGCGCCGTTGCCGGGGAACTTTGGTTTCTTTCTAGTATTAATATTTTTATTGGCTTTGTGTGGACCTATCTTACGGTCCACACTTGTATATTCTAATGTCTTCCCTTAGATTTTGTCAGTTGCAGGATGAACCATTCTGTGAGTATTTAGAAAGGGTTCTAGACGAGGCAACTGTCCTGGTTACTCATGGAGTTTGCGAGTCTCGAAAGCAAATATTTAAAGAAATCACCTATGGAATGACAATGGATACGGTGGTTGAGATGATCCGTGAGGTAGGGGAAAAGTTTTGGAGTATGACACCTGAGGAAAAGTTTAAGGTTTTCGTCACCATGGCCATGAGGAGTCAGTTGAAGCAGGACGAGCTGAAGGCCGAAACGCGTTCTGACCAAGAACCGCGCCCGCGGGATGCATACCGCGACCGCGGTTCCGACGCAGAAACGGAGGAGCTCCCCCTGGAGGATAACCGCGACCGCGGCCCACAAACCGCGCCCGCGGCTCCTAAGGAAGTTGGTCCGCCGCTTTCCAGCCATGAGGCTATTGTCGATGGTATCTCGAATTCCAACATCCAAAGTGTTGATTCCGAGATTCCGGAAATCAATCTGGATGATCCTTATATCCTTTATTCCACTTCTTCCCTCTCTCTTGATCCTTGCTTTGTGCGTTCATGTCAGTCTTTCATCAAGGATTCAATATTTGAGCATGCTAGGGTAGATGATGAGTTCTATATTTTATTTGATGAAAGTGATAATTCAACTAGGGGATTTGCATGCTTTGCTGAATATTTTGAAAAATCACATAAATCACCTAATTGGTTTCACTCTAGAAAATCACACCCTAATTGCTCAAGCATGTTTGATAGGTTAAAAAGAAGTTTGAATTATTTCTTATTTCTTGATAATTTGTCAACATGTTATTTGTCCTGTTGTAAGATAGCTGTGCAGGACTTTGATTTGATGCTCAGGGCATTGACGATGTCCGATCATGAAGACGTCGGGCCATCGACGTTAAACAAAGGCGCTGCTTGGGAGGCAACCCAAGGATTAGATAGATTGTTTTTCCATTCCTAGCTTAGGTTATTTTTGCTTTATTCGGACTAATGTGCAGATACTAGGTCCGAAAGGACGTTTCTGGTGCATAACCGCGGTCGCGGCAACCACACCACGCTCGCGGTCAAGCCCAGAACCCCCGGTGTACAGGTACTAGACCCCTGCGGTCGCGGTCCTCACGCCGCGCCCGTGGAGGCCCCTTGGTTCGAAAAAAAAAAAGAAAAAAAAAAGAAAAGAGAAAAAAAAAGAAAAAAAAAGAGAAAAAAAAAAGAAAAGAAAAAGAGGACTTTTTGGTCCCAATCTATATCTATATCTTCCATCTATCTATATCCATTCTTTTCCATCTTCTATCTTTCCACCTTCTATTTCTTTTCTTTTCACACACCTTTGTAATTCCATTCTTTTGGCTATGTGTAAAAGCCTAAGTATGGGGGAGCTTTGTTCCCCCGAGAGTTCTCTTCTCCACAGCTCGAGTTCAAGTATTTGTCCATCTTCCAAGAGACGAGCCAAGATACGAAGGTTATTTGCACATCACATGGTTCGAGACGAAGTCGAGACATTGTTCCTACACGAGTATCGCGCCCGCGCTCCATCATCTACGCCCGCGGTGACCCACCCGACGTTGACTTCGCTCTCTGTTGTGATTCCGCGACCGCGCCCGCGGTTTGCCATCCGATTGGAAATACGAAGTTATCCTTCTACCACCTATGAAGAGTTCTTCCATTCCACCTCTCTTCAATCGTCTGTGAGTCTTCTGATATACCTTCTTCCTTGCTTCTATCCTTTCTCTTTGCTTCATTGAGGACAATGAAGGATTTAAGTATGGGGGAGGGAGTACTCGCATTCGCTTATCTTAGTTAGTGTAGTTAGAGATTTGCTTCAGATTTTTGATTTTCTTCTTTTCATGGAGCACTTGCACCATATTTTTGCATAATAAAGAAAGAAAGAAAAGAAAAAGATAGAAAAAGCCATAAAAAATGAAAAAAGGCATATAAAATCCTGGGATGAGTCGAAAACCCGAAAGGGCGGCTCAGGTAATAAGCAGGTAACCCGGACCAGCATTAGGCTGGGGTAATATGAGGTTATGAGTGATTGTGAGTTTTGTGAGCACACCTTTTGAAAAATGAAAAGAGTGGTTAGGTGAAAACCCGAAAGGGCGCCTTAGCAGAATTGAGCGGTAAAATTCGAGTGTTTTAGGATCATTCTTGCTTGGGGACTTTGGGGCTTACATGTTAGATTTGGGTAGATCCTAGGTTGCTCTCTTTCATCTTTTTAGAGCTTGAGTGTTATATCTTTGTTGTGAGGTGTGTGTTTGAGCTTCATTGTTTTATGCTCATGTTTCTCAATATTTTTGGGTTTGGGTTGTGAGTTGAGTGTTTTTTATCTTCCCTTGTATTTCCTGAGATCTTAGATGTGCTACCTTGTTGTATTTGTTTTGAGCTTACTCGAGGACGAGCAAGATCTAAGTATAGGGGAATTTGATTCGTCCTATTTTGTGTAGGTTAACTCTTGTATTTTAGGGCTATATTGAGTGTGTTTAGGTTAGAGTTGTGCGTAATTGTAATATCTAGGCCGAAGACACATGGATTCAAGAATTAGGAGTTCTAAGGCGTTTTGAGCTGTCTGCGCGACACCACTTTCTTGCGAAGGCCATATCTTGAGCTATAGAGGTCGGATTGAGCTGATTCCGGTGCCATTGGAAAGATAACTTCAAGGGCTTCAATTCATCTTTTTACACAGAAGTCAGATTCCAAGCCGAAGATGGTCAAAACAGCCTCTGAAGTGACACCAGTGATTCTGTCGAGATTCCGCGACCGCGGTGGCTGCCGAGACGAGAAGTTCCTTTCTGTTGCGATAGCGCGGGCGCGGTGATGGCGACGCGACCGCGGTGATGCCGATTCCGAAGCGGGCCGAAATCTTTCTATCTTGTTTCCTTTTCTATCTTTTGCCTCTTTCCTTATCTATCTCGTGGAGCTTGTTCCTTGGGCTATATAAGGAGGAGTCCTCCCTAGGTTTTATGCATACACATTCACATTCCAAATTCATAATTCAATTAGGTTTTTAGTTTAGTTATGGAGAGCTAGTCTCCTTGGGTTTGTTCAAGGGAGAAGCTCTGATGTATGAACTCGTGAGATTTTGGTAATTGATTTCTATCCTTTGGTTAATATTGATTCTCTTGTGCTTCATCTTATGAATGTTGACTGTTTCTCTAGGAGTAGCTAACCTATTGAATTGATTTATGTTCTACAGTTTGATTAGGTTTGGACCGTGGACAAAACTAATCTGTGAAAACAACTTAACCTAGACCTGTTGTCTATGCAACTAGGATTAAGAAGACAATTGATTGTTGTATCTTGCAATTGAATCGTAGCTTGATTGTTTGATGTTATATCCTGCATATCCTTGTTCTCTATGCTAATTCTAGGTTTAAGCGTCCTTGCCTAGGGTTATAGAATTGCTTGGACCGTGGACTTGCGATTGTTAATGATCAGGATAGGAATTAACCATAGGTGTGAATGAAATCAATGGATAAATCTATGATCGAGTGATTATTTCATGAGTGGATCTTTTGAATGAACTTGTTTCCCTTATTTGGTTGTTTGTTTGTTTGTTTTGTTTCTTAGATTAGATTAGTTTAGATATCTCTCTTCAATCCCCCCTTTTCTTGGTTGATAATTATATTAATACTAGAAGTCATAGTTCTCTTGGGTTCGACCCCTTACTTACATGCTATACTTAGTTTGTTTGTTTGGGTTATTTATCTTTGATCTTGGCATGACGATTTTAGCCGAGTTTGTATACAATTCCACAATCTGGGAATTTATCTGACCTATGCTAGTTACACTCTAAATCACTCTATCGATCTTGCCTCAAGTGTACCTTTCCTGTGTATCTTTTACAAATTCACCTTTTTACATGCTATCACTTCTATCCAAGATATTTATTCTAACTTCACCTTCAAAATAAAATTTAGTTATGTAAACATTTTTATTAATGTTTTCAGTATGAACTCTAAGTATTACCTTCTCCAACTTCATTTACTACATCTACACGCAACTCTTGCTTTTTTAGGTGGCTACCATATGATCATTACAAGAACTTCTTGTGCATGTAATGAACTATTACATCACAAGTACTTTTGTTATTGTACATTCTCCTTTAACTAGAGCATTTATTACAGTTTCACTCACATTCCCTATCATAAATCTATCGCCCATGTCTACAACTTTATTGTGCCTTCCTTTTGCATGAACTCTGATTACAAATTCATATCAATTCTATAATGGAACCCAGCTGCAACAAACATCTTCCTATTTAATCAATGCTCACTATTTGCTGCTAATATTATTTTCCTCCATAGTAGTTTGATTATTTGCACATTAGTTGTGACCATTTCATGCTCTTAGAATAATCCTTGCACTAAAAGATGTCTCATTTATCCTACAAAGTATTCTTCTGTGCTTCATACAACTCAGTTGTGCTGCTATGTTCTAAACTATCATACTAAAACCTGTATTACTATGTCCAAAACATGTTGCATAGTGAGAATGCTAAATTTCATAATTTACTATATCAATATACACCAAAACATAATGGTCTATTATTATGTTCTAAATAGAACCTCATCTGATATTGCTATGACTGTTTTGTGCCTCTTTTAGTACATAACTTACTAACTCTTTGTTATATAACTGGCTATAAAATTAGAAATTTGTTCCTACAAGTTGGTAATCATTTCTCCCTACTAGGAATGCTCAACGGTCCGGGTGACCCGTAACCCGGACTGACCCGACCCGTAAATTACGGGCCGGGTGCCCAGACCGTAATTTACGAGCCGGGTTACGGACCACAGTTTTTAAGAATTACGGGGTACGAGTCGGTTACGGGTCGACCCGCCGGGTTATGGATCGACCCGTAAGACCCGTAAATTAATTTACTAATTTATTATATTTTGCAACCCTAGACAAATTGGCACAGTTATTTCCACCCCCTCCCTCCCGTTCTCTCCTCAATTTCCAAATCTCAGCTCCGCTCAAGCAAACCTGCGCTCACCACGGCAATCGGCCTGACTCCTGGCTCGGCATCAGTCCTCCAGTCACCTTCAGCCCTTCTCGCTCCTTCATTCATCCTCGACTCACTGCTGGTCCAGTCCTCTGAAAGCTTCCACCGGCTTCGTCCTCGACTCCTCGCCGATTCGTCCTCGCTCGGCGTCAGTCCTTCGGTCGCCGCCTGTTTCGCCGGCTTCCCTTCTTTGCTGTCTTCCAGCCCTCGACTTCATTCGTCCAACTACCTCAGCTGACTTCCCTTCTCTCTCCACCGGCATCCACACATCCTCTCTTCAAATTCGCCGACTTCCCTTCTATGTTGTCTTCAACATCTGGTTTCCTGGTCCACACAACTTAGCTGTTGGTTTCTTGGTCAAATTTTCAATTTGGTTCTTCTTTGATGTTGGCACCCTCTCGAACTGATTGTTCTTAAAATTGGGCAAAACTTTTGAGAATCAATGAAAACAAAGCAACAGAGCAAATACATCTCTAAAAATTGTGAAATTGACCTAGTTTGACCCGGTCAAACGAGTCACCCGTAAAACCCTTACGGGTTACGGGTTACGGGTCGGGTCACGGGTCGAAAATTTTGAGATTACGGGTCGACCCGTGACCCGTGATCCGGGTTATGGGTCGGGTCGGGTCGACCCGTTGAGCAACCCTACTCCCTACTACTTTAATAAATTTGACTTCAAATGTGGTATGACCTTTGACAAATATGTTTGCATGAGAGCTGTCAATATTAATTACTCTTTTACCCAATCTTACTATTCACCCTGTTACATAATTATATATTACTTTATTGTACAAACTTTCTGCATGACAATTGTTTATCATTTTCTCTCTTCTCACTAATACTTTACATTAACTACCTCAATTGCTAACTCAAACAATGCATCAGTCACTAATAACCCTCTATTTATATCAACTCTTCTTCATCTCCTTTTCTACTTTAACACCAACTCACAAGTATTCTCTTACTTACTTACACTTCTCTGTAGCCTCAATCACAACATGTCTGATAATATTTCCTACCAAGAAGCTCTAGTTAACTACACATCCCAAATTCCTATCTCCACAACCATGGATCTGGGTAGGAATGTTGTTCCCACCATGTTATCCCAACAAATTACTGAACCTATTCCCCAGATTGTTGAGCTTAGTCCCTCAAGTCCTCTACTGGCCATTGAAACCCTCTCACCTTAATCTGATGAGTCTCAGGATCTTATTCCTGAGCTGGTTTTTGTTCCAAACAACAACATTCTCCAACCACAAGTCCTACCTGATGGTCTACCTTTACCAAACCCTACTACTATTACATTTGTTCAAAAATACCTCCATGAACTTATGAATTTCACTCTATTCCTCAAAATGGTAGAAGACCCTATCCCCACTCATGTTATAAATTGCAAAATGAAGGAGATTTGGAAGGATTTGTATTAAGGGGGAGGTTCAGTTCCAGGAGTTTACTAACTTTTGGATTCTATTCAAATTCTTTAACAGACAAACCAGAGATTTAGTGTGGATTAAGCGCTCCTACCTTGTGCATGCAAGTTGGTGGCTCTCATTCCATTTTATCCTGCTTTTAACCCAACTACTGATGAAGTTTTAAGAGCTAACATTTGGGTGAGACTTCCATATATCCTTACCTTACTATCTTTTTAACCCTTCTACCCTAGACCACATCTTCAGGTATAACCTCATTGGTAGCATTGTGCGTGTTGATGAACTGTCTAATGCCAAGAACAAAATGAAATTCTATCGTGTCCTTGCCAATATAGATGTCACCACTCCTCTAAAAGGTTGTTTTAGAATCCAAAACCATGATGGCTCTCCCTTACCTTGAAAGTTTTCTATGAGCAGTTTCCAAAGGTTGTTGTGTTGGGATGCTATCAAGGACGCTTGTGTACTAGTTAGTGTACCACACAACCGTCCCTTAGTTTTGATATGACAAACTCACTTTGATTCTAATAAATTTGTCCAAGTGTTTAGGAACGCCAGTGACAAAAGGACAACAAGTGTATGGACGTCCCTGAGGCTTAGGGACGCTAGCTACCAGGAAGTAAGGACCGACCAAGTGACAACTTAAGCAAGGACGTAGTCCCAAGCTAGTAGGAACGCGAACTTCAACTCTCAGAAGCGTCCTTATGATGAGTTCCGGGAATCGGAGGGTCTCACAATTTAAATTTATAAAACCGAACCTCACTTGTAGTAAAGAGGTAGGGTGTCGAACACACGGGAGTTCGTGCGTCGAGAGTACCCGAAAAGACTAAAAAGAGGAGAAAATAAAGACAAACGAAGGAAAACAAGAGAGATCTCCTCGGACCGACACAGGGTCACTTCGGTCCGAGGTAGGATCGAGATCAATTTGTACGGGACCGACGTGGTGCAAGTCGGGCCCGAGGTGCTGGGTATCTCGGTCTTAGCAAATTAGTAGATCGGTCTTGGGTTTTTGGGTTCCTCCCCCAACTAGACTTGGATATTCCACCTCAATTCAACCAATAAGTGTTTGATTCTAATGAGATCGAGGTTGATCGATTCAAATCCCTCCAATCTACACCTCGACCCAAGGGAGCTTTCACTCACCTTCGATGCTAGAGACTTGTGATGGGATAGAGACCAATTTCACTTACTCTTACCAAACACAAGCTCTAGATCCCTTGCTTTGACAAGAGAATTGAAGCTCAATGTAGAGAGGATTCACAAATCAAGCACTCAAGGCTATGGAATTGGGGTTTTCTACCCAAATCTAGCTAGGGGGATTCCCCCATAGCCCAAGACTATGGAATCTACTCCATGTGGTAAGAGAAAAGCATAAACAAAATGGAAATCAAGCAAAACTCAATCAACATCATCCAATCAAACTCCAATTGCATTCAAACTCAAAGTATCTACAAAATCCAAGTTCAAATCTACTTGATCAAAGCAAAACAAAGTACAAAACTCACAAATCTTCCTCTCTTCTCCACCGACCTCTCCTTCTCTTCCTTCTTCCTTCTTCTCCTTGCTCTCCAAGTCTTCCTTGAGCCTTTGAGAGTGAATTTGGGTTTGGTGTGTGTGTCCCACTCGTCCTCCTCACACTCCACACTTGATTTGATCACTAATCACCTCTCTTAACCTTCTTCTTGGATTGGGGACCAAGGAATCCCAATTTAGAAAGGGGCAAATGTGGAAAGTTGCTAAAAATATGCCTTGGGGAACAATCCTCACATGCGCCGACTTGGACCGACACAGGTCGACATCGGGCCCGACGTTGGGAACGTCGGTCCGGTTCACTGAGTGCTCGATCTCGGGCCCGACATGGTGTATCTCGGTCCAGGGCCTCTATCCTTGCTTTCTTCCTTGGTTTCCTTTGGTTCCACTTCATTCTTAGCTTGGCTCTTGCACTCCTTGACTTGGCTCCTTCCTTAGATCCTCGAAATTGTCCTCATTCTTGCCATTTTACCTACAAAAACAAACAAACTCGCATAGTTTCCGACTCTTGAAGAAAACCGGGAACTAAGCTAAAAAGAGACAAAACTAACAAAGAAGAGAATGAAAAACACATATTTACAAAGGGAATTAACTACTAAAACACCTCCAAAATGAGAGACATCAGAATACCCCATAGTTAAACTTGCTTGTCCTCAAGCAATAACAAAGTAAGCAAGACCGAAGCACAATCTTCAAGAAAAGCCTCATATGAAAAATCAAGTAAGCACAAGTGATAGACATTCAAGCAAGATTACATCATCACACATGATCAAGTGTTCAAGGAATAAAGTCTAATGCAACCAAGCCTCACTTTAGGGATATAGAAATGTGTATCACTCATCATGTGTTTAAGCTTAGCAATGAACACTCAAACTCAATAATTATGCAAGTAAAGACTTTACCATTGAAGCTAATATCACCAATTCCTCCACCTAGAGATGCCTATTACAATGCACACAAAGAATATGAACTTGGCTCAATGGAGATCCTCAAAAAGGTTCCATTCGGCCAGGTTGTAATGGGGCTTTTGGTATTTCTCAAGGTGGGAATCACTTTGGCCTTGTGGTGCTTACAATGGGTTTGAACTTTCTAGTCTCTCACCAAACTTTACCAAATTATTCCACTTTCAACTTTCACTCATCCAAAAGACTTTGATTTTTCTCCTCTTTTCTTTCTTTCAACCCAAACTTTCACTTAACATTCCACTTCATCTTTGCACTACACTTTTTGTTGGATTTTTCACACTTTTCCACTTAGGATCGACTTGCACTATACTCGGGCCCGATGTGCACTTTAACTCGGTCGGAACCCTTTTTCTACACTTAAGCACTTTGCTTTCAATCCACTATTTTTTCCAACTTTTCTTTCTTTCTTTACAACAAAGATGCACTACCCACTTGGTTTATAACTCCATTTCTTGCCCTTAACCAAAGAGGATCTCAACTCTCCAAATATTCTTCAAAACTCTCACTAAAGTCCAATCCCATAAGGGTCAAGTCATATAGGTTAGGAATCATATTTTTGAGGAGTTTCAAACAAAGGTCTAAGGCTAAAACGGGGCTACAAACAACGGTTTCTCTTCAAGGTAGGATATGGAACATTTTGTGACTAAATGAAATAAAGTTCAAATCAATGCGACAAAGCATAGAACAATTCTCATGACGGTCTTGGAAAATAGATAAACACCTCAATAGCAAGTTTTACTAAGCATGCATGAGCTAATCCACACAAGAAAATGAGGGATATGCAATATGATCAAGCATCCCTAAAATGGCCAAAAAAATAATCTCACAAGGGTCACTCTAGCTTAGTTGCATCAAAACTCATCCTAGAACTCATGTGCTCAATAAAAACATGCAAGATATCATATCACATCAAAAACAACATCCATTTAGAGGCTAAACTATCCAAAAACATGCAAAGGAATTTACATGCTCACATCATCATTAGCCTTCATTTGGACATCTAAGATGGGAATTCCTAGTCCAAAACCAAAATCTTTTTGACATTTTTCAACCAAAATTTTTCACATTTTTATGGATTTTTCGAAAAATTTCTCAAACAAAAACAAACTCAAACAAACTCATCCATACATGCCATAAAATCAATCATCATTCTCATACATATCATGCCACAATCCAAAATGAAACATCCCTTAAACAAACACAAACAACCTACACATGGAACTAATGAGCAACTAACCCACCCCATACTTAAAATTTTGATGTCCTCATCAAAAGAAATCAAAACTCAAAAGTAAAGAGAAGAGTAGAGAAAGCTCACAATTCCTTATTCTTGCATGGCATTTTGAGGCTTAGTTCGAAGGGTGGCCATGGCGTTGTCTCCTTTGGAGCCGGGCGTGACGCTCTCGCTCGTACACTCGATCGTTGAAGGGATCTTGGCTTGGCGGTTGTAGTGGTGGCGCGGGAGGTGTCCATTGGTCTTCACGGGATGAGAAATTCCCGGACATCCACTCGTTGAAACTAGCTTGCATGGACCACCTTTGATCCTCGGCCGCCCTCAAGTCCTCCACCTCACGTCTCGTGTAGGCGATGTTGCGGTTCACCTCATCAAATCGCACTTGGAAGTCTTCTTGGTGTTGGAAAAGTTGTTGTTGTTGGAAGTTGAGTTGGTGCGCTTCTTGGAGCATAGATTGTTGTTGAAGTTGGAGATGCGACAATTGGTTCGCCAAGAAATTCATGTCCACCGATTGGTTCGGCTCGGGGAACACCATTCCGGGCCCAAACCATTGGGCATACCCCTCATATCCTCCGTATCTATGTGGTGCTTGATGTGCTCCACATCCTTCACCCCTCTCGAAATGGCTAGGGACCGGATCGGGCAAGAACACGTCGGACCGACGTTGATGGACATCGGGCCCGACTTGTGTAGCACCTCGGTCCAAGAGAGTTGGTGCGTGGTCGTTGAGCAAATGTTGGTAACCACCTTCTTCTTCTTCTTTATTTGGCGCGTCCACCTCCATGTCGTCTCTCCTCACAAACTCATATTGGTTGGGCTCCTCCTCTTCGGTGTCCGGGGATGCTTGAGGTGTAGTGAAACGGATGTGTTGAGGTTGTCTCCTAACCTCAAGTGTCCCCTCCGGCTCTCCAAAAGGATTCACCTTGCCCGTCCACACTTGGAACCAATTGTAGTAGTTGGTGAGGTTGAAGAGTCTTGGCTCCAAGGGGATGTGCACCTTGTCAAAGTTTGAGTGTGGAGCTAGGTAGGTGGTGGCGCCGGTCACTTGCTTCTCCTTGATGATGTTGGCCTTCTTGAAGTACTTCAAGTCCATGAACTCCACGCCATTTGGGGCCGGTGTGTAGGTAGACAAGTCCACCTCAAGACAGTGAGCTAACCGGGCAATCATGCCTCCGAAATAGATCCATGAAGAACTTTGAAAGTCCCTCACCATCTTCACCCACTCCCAAGTAAGGTTCATCGGCTTCTCTTGCTCAAACAACATTTCGTAGAGAATCATGGCCTCCTCCTTCATTGGTTTGCTCAACTCATGCCTTGCAAAGATGGAACAACCCAAGGCTCGGATCATGACTCGGAAGAGTGGGCTAGCAATCTCATTCGTTGACGCGCCCTTCCTCATCTCCCTTCTTCCGGCTATGAACCTCCAAAGATAATCAACCTTCTCATTGTCAACATAGGCCTCATCTCTCGGAAATGGGAACCCAAGGTAGGTAGCCAAATTCCGGAGAGAGAGTTCTTGCAATTCGTTGCCTATTTGGAAGGAGATCATGCCTTCACTCTCGGGTCCCTCATACGTGCACTTGAACGTCGCCATGAACTCGGATGTCAAGGCGGGGTAATGAGTGTTGTTCCACCTTAGCAACACATTGAGCCCAATGTTGGCATAGCACCGAGTAAGATCTTCCTCCATGCACATCTTTCGAATGGACTCCCAATCCAAGCACCGGGTGTGGTGAGATAGACTCATGAGGCGCTCATACTCTCTAGCATCATCCTCATCCTCAATACGTACATCATCCATCCTTTGGACTCGCTTGGACGACTTCTTGGATTTCTTGGTGGCTTTCTCCATCCTTGAAGAAGATGCTCGGGTAGACATGATACCAAATATGAAGAAAACAAGAACTTCTAGCAAGCAACTCTTAGAACTCAAATTTTCCTCTTCTAGATCTAGAAGAAGAATGTAGATCTATGGGATTTGGGTGGGATTTTTGGCTTTCGGTTCAATGTTTAGGTATGCTAGGGGATGGATCGAGATCTTGTGGTGAGGATGCTTGAGGATCGACTATGGTGGGGGAAGGGATCGATTTTGGGGTTTGAGAGAGAATTGGGTATTTTGGGAAAGTAGTTATGGGGATGGTGATGTTAGGTAAGGGAAAAGGCTCTTAAATGGGGAAGAAGACAAAGGTGGGTCAAGAGGGTATAGTAGGAATTTCCACAAAGGTCAAGGTCCAACATGGGTCGGTTTACTTGGACCGACGTCGGGCACCTCGGGCCCGAGGTACTGGGTACCTCGGTCCTACCCGATTTTGGCTCCTAAAAATCCCACACCTTGGTTACTTCTATCCACAAGTGTTTGCATCATTTCCACAAATACCACACATGCTAATGAAGCTCACACAACACATATTTCCACAAAATACAAGCTAGAGAAGAGATTAGGACTAATCTAAGCTAAGGCAAAAAGAAACAAGCTAGAAACTACGAAAATGAATCTACTAAACCCGGGTTGCCTCCCGAGGAGCGCTTCTTTGACGTCTAACCTCTACCCTTCAAGGAGGGTGAAAAACGGTGAATTGATCCTCCTTGCCATGCACATCTCCACAATCCTCATAGCCAAAATGCCACCATTTGTGTTTGATGAAAGTATGGCATCCAAAATCTCCATCGTCCTCCAAAGTGTAGCTTGACATCTCTTGCATCAACTCATCTTGCATCTTATCACCTATATCACAAAAGTCTAAAGAATTTCTAGGAGACTCTATGACATCATAACTCAACTCATCTTGCAAATCATCTAAGCAAAGATAATCATCTCCTAAATCCTCTTTCAAATCATCTAAGCAAATGAAAGAATCTCCCACATCAAAAGGATATAGATTAGGATACTCTTCATGATTTGCCGGGTTATCTCCATCTCTTGTCTCATCATGGATTTGAACATCGACCATATCATGGTCTCTCAATGGTGCTTCCTCTCTTGTGGACTCCAACTTCTCCCTCTTGCACTTAGCATTTTCCTCTAGCTTCAAAATCGCCAATGCGTCCGGTTCATTAAGGGCCTTGTTGAAATGGAACTCCACTTTCTCCTCGCCAATCTCAAAGGTGACTTTCCCATTTCTCACGTCAAACTTGGCACCCGCCGTAGCTAGAAACGGCCTTCCGAGAATAATGGGCACCATCGGATCTTCTTTCATGTCTAAGATCACAAAATCATCGGGCACAAAATATCTTCCCACTCTAACCGGGACGTCATCAAGAATTCCGGTGGCCTTTGTTGAAGAACCATCGGCCATGGTAAGACTCATATCAACCGGCTCCATATCTCCAAGGTTAGCCCTTCTCCATATGCTCATGGGCATAACCGAAATACTTTCTCCTAGATCACAAAGAGCTTTGAAGTTTTGGGATCCAATCCTTATGGTGATGGCAAATCTTCCGGGATCACCAAGCTTTTGAGGTAGCTCCAATATCTTCACCTCATCTTGCATCTCAACGATTGACCTCTTCTTGCTCAAGATTTCTTTCAAGAACTTGGCATAAGATGGCATCTCACTTAGAGCATCGGTGAAAGGAATGGTAATGTTCAAGCCTTGCAAAAGCTTCAAGAACCGCTTGAACTTGCCCTCAACAATCTCCTTGGGCTTCTTCATAGGATATGGAAGAGTAGTGCCACTTTGCCTCTTGCTTGGATCAACCTCCTTGGATCGATCTTTCTCAACAAATTCACCCTGGACCGACGTTGGAAATACCTCGGGACCGACTTCAGGGACATCGGTCCCAGGGCAAAGCTCATCTGGGCACGTCGGGCCGACTTCAGGGCAAGTCGGGCCCGAGTTGGGTTCCACCTCGGTCCACTCCAGGGGACTTCCTCCGTCTACAGGATCGACTTCTGGGGACGTCGGGCCCGAGTTACTGGGAACCTCGGTCCGACTCTCTTCTCTTGATCTTGGAATTTGTGGCTCGGGCAAACTCCGTCCACTCCTTAATCCTATGGCACAAACTTCGTTTTGTTGTTGTGGGGCACGGGGATTCTCCTCGGGTCGGCCTGGGAGTCTCCCTTCCTCTCTTGGAAGTTGATTCGCCATGTGAACAATTTGGTTGTCCACTTGCCTTCTCCACACACCAAACTCCTTGAATTGGGAAATCAAGTCCTTGAACTCGCCTCTCATTTCTTGTGCCCATTGTGGAGTTTGCTCATAGAACCCCGGAGGTCGATATGGTGGTTGTTGGGCTCTTGGATCGTTGTTGTTGAAGTTGTTGTTGTAGCCACTAGCTTGCCCTTGGTTCCACCTTCCTCCATTGTTGAAATTGGATCTTCCTCCGAAATTTCTTTGGACTTAATGAGCCTCCTCAATTTGTTCCGCCAACCGAACTTGGCGCTCATTGTAACACCCCTATTTTGAAACCATGGGTATTACATGCCAGTGACCTCGGATTTTCCCATCCAAAGCCACCCAAGGCGGTAGGTAACATAACTCGATTCATAGAAAACAAAATATCGAACTTATATTACATCAAATGCGATTCAAGGTTTGATACATGATTAGAAGTCAATGATAAATGATACAAGATAACAATGTTTGAGTGAAGAAGACATATAAATCATTTTGGAGCGGGAATAAAATGACGGTTAAAAGATTCTTCACAAAAACAAAATAGGAAATTCCAAAATGTCTAAAATAAATTGAACCTCTGGAAAATCTTCCTTCCTTTAAATCCACGACTCTTCGTCTTTGGTCTTCGACAAGCCTGTCTTTACTTCCTGATATTTCCATAAAAGCAAGAAATACCAGCCGACCAATGTCGGGAAGAAAAGAAAGTGGGGTTAGTCTAACGCGAGACTAAGCAAGTGGTAGAATATGACTAGGTTCTTAAAAGGTTAAGTATGTCGGCATCAAAGTCCACAGGGAACTGAGCGATGCACGACAATCGGGTTCTTTTGAGGTGAGGGTGTGATATACTTTGGAGAACGAGGCTTTATGCAAATACTACTGAGATGATAATGAAAGGCATAAGTTCTGAAGGGAGATGAATAACGAGCTTCCTTTTAAGAATAGGAAACCACAAGAAAGTGATTCTTAGGAACGAAAGATGATTAAGATCTTTGTTGGGAACTTATTTATACACGTCAAGGTTTAGTAGAAACCTACATCGACTTATCTTCTCTGAGTAATACAACAATACATTTTATTTTAACGATTTCTGGATGTAGCAACTCATAAGAGTCAAGGGCCACACCCAATACATCTTGTTTTAACGATTTTCGGATGTGGAAACTCATAAGAGTCAAGGGCCACCCGAGGAATATCCATTCAACAATTCAATTAATGATTTTTATATGCGGCGACCCCTTGAGCGAGCCTAGAGCCACATAGTTGAGCACCTAGCTAGGGTGCTATCACCCCTCTGAGCGGTAGAGCGGGCAGAGTCATGACCCAGTATTAGGGTATAGGTACATCCTAATACGTTTTTGAGAGGTGTTTTCAGAGACGAGCTCTCACCCCTAATCCCTATTCTAGTCCATTGCAAAGTCTCAAACGAGACATTTAAACACATAAAGGCCGCAATCAATCGGTCCTAAGTCCAAGTACTAACGTAATACGATAATGTAAGTAACAATGGGGTCATTATTTCTAAACAGTAAATAACCCTAAGTTCATTTTATTTAGCAAACAAGGTGTTCCCAACAAAAATGGATATGATAATGGGAAAGAAATTAACGATTATCGAATATATAGAGAATATGAAAAGAGAACCATCCACTTGCCTTGAAATTGAAGCTTGAAGAAATTAACTCGACGGAAAGAGGAACGACGAAGACTTAGATCCTTGATAACGATCTAACTGGAAAGGCAAGGTAATTCAAAATAAATCATTACAATTTATTTTGGAGGAGAATGTTAGAGTTTATATCCTTCATAAACTCTAACTCAATAATAATCTTTAAATTCTTAAAATAGTTTATATTATATTATTACTCTTGAGGTACAAGTTATATTTATTTTAAGATAATGAGTATATAGATTTAGTTGATGGATTCATATAATTCAACCTCTTTTAAATCCTTTTCGTGAAAATATTACATTAACTTATAGTTACATATTGGTTAACCCTTAATACATACATTCGTTTAAATATATATATTAATAACATGGTAATTTGATAAAACCGTGTTTATATTACTTAAAAATACTTAAAATATTATATGTATGACGTTTGACGTACTATATGTATAAATAGTTTAGAGATTAACTTATTCCCTTAAAAAAAATACCGTAGTTGTTTAGCCAATCAAGCATAATTTTAATAATAAGCATAATGATAATAATACTAATATAATAATCATACTTTTATAATAATCCAAATATTAATATAATTAAATTTCCATCCATAAATCAATAAATTATATATCTTGGACCAAAATTGATTTATAACCAAAATCACTTCTTTAACCAAATTAACTTAAATATAAGTTACAAAAAAATCATTTTTCTCAAATCTCGAAAAAATGATAATAATATTATTTCTGACAAATAATATATTTCCAAAATATGAATAGTAAGTACTCCAAAATTTCTATTATTAAAATCGATAAATCTCAAAAATCCGATAATTAATATAATTATGACAAAATATTTATTCAACTCAAATTACTTGTACTTAGGATATTTTTACCATTAAATATCAATATAAAATCTCTAGAAAATTATTATACGCTAAAACTGTACGAATAATAATTTTCAGCCTATCGACTTATTATTACGGACAAATACTGGACTTAACGGTTCCTAATTACGGTTTCATAGGGCCATTAAGGTACCCTAATTAAATTACTTACCAGTGTTATACTATATACTTATATATCGTATAAATAAAATAATAATAAAATTTAAAACAAGAACCCAAAATTTGCTTACTAGCAAATAAGGTACAATAGCTTTGGTGGAAACAGAGCATGAGGCAACCGGCATCCATGGTGGCCGCCGGAGTCCATGGCTGTGGCACCGGCTGGAGGAGGAAGGCGGCGGTGACACAACTCGGGGCCAGTGATCGACGGCGACGAGACGGCTGCAGTGGCTGGTGGGGCGGCGACGACGCGAGCACGAGCTGCAGACCGACGGCGGAACAGGGCAACGACGATGAGCAAACGGTGATGACGATGAGCAGATGGTGACGACGGCTGGCGGCGATGAGCGTTTCGCGACGGGCTGGATGGCAACGGCGTGAAGGAACGACGAAAGACTCGGGTGATGGAACAGGACAGAGTGATGAGCAGGAACGAGTGTGGAACGGGGGGAAAAGAATTACTAATTGGCAACAGGACAAATTAAGTATATATGACACAAAGGTAATGATGAGGGGAGATTTCCAGATTTCCTCTTGATTAGAAAATCGGTTTTGCTGGCGGGGGGTAATTGGACGAAGAGATACAAGTTGATCCGCATTCAACTCCTTATTAAAATCAGCTTCGTCCCATAACTCAACAAAGAGCTCCCGCAGTTCGATTGGTACGGGAAAGAAAAGGGGTCGGAGAGGTTGGGGGTTCGAGTCCCACTTGTTTTCCCTAATTTCCGTTTTTATTTTAGGGCTATTAATAGGTTGGGTTTAATTAATTATATAAAGAATATAACTACCCAATTATTTTACTTGTTACTCATCTGTTAATTTTTCCTCTTTCATTAAATTTCTTTTTCTTACATCATTCTCCTTATATTCTTAAATAAGTTATTTCAAAAGAAATAATTTAATATAAGGGCTTCGTTTTTTTCCATAATTGAATTTGAACGAGTTTTACACTTAATTGGGCGAAGAATTTACTATTGACAACATTTTGTTCGTTGTACGCATAAGGATTTTAAGAAAACTTTATTTCTCTTATTTATGAAATTAGCGGTTATTACAACAGTACCCCATTAAAAATAGTTTCGTCCTCGAAACGAGGAAATTCTAGGGTACGATGCACAGAGAGAACAACTACCGCTCACAAAGACTTGGTTATAACGAAGTGAACTAAAGCTAGTACCCCCTTAAAGAACGTCTGGTTCTTTAAGTCAACCTATAACAACTCCGGAAACGCTTCTGCATTTTTTTTTTTTTTTTTTTTGCTCGGTTTCCCATGTTTCCCAAGTGGTCTCCTCGCCACCATATTTCGACCACAGAACCCTGACTAAGGGTACTTCCTTGTTGCGAAGCTTCTTTACTCGCCGTTCTAGAATTTTCACAGGTCTCTCCTCGTAGGTGCCAATCGGTTGAATCTCCACGTCATCATAGTTAAGCACGTGAGAATCATCGGGCACATATTGCCTTAGGAGCGACACATGGAAGATGTTGTGAACAGGATGTATTGACGGCGGCAGTGCGAGGCGATAGGCTAGTTGCCTATTCTTTCCAGTATCCGAAAGGGCCAACATAACGAGGATTAAGTTTCCCTCGTTTTCCAAATCGAAGCACACCTTTGGAAGGAGATACTTTCACGAAGACCTTATCACTTATTGCGAATTCAACCTTTCGTCGCTTCGGGTCAGCGTACGACTTTTGTCGACTGTGAGCGGCAACTGCGCCAACTCACTAGGCTTATATGAGAAGAACCTTGTAAGCATCTTCGTCTCAATAGATTGGAAAATGGCATTTCTAGCCATGCTCGACCCCAACTGAACTATCTTGGTTTTCTAGTGTCAAGCGAATTCTCTCAGGGATATGATAACATTCGTACTAGTAGTGTAATCCTTTACACTTACTCCGAGCATACGAAGTCTTTAATAAAACTATCGCATCTTCTCCTTGACAAGGATTAGTTTAAGAAAGAAAATGATAGAACACTCACTAATTCGAGGAGAGTTCCATTATCGGAATGATGACATGAACGAGCTATGGAAGTTATCTAAACCACTAGAAGAAGATCTCATTTTCGAGACATATGAATGATGTTTACCACCAAGTACGAGTTCGGTATGGCACTAGAAGGAATATGAATCTTTAAAACATTTAATCGAACCACTTTTAATAATGAAAGCTTGGGCATTGATTATGCATATAATAGAATATCGCTCCAAAATTAATTTTCTTTATATATATATTTGTTATTACCCTTGAAGGGTTATGCGATCCTGTTTCCACATGTGATCAGTATGGGAAACGAGCTTCAACATAATCCTTGAATATACATTCATAGGAATAGGGCATGACGTCTCATCTCAGCCATGTGATCAAGATGGGAGACGAAATCTCATTCTTATTCGACACTATGAATCTATATTTGGAAGGTAAAAACATTTATGAATTTACCATGAAAATTTGGTTCAAAATTTTTTTTTCTTATCCACAAGAAGGTGTATTAGGATTTGACCTCAAGCATTAACTTGGAATACGACTAGTGCTCATACGATGAATAGATTTAGAAAGTAGAAGTATGATACGATATCCAAAATCATATAGCAGAATTCTAAACGATAAAACCCTTACGAAGAAGGATGATTAGTTACAAAAATCAAGTTTCTCCAACTATGGTTGGAATACAAAAGGACTTAGAGGAAAAGCTTAAGCATAGGTCTCGAGCATCTTGGCTTGGAATTTAGTTGAGAGGGTAGACTATTCTGTTGGCGCTTCTGGAGCATCAGGCTCGCACCTTGCATAGAATTGTTGTCCTCGGCTTGAAGAAGCAATTGGTGTCTTCCCCCTTATCCTGAGTTGTAGTTTGGACAGAAGTTGCTCCTACAGGCTTGCTTGGGCCTTGGTTACTCTGAGCTACAGATGCGGCCCTAAACTGGTTTGACTTATCCTTACTTTGCGGGCAGTAGAGGCGCATGTGCCCTTCTCTCCCACAAGTGAAGCACTTCTTTTTGTTCTTGGTACAGAACTTATTTATATGACCTTGCTCACCGCAATTGAAACAGGTCGTAGGGACCCTATGTTGTCCAAATCCTCGGGAGGATTTGGTTGAGGATGAATTGGACCTGCTTTTCTTTGGCCAATTCAACTTTTGAGGAGACACTGGTCTCTTGGACCCGTTGTAGCCTTGAGATTTTTGGCCACTATTCTTCTTCTCGACATCACTCAAGGATTTCTCAAGTCGATAAGCAGCATCAACATTTTGCTCTAAGGTCAGAAACTCTCTTTGCTCCATCCAAGGTCTCAGTGTGGGGTCCATCCATTTATGGAAACAACGAATCCTTTGAGCCTCGGTGGACACCTCGGGTCCTGCATACTGTAATAGTTGGTTGAACTTAGTGGCTCTCTCCAGTACAGTCAATCCCTCAACCTTCGGGTATAGAAGCTCCTCCTGCTTCTCGTCCCTCATGGACTCGGAGAAGAAGCGGGACATCATCTTGTCCTTGAACATGTCCCAACTTAGCATCGGGTGATCAGACAATCGAGAGTTCTCCCACCACTCGCTGGCTCCATCCCTTAACTGGAGAGCTGCGATGTGCACCCTCTCAGCTTCGGTGCATCGAACATTCCTCAACAATCTTTCTACATGAGTGAACCAATATGCGGCTTTAGCAGGATCTCCAACACCGTCATAGGTTTCTGGCTTCATTGATGCAAACAGTTTTAATCCCTTGGAGAAGTTTGATCTTTCATCTTGGACATGAATGTCATTCTCCTTTCTACCCATAGGTGGGTCGGCTGTAATGACGTTGGGTTGAGCCGGCGCAAGTGGAGGAATTGCTTCTTGTATCATCTGTTGACACATGTCCCTTAGAGTCTGTAGGGTTGTAGCATCAAACATTATCGTTCGAACGGGATCTGGTCCATGATCGCCCTCTTGATCATCATTAGTCCTTGACCCAACCTCTTCGTGTCCATTTGGATCAACAGGGTTGATGCGAGGGACTTGGTTGTTGGTTCCTCGAGTGTGGACCATCTTATAGTCACTCCTAACGAAGGATGATTACAACATACGAGGAATTGGACGACCTTACAATTGATTAACCATTCCAACAGTACAACGTGATGGTTGAGACAATTTTTGGTTAACGGAATACGACAACGATCACAATACTAGGTAGATAAACAAGAATATGAGTTCACTCATAATAAGACAATTACTACTTGGTCAACGGAAATTCAACAACCGACTTGAAAGGTTCACAAGAACAACTTATTCTGTAAGGTTCATAAGCTCCCCTAGCTCTCTCTAGCTCTTCCTTCTGAGCCATAGTCTGACGTCTTGTGCAAACCATGTTCTGTAAAGGTTCACAAGAACAACTTATTGCGGGCGCTATTTTCTACTGGGGAAGGAGAGTCAGACACTTATATAGAATTTCTGTAATCCTATATTCGAAGACGAAGATTAGAAGGAAGCTTTAAAAATCAACTTTGTATTTGTTCGAAGAAAATAATTCTCGACGAGAGGTTAAACAATTACTGGAATTTTCAAAATATATACTTTATAATTGAGACTATTCTTTGAGTTATGCTTCTCAAGATTTCAAAAATTCGAAATACTTCCCTATAAGGGTTGTTAACAAAACTCTCCTTTAAGTTTATCATTTTTAATCTATAACGATTTCCAACAAAATATTTTCAATCTTGTTATTTCCCTATAAATATTTCATGTTTAGAAATACGGGATCCTTTTTTCAAAATCGTTATTACTTTTGATAAAAAAAACAATTCCAAATGATTTCCTGAAGGCTTGAAATTTTCTTCAAGTTATGAGAAGGAAAATATCATAGTCTGACTTACAGAAGATCACTAAGGAATATGATCAAGTTAGAATTTTCTTCAAAATCAATTGGTACTTGGGTTTAAAGTTATTGGAGAAGAGATTTATGAATTGAAAATTCCCTTAAGAATGATATTTGGGTTTTTTAAAAAAAAAATCACATCTATTTAAAAGAAGTTTGATAAAAGGTAACGTCTTGAATTCCAATACAAGAATATTTGATAGAAATCAACCCCTTGAATTCTGTTACAAGAAGTTTTGATAAAAGTCACCTTCTTAAGTTCTATTACAAGAAGATGAAAAGAAATTCCGCTTTGAGTTTAGAAGAGTTTTACAAGAAATGTTTTTGGTTTAAAAACAAACGTTCGGCTCTGATACCATAACTGTAACACCCTTATTTTGAAACCATGGGTATTACATGCCAGTGACCTCGGATTTTCCCATCCAAAGCCACCCAAGGCGGTAGGTAACATAACTCGATTCATAGAAAACAAAATATCGAACTTATATTACATCAAATGCGATTCAAGGTTTGATACATGATTAGAAGTCAATGATAAATGATACAAGATAACAATGTTTGAGTGAAGAAGACATATAAATCATTTTGCAGCGGGAATAAAATGACGGTTAAAAGATTCTTCACAAAAACAAAATAGGAAATTCCAAAATGTCTAAAATAAATTGAACCTCTGGAAAATCTTCCTTCCTTTAAATCCTCGAGTCTTCGTCTTTGGTCTTCGACAAGCCTGTCTTTACTTCCTGATATTTCCATAAAAGCAAGAAATACCAGCCGACCAATGTCGGGAAGAAAAGAAAGTGGGGTTAGTCTAACGCGAGACTAAGCAAGTGGTAGAATATGACTAGGTTCTTAAAAGGTTAAGTATGTCGGCATCAAAGTCCACAGGGAACTGAGCGATGCACGACAATCAGGTTCTTTTGAGGTGAGGGTGTGATATACTTTGGAGAACGAGGCTTTATGCAAATACTACTGAGATGATAATGAAAGGCATAAGTTCTGAAGGGAGATGAATAACGAGCTTCCTTTTAAGAATAGGAAACCACAAGAAAGTGATTCTTAGGAACGAAAGATGATTAAGATCTTTGTTGGGAACTTATTTATACACATCAAGGTTTAGTAGAAACCTACATCGACTTATCTTCTCTGAGTAATACAACAATACATTTTATTTTAACGATTTCTGGATGTAGCAACTCATAAGAGTCAAGGGCCACACCCAATACATCTTGTTTTAACGATTTTCGGATGTGGCAACTCATAAGAGTCAAGGGCCACCCGAGGAATATCCATTCAACAATTCAAATAATGATTTTTATATGCGGCGACCCCTTGAGCGAGCCTAGAGCCACATAGTTGAGCACCTAGCTAGGGTGCTATCACCCCTCTGAGCGGTAGAGCGGGCAGAGTCATGACCCAGTATTAGGGTATAGGTACATCCTAATACGTTTTTGAGAGGTGTTTTCAGAGACGAGCTCTCACCCCTAATCCCTATTCTAGTCCATTGCAAAGTCTCAAACGAGACATTTAAACACATAAAGGCTGCAATCAATCGGTCCTAAGTCCAAGTACTAACGTAATACGATAATGTAAGTAACAATGGGGTCATTATTTCTAAACAGTAAATAACCCTAAGTTCATTTTATTTAGCAAACAAGGTGTTCCCAACAAAAATGGATATGATAATGGGAAAGAAATTAACGATTATCGAATATATAGAGAATATGAAAAGAGAACCATCCACTTGCCTTGAAATCGAAGCTTGAAGAAATTAACTCGACGGAAAGAGGAACGACGAAGACTTAGATCCTTGATAACGATCTAACTGGAAAGGCAAGGTAATTCAAAATAAATCATTACAATTTATTTTGGAGGAGAATGTTAGAGTTTATATCCTTCATAAACTCTAACTCAATAATAATCCTTAAATTCTTAAAATAGTTTATATTATATTATTACTCTTGAGGTACAAGTTATATTTATTTTAAGATAATGAGTATATAGATTTAGTTGATGGATTCATATAATTCAACCTCTTTTAAATCCTTTTCGTGAAAATATTACATTAACTTATAGTTACATATTGGTTAACCCTTAATACATACATTCGTTTAAATATATATATTAATAACATGGTAATTTGATAAAACCGTGTTTATATTACTTAAAAATACTTAAAATATTATATGTATGACGTTTGACGTACTATATGTATAAATAGTTTAGAGATTAACTTATTCCCTTAAAAAAATACCGTAGTTGTTTAGCCAATCAAGCATAATTTTAATAATAAGCATAATGATAATAATACTAATATAATAATCATACTTTTATAATAATCCAAATATTAATATAATTAAATTTCCATCCATAAATCAATAAATTATATATCTTGGACCAAAATTGATTTATAACCAAAATCACTTCTTTAACCAAATTAACTTAAATATAAGTTACAAAAAAATCATTTTTCTCAAATCTCGAAAAAATGATAATAATATTATTTCTGACAAATAATATATTTCCAAAATATGAATAGTAAGTACTCCAAAATTTCTATTATTAAAATCGATAAATCTCAAAAATCCGATAATTAATATAATTATGACAAAATATTTATTCAACTCAAATTACTTGTACTTAGGATATTTTTACCATTAAATATCAATATAAAATCTCTAGAAAATTATTATACGCTAAAACTGTACGAATAATAATTTTCAGCCTATCGACTTATTATTACGGACAAATACTGGACTTAACGGTTCCTAATTATGGTTTCATAGGGCCATTAAGGTACCCTAATTAAATTACTTACCAGTGTTATACTATATACTTATATATCGTATAAATAAAATAATAATAATAAAATTTAAAACAAGAACCCAAAATTTGCTTACTAGCAAATAAGGTACAATAGCTTTGGTGGAAACAGAGCATGAGGCAACCGGCATCCATGGTGGCCGCCGGAGTCCATGGCTGTGGCACCGGCTGGAGGAGGAAGGCGGCGGTGACACAACTCAGGGCCAGCGATCGACGGCGACGAGACGGCTGCAGTGGCTGGTGGGGCGGCGACGACGCGAGCACGAGCTGCAGACCGACGGCGGAATAGGGCAACGACGATGAGCAGACGGTGATGACGATGAGCAGATGGTGACGACGGCTGGCGGCGATGAGCGTTTCGCGACGGGCTGGATGGCAACGGCGTGAAGGAACGACGAAAGACTCGGGTGATGGAACAGGACAGAGTGATGAGCAGGAACGAGTGTGGAACGGGGGGAAAAGAATTACTAATTGGCAACAGGACAAATTAAGTATATATGACACAAAGGTAATGATGAGGGGAGATTTCCAGATTTCCTCTTGATCAGAAAATCGGTTTTGCTGGCAGGGGGTAATTGGACGAAGAGATACAAGTTGATCCGCATTCAACTCCTTATTAAAATCTGCTTCGTCCCATAATTCAACAAAGAGCTCCCGCAGTTCGACTGGTACGGGAAAGAAAAGGGGTCGGAGAGGTTGGGGGTTCGAGTCCCACTTGTTTTCCCTAATTTCCGTTTTTATTTTAGGGCTATTAATAGGTTGGGTTTAATTAATTATATAAAGAATATAACTACCCAATTATTTTACTTGTTACTCATCTGTTAATTTTTCCTCTTTCATTAAATTTCTTTTTCTTACATCATTCTCCTTATATTCTTAAATAAGTTATTTCGAAAGAAATAATTTAATATAAGGGCCTCGTTTTTTTTCCATAATTGAATTTGAACGAGTTTTACACTTAATTGGGCGAAGAATTTACTATTGACAACATTTTGTTCGTTGTACGCATAAGGATTTTAAGAAAACTTTATTTCTCTTATTTATGAAATTAGCGGTTATTACACTCATTTGGGCACTCTTGTGTGCTTCAAGGAACCACACTCTTCACATGCTCTTGTGGTTTGTTGGGCATAACTCATCTTCCTCCTCATCTTGTTCAATTCATCCTCCAAGAATTGGATCTTCACATCTTTGTCCACCTCTTCACTTTTGGGATCGTAAAGCTTCTTTGGGCCTTCTCCATGGACTCTAGCTTCCTTGCTCACATTGCTCGCCCCATACATCGCCTCATAATCTGAGAGTTTGTCCAACAACTCCCATGCTTGTTCCGGCGGCAAGTCAATGAACCCACAATCGGTATGGAGGTTCAATTTATCCTTCGTGGCGGTGTTGATCCCTTGGAAGAAGATGTCTTGAAGGACATAGGGTTGTTGACCATGTGTCGGACACGCCCTCAACATCTCTTTGAACCTATCCCACGCCTCGAAAAGTGGCTCATGAGCTCCTTGTTGGAAACTAGCAATCTTCCTTCTAAGCTCCGTCGTCTTGGTGGGCGGGAAAAACTTCATCAAGAACGCTTCATTTAGGGCTCTCCATGATGTGATGGATCGAGGTGCTTGACTCTCCAACCAATGCAAAGCCTTGCCTCCCAAAGACCACTTGAAGGCTTTGAGTAGCACATACTCAAGTGTCTCATCGTCCGTGGAAATGGTCTTACAAAGGTCCTTGAATTGCTTCACATGCTCGATCGGACACTCATTCGGCCTCCCTTGGAATTGCTCTCTCTTGATGAGTGAGATAAATTGAGTTTTTATCTCAAAATTCCTCGACACCTCCGGCAAGACGATGGCCGGCTCCGGGACCTTCAACTCCGGATGCATGTATTGTCTAGCATTCCGGGGTTGAGTGTTGATTTGGGCCTCCAACCTTATCCTTTGCTCCCTCTCTCTACGGGCCTCGGCATCTCGGTTTGCCATCTCAATTTGCATTCGAGCCATGTCGGCTCTCATCCTCTCGAACTCCTCATCTCGGGCTTGGTCCGCCATCCTCTTCTTCTTGCGGGCTTGCCTTAGAATACTCTCCGGGTTACACACAAAATCGAGCTCAAGGGTTCCTCGGACGGAACTAGCTCGCATGCACCTACAACCAAAGACACAAACAAAAACCAAATCAAAACAAACAAGGGGTTTGGGCTAGTCCCTCACCCAAATCACTACCAAAATCAAAGACTCAACAAAGATGGGTACCTCAAACAAGTAGAACTCCCCGGCAACGGCGCCAAAAATTCTGATGAGTTCCGGGAATCGGAGGGTCTCACAATTTAAATTTATAAAACCGAACCTCACTTGTAGTAAAGAGGTAGGGTGTGGAACACACGGGAGTTCGTGCGTCGAGAGCACCCGAAAAGACTAAAAAGAGGAGAAAATAAAGACAAGCGAAGGAAAACAAGAGAGATCTCCTCGGACCGACACAGGGTCACTTCGGTCCGAGATAGGATCGAGATCAATTTGTACGGGACCGACGTGGTGCAAGTCGGGCCCGAGGTGCTGGGTATCTCGGTCTTAGCAAATTAGTAGATCGGTCTTGGGTTTTTGGGTTCCTCCCCCAACTAGACTTGGATATTCCACCTCAATTCAACCAATAAGTGTTTGATTCTAATGAGATCGAGGTTGATCGCCTCAAATCCCTCCAATCTACACCTCGACCCAAGGGAGCTTTCACTCACCTTCGATGCTAGAGACTTGTGATGGGATAGAGACCACTTTCGCTTACTCTTACCAAACACAAGCTCTAGATCCCTTGCTTTCACAAGAGAATTGAAGCTCAATGTAGAGAGGATTCACAAATCAAGCACTCAAGGCTATGGAATTGGGGTTTTCTACCCAAATCTAGCTAGGGGGATTCCCCCATAGCCCAAGACTATGGAATCTACTCCATGTGGTAAGAGAAAAGCATAAACAAAATGGAAATCAAGCAAAACTCAATCAACATCATCCAATCAAACTCCAATTGCATTCAAACTCAAAGTATCTACAAAATCCAAGTTCAAATCTACTTGATCAAAGCAAAACAAAGTACAAAACTCACAAATCTTCCTCTCTTCTCCACCGACCTCTCCTTCTCTTCCTTCTTCCTTCTTCTCCCTGCTCTCCAAGTCTTCCTTGAGCCTTTGAGAGTGAATTTGGGTTTGGTGTGTGTGTCCCACTCGTCCTCCTCACACTCCACACTTGATTTGATCACTAATCACCTCTCTTAACCTTCTTCTTGGATTGGGGACCAAGGAATCCCAATTTAGAAAGGGGCAAATGTGGAAAGTTGCTAAAAATATGCCTTGGGGAACAATCCTCACATGCGCCGACTTGGACCGACATGGGTCGACATCGGGCCCGACGTTGGGAACGTCGGTCCGGTTCACTAAGTGCTCGATCTCGGGCCCGACATGGTGTATCTCGGTCTAGGGCCTCGATCCTTGCTTTCTTCCTTGGTTTCCTTTGGTTCCACTTCATTCTTAGCTTGGCTCTTGCACTCCTTGACTTGGCTCCTTCCTTAGATCCTCGAAATTATCCTCATTCTTGCCATTTTACCTACAAAAACAAACAAACTCGCATAGTTTCCGACTCTTGAAGAAAACCGGGAACTAAGCTAAAAAGAGACAAAACTAACAAAGAAGAGAATGAAAAACACATATTTACAAAGGAAATTAACTACTAAAACACCTCCAAAATGAGAGACATCACCTTACATAGCAGCTGACAGGATGACATCACTCGACAATATTTGATCATCCGGGACACGTGGAGACCGATCCTGTAGCAGAGTTCATCAACACGTGGAGGCTGATCTTGTAGCGGAGTCCATCACAGCTGAATACAGGAAGCTTCCTTCCATCAACGCCATACTACGTGGAGGAAGATCCTGTAGCCACGTCCACGAAGGGCATGATCATCCCAGAGGAATGACGCCCTTCCCAAGTCCTATAAATAGCCCCAAGGCATTTATTGTGACCTCAACGCTTCCAGAGAATATTCAGAGAATACAGAGAGAAAGCGACCTCGATCAAAAACACGAAGAACAAGCTTAGAACTCCTCTAGACTTAGTGTATGATCGAGAGAAAACTTGCAACCCAAACCAAAACTGTTTGTAACTCAGAAAAGAAAAAGAAAAGAGAGAAGTCTTGCGAAGTACTGCAGGACGTAGGGATAGAGTCCTTTAGAAGATTAAACTCGCTTGGGTTGTAGGCTTAAAGGAGTACTTTACTAGTGGACTTAGGACGCATACTAAGTGCCAGAGAAGTGTAAAGAACTCGCCAGTACAACGTAAGGACTTTTAATAAGAAAGGAAAAATCTATTAAAAAATCCTCCAAGGAGGTAGAGGTTTACACTCAAGGACTACTTGGTCTTGAGTGGTTCCTCTATAATTCACTGTGTTCATTATCTGCTTAAGTTCACCTGTTTAGTTTACATTTCCGCTGCATAACTAAATGACGCCCTTACATCTCGTAAGGACGCCACACCTAAGGACACCTTTATCTAAGTAAAGGAGTCCCAGTTCATTACAAACGATCCAACATGTGGTTGTTGTGGGGATCCTACTCATGGCTTTGATGAGTGTATTTTGAACAACATCCAGCCTAGGAAGCTCAAGCTCATTATTGAGCATAACCTTGAAGATATCCAACTTATCCAACTGACCAATATTAGGTTGCATGGTAACATTACAACAAGACCTAACCTTTGTGCGCACCAATGTGGTTTCCCCTAACCTAACTACTCAGATGCTTGTTCCTCCTACTTTGTCTCAACCTATCCAATTACGAAGTGCAGTCACAACTCTTCCTCCTCCTGTGGAGGTGTTACCACCCTATAACCCCTTACAAACCTTGGAAATGTATTCTAACTTTGATCCCTCCATGTTCAATGACTCTATTATGCTTCAGCAAGCTAGAGAGCAAGTGGCCTATGCTTTGTCCAACCTCCCCTCCACCTTACCCGAGACTATGATGATCCCTCCCTACGTCTGTGCCTCACCCTTAGTGTTTGCTAGCATAGGTGGTAGCTCCTCAATTAGGAATATGACAGAACACAGCTCTCTATATTTTTTACTTATCTTCTTGCTTCGATGGCTGCCCTTATCCCTCAGCTCACATATGAGGGTTTGACTAGTATGGATAATGGGGCTAAGTCTTCAAATTCACAATTAAGGCACCAACTCATTGTTGTTGACCTGAGGAGTTCAGGTGACACAACTTTTGAATCTTCTAAGTGGAAGGATAATGACATTCCCATTGAGATGGTGGATGACACCTCTATCAAAAAGAAACCTAAGAAGACTAAGGGGCATGCTAAGCCTAATTAGATGATCAGTTCTCACTACTACTATGTTACTGTCCCTTGTAAAATACCAACTTCATGTTTTAACCTTTCTAAGAACTTCTACTACTACTACTATTGTAATTCTTAAACTGTTTGCTTGATTCTGGGAACAAGGTTCTTGCATGAACCTAATTTTGCATGTTTATATGCCCAGATTACCTCTAGATGGTTGTCAGCTATGTTATTGGGACCTTCTGTGGAACTTCTTTTCACATCACTATGTATAATATGCCCAGTAATCTTCTACTACTCTTTTGTGTCTAGCAACTTATTATTCTATAACTACATTGCAGCATATAACCTATATTCTTATACTTTGTGTATCATTTCCATCTGCAGCATGACTATTGCCTTTTGTTGGGCTATTCTCTTGCTTCTATTGTCCTGTGGGGATCCTTTCTGCTACAAATATGAACTTTGTCTTGATAATTCTCAAACTATTTTCTTGATTCTAGGAACAAGGTTCTTGCATGAACCTAATTTTGCATGTTTATATGCCCAGATTACCTCTAGATGGTTGTCAACTATGTTATTGGGACCCTCTATGGAACTTCTTTTCATAATGCTATGTATAATATGCCCAATAACCTTCTACTACTCTTTTGTGTCTTGCAAATTACTGTTCTATAACTACATTGTAGCATATAACCTATATTCTCATACTTGGTAAACCCTTTCTATCTGCAGCATGACTATAGCCTTTAGCTGGGCTATTCTTTTGCTTCTGCTGTCTTGTGGGGATCCTTTATGTTGCAAATATCTCACCTCATGCAACTCTCTGAACTATTTCTTTGAAACATTAGTGTTTGAGTTTGTTGTGTCAAATGTCAGATATATCAAAGTTGTACCCTTTCTTTCTATCTATCTTGTTCACATATCTCGCCTTTGTAGGTGTACTACTTCCTACTATTGTCCAGTTTGTGAAATACTATTGCACATGGTGATTTCCATTGTATTTTATACACTAAAAGTTTTGTATGGGTTATTCAAGTTTTTGTGCCTATGTCTTGCTCAGAGCCACATTTTTTGGTTTATTTTTAGCAGACATATCCTTGTCAGGATTCAAAAACTTTATCAGACCACTTTGTGTGACCAACGACGCATAAAAATGTTTTTATGACTTGTGCCTACTGGAATGTGTGGGGCATTAGGCAGGCTAATTTCTGGGATTAAATTGTCTTCCTACAAAAATGACACAAACTACAATTTCTTTGCTTAACGGAAACAAAAACTGATATTCATCCTTCGGATGCCATTATTATAAAAAATAGGATTTCATTAGTGTCTCCTTCGAATGGTTCTAAAGGAGAAATTGCCCTTTTTATATATCAGATTAATTTTGCTACATCATGTAACCTGTTGAAACAATCCCTAAATATGAGTATTATGAAAGTAAATAACCCCTTTCACCCTTATCTCTTAATATTTATCTATGCCCCTTTTATGGAAGAAAATAAACCACTTTTTTGGACTGAATTAGAAAATATCATTAACATATATCAATTGGTGACCTTAATGAAATTGATAGTTCTACTGATAAATTCGGAGGGGTTACTCCATCTCCGAGCAAATTCAATCGATTACGGAACTTCCAAAATAAAATGAACACAATTAATACTAGCTTCACCGGGTTTCCCTTTACCTGGAGAAAAAGTTTCACTTCGATAGATAATACATTTTAACGTCTTGATAGAGTTCTTATCCATAGTGACCTTGTAACATTATTTCCCACGCTGAAAATTGACTCGGCTAAAGTCGTCGTGCCAAGATCAAAGATAAATAACCCAAACTACAAACTAGTATAGCATGCAAGTAAGGGGTGGAACCCAAGAGAACTTAAAGCTTCTAGTATTAATATAATTACCAACCAAAGATAAAGGGGGATTTAAGAGAAGAATCTAAACTAAACTAACCTAGGAAACAAATAACAAACAAACAAACAAATATGGGAAACAAGTTCATTCAAAAGATCCACTCATGAAATAATCACTCGATCATAGATTCATCCATTGATTTCATTCACACCTATGGTTAATTCCTAACCTGATCATTAACAATCGTAAGTCCACGGTCCAAGCAATTCTATAACCCTAGGCAAGGACACTTAAACCTAGAATTAGCATAGAGAACAAGGATATGCAGGATATAATATCAAACAATCAAGCTACGAGTCAATTGCAAGATAATACAATCTAGGTTAAGTTGTTTTCATAGATTAGTTTTGTCCACGGTCCAAACCTAATCAAACTTGTTGGATCGTAAGTCTGTTAGAGAAGGCGTCCTTAACTGGGTTAAGGGCGTCCTTATGTGCAGCGGAAATTAGACTTAACAGGAAACACAATGAGATAATGGACACGAGTATTTATAGAGGAACCCCTCTAAGACCAACTAGTCTTATGGGTAAGCCTCTACCTCCGCTTGGAGGATTTTCAATAGCCGTCCTTATCTTATTAAGAGAGAGTCCTTACAACTTAGGCGAGTCGTTACAATTCTCTGAGCTAAGCGTCCGTCCTTAGCCTCACGAGTAACACTCCTTTGCACCTAACAAAGTAACCTAACTCTCTTAGCTATAAGGAAGCTATCACACACGTCTCTCACGGTTCGTTGTGAGAGACAAACTACAACTCTAACTATTTTGTGGTTTGTTTTGGATTTGATGTGGTTGGACTTTCTTTCTCTTGCTTCAAGCTCACTTGATCTTCGTTCGTGTTCTTGAATGCTTCGGGAGAGCTTGAGAGAAAGTCTTCAAAGTCCACACCGCTATGCATTACCCTTGGGGGGGTATTTATAGCGGAAGTGGTTCTTGTCCTCTAGCGTCCTCTGAGGCTTTGCAGGATCCTTGATCTTCCATCAACGGTGCGATGAGCCTCTTGAGGAAGTCAACTCTGTTGACGCTTAGGAAGCCTCCGCGTGGATAGGGGACCATTGCTGGGAAAGCGACATCTTTCGAATTGTCTACACGTGCCCAGACAAGGGAAGCTTCCTTTTGAGGACTGCGGCCGAGTATGATGTAATCATGTTGGGGCGGCCTTCATTTGAATTTGAACTTCGTCCGTATTTTGGCGCGCGTCCCTTCTTGATGAGGACGCCGTCCTATCTGCGCAGGGACTTAGCCAACTACGATTAGTTTTGGAAGTTCTGATGATGTGCGTCCCTGTAGAGTTAGGGACTGCCGTTCACTTGTTGTCATTTTCGCTCATTTGCGTCCAATGGACTTACCTGAGATCAACACTTGGACAACTTATTAAATACATTTGAGTTTGTCATTATCAAAACAAGGGACGATCATTATTGGTTTAGATATTAATGACTGGTGTCCTTAATATCGTCCCAACAATTTCCCCCTTTTTGATGATGACAAACTCTTTCCAATAATACGCACAGAAGTAAAGCTTTTAGCATGAGAGACTACACTTGATTTTCTTTTCAGCTTAGGTTGGCATGCAACACATTCTTTTAAGTGCGTTCTATTTTATTCTTAACTATCATCCTTTGGACTTGGCCGAAATTCCCCCTAAACACATGCTTTCTATGACAACTTAAACACGATCGCATCTCTGCAAAACTATACTTCCCCCTTTTGGCATCATCGAAAAGGAGAACAAGTTAAAAAGCATGTAGGCACAAAGTCATAACTAAAGAAAGGAACGCCTAGACAAAATGAATCACAAATGTAATGAACGCCATTCAAAAGGATTAGAGTACGACCTTTTACAAACATCCACAAACATTGTTCAATACGGGGACATCGTCCCAAAGTCTTAACAAAAAAACAAAAGAAAAGATAAAAATTTTCAGGGGTTGGAAGAGGGAGGAGTGATCATTTGCGGGGACGTTTGCCAAGGGCCTTGAGGTGTTGCTCCTGAAGATAGTTGTTCTGTGCAAGGAGCTCGTTGTTGCGCTCGAGAAGTTCTGTGTGGGTATGGAGAGTGTCGTGAACCTGTTGGATTAGATCAATCATCATACACTGATTCTCGATCATTATGCCCATCAGATACTTCGTAGAGTGCTTCTCGACCTCATCAAGGACGCTCATACCATCGAGCTCATCCTCTTCGTCTGCAGCGTCCTCAACCGGCGTCCCAACTACTTGCAAATTCTCAGCCTCTGGATCACCTTGAGTGTCCTTAGCAGCAGCAGCGGCGGCAGCCTTGGCTTTCCTCTGAGCTTCTTTCTTTTCCTTTTCCATCTGGCGTTTTACAGATGGGAGCGGCTCATCACAACGGAGTTTTCCAACCGGGGGCAAGGTGATTTGCCTAACATCCCAGTGGATGCCAAAGGACTGTTCTTGTTTGGGAGCATAGAGGCCTTGCTGCTTAAGAATCTGCTTGACCAAGCCAGGGAAGGGAAGAGAGTGTCTGCCGCCTGTGCACTTGCCCATGTGCTCCAAGATAACCCGCGACAAATTTATGGGCTTGCGTTCCAAGAAGGCGTCCAGTAAGATACTATCAGTGATCTGGACTATCGACTTCTTTTCTTGGCGGGGGACGACCATGCGCACAATGAAGTGATCCGCAAGGACACCCGTCTTGGAGAGACAGTGAGCGACCCTGTCCCTAGCAATTGGTTGTCTCCCGTTGAAAATTCGGTTGAAGATCTCTTCCTGGGAGAAACGGCCAAAGTTCTTGTTGGGCAGGTCGTGCATAGCATCTGGCGGAGAGGGACGCAGGCCTAGCATATTTCGGACGGTACCCTCAGCAATTGAGTACTCGTCCCCATCAATCTCGAACGTCCCTTGAGGCTTCCCTTTTACTTCAGATATTTCGAATTTTGAGTAAAAGCGGAGAACCTGTTCGGGGTCAACTTCCGCAGCCTCGGCGCCTAGGTGCGTCCATCCCTGGAACTCAAGCAGATCCAAAAGCTCTGTACGCTGGTTCTCTTCAAGAAATTGGGCGGTGAACAGGAGCGGCGACAGAATCTTCTTCAAGCGTTTCTGCTTACTGCCGTTGCTCACTATCACTTCATCACCGGCGTCTTCTTCATCGCCATCTCCCTCCTTGTCCTCAGGGTCCTCATCCTGGTGAGGAGCATCCTCTTCATCGGAGGCCTCGTCCCCTTGCTCATGGGACTCGACCATTTCTGTGTCCTCAGCAGTGGACGCCTGTTCTGTAGGAGGCGCGTCCACAGCTGGAGTCCTTGCCAAGGACTCAATGGGGACTTCAACAGAAGCCGTCCCTTGGACTTGAGCAATATCCTCGACGGCCGGAGCGGGCGGAGGAGGAGGAGGAGTGGAAGCTCTGGGAGGAGAGGGAGTGGGAGTTCTTATCTTTGCTTTGGTGGGGGCAGAGGAGGTGTTGGGCGGAGCCATGGAGATGGGCTTTACTTTGAGCGGAGTAGGGGGAGGAGGCGGCTGCTTAGCAGGGGAATCCTCAAGAGTTATAACTTTTGGAACAGCGTCCTTGGCCGGGACCTGTTCTTGAGGAGTTGCCCTTTGGACTGTTGGCATAGGCTTTGCCAAGTCCGCCTCAATTTCCGCCTGTAGCGGATCTGATGTAGCCGGAGCAGGGGCGGGAGTGACGTCCTCTATCCTTGGTGGAGGAGGAGGGAGTCGAGGGACGTCCTGTAGGCTCTGCTGGATCGCCGCAGCAATGGCGTCCTTTTTTGCCTGCTCTTGCCTGGCCTTGTCCTCTCTCTCTATTTGCAGCTCGGAGAGGCGTATGGCTGCCATTTGCTGCTCAGTCACGCCCTCGAGCTCAGCGGATGTCTTCAAGCGTCTCTTCGTGGCGGGAGGCGGGGAGGAAGGGACTGGTTTGGCTTGGGAGGAGGAGGGAGGCCCTTTGAGTTGTTGTTTGGAAGGGGAGGGGGAGGAAGATCTTTTCCGTTTTTGAGATGGGACGGAGCCCGCAGGAGCCACCAAGAACTCCAGGATGTCTCGGAGGAGCTTGGCGAGCTCATCTACCGTCCCACCAAAGGTGTCGGAGATGATGCCGGGTCCCATAAAGGGTGGGTTGGTATGGTTGGTTTCTTCAAGGCGTGGCTTGACGTAGGTGACCATAAAATAGTGAAGGAGGCGTTGGACCTTTGGGGGATGGTCATGAGCGGACGCCCGTAGGCAAATGTTGGCGAGCGTCCTAGGCTCTTTTTCTAGCCAGTCCTCTATGAGTGGGTCGAGAGGAGGACGGCGCTTGGGTTGGGCAGGAAGCCCAAAGACGGAGCCTTTGGAGATGTTGTCTGGCTCGGGCTCGGGCTGGAAAGGCTTCTCAAGGAATGGAAAGCGTTTCTAGACAGGTTTGGATTGGGAACGGGGGGGTTGGTGCTTTTGTTGTGGAGGTTGGGAGCGATGTGGCTGTGGAGGGGTGTTGGAGTGGCGGCGTTGGGTGGTTTGTGAAGAAGAATGGTGGCGAGGGGGGTCTTGGCGCCCAGTAGGTCGCCCTCTCGAGTCCATGAGTGACCGACCTTTCACCGGAGGGGACTTCGAGGAACTAGGGTTTTTCGCCGCCGGAGATGAAGATTGGTTCTTGGTTGTTCTTGTGTTGGCCATTTGAGAGGGTGGTTTATAAAGAAGAAGATTAGGGTTGAGGAGGTGATTTCGGGATTTGGGATTGAAGATTTGGCAAGATCTTGAGAGATTGCTAAAAGTGTGTAAATGGCAGAGGAGCAAAGAAGATTTTTCAGAGGATGCAGGGGCGTATTTATAGGAAGAAGACGAAGTGGAACGGTCAAGGGTAATAGGGTAGTTTCACATGGCTTCCTCCATCCGCATTCCCGCACGTGGCTTCCTTCTTTGCTAAGAAACACAGCTGTTTTGCACCCGTTACACATATCCCGAGATCTGCGTTCAACTTCTCCGAAACGGTTCAACTTCCTTCTTTCAACTTTCAAAACTTCACAACTGTAAAGGACTCTGTCTTGGCGTCCTTTAGGCACATAACACTGCATTACTCAGAACTGAACCACGGCGTCCCAGACACTGATCTCAACCTTTGAACTTGGAACTCTGTACGGACAACTCTCAGCTCTTAACACGCGTCCCTTTAATCACTTAGAACCGTTTTTGAAAATCAAGCAAGTACGTCCCGTAAAGATAAGACAAAGAACGCTCATAGGACGCGTTTGCAAGATTCTCGGCTTGGTTAAGCTTAGAGTTCCCATCATTTTGGCTTATAATGAGGGTAGTTTGATCAGGGATACTCTTGAGATAAAAAGCGAAATGAATGACATTCAAAAACACAAGCAAAACATGTCTTAGACTAGCGTCCTTTAAAGATGACTTTAAATGAATACCTTACTTTAAACAAGTTCTTAACAAAACATAGCCAATCATGGAGGGAATAATAGAACGGGACTTGATCATTTAAAAGTTATCATCCCTAAAAGCAACCGGAGGTGCTCGAAGGGACGTCTATCAAGTGCTTTTGTGAAAATATCGGCCACTTGGTCCTCAGTCCTAACATGATTTACCTTGATTAATCCAAGTTCAACATTATCACGAAGAAAGTGATGTCTTATGTGAATATGCTTTGTTCTAGAATGATGGACAAGATTCTTGGCAATACTTATAGCACTGGTGTTATCACACAAGATAAGGACTATGTTGAGGAACGTACCATAATCTTCAAGTTGGTACTTGATCCATTGGACTTGTGAACAGCACGAAGCAGCAACAACGTACTCAGCTTCCGCGGTTGAGAGTGCCACGGAGTTTTGCTTTTTGGATCCCCAAGATACAAGGCATGAGCCAAGGAATTGTGCCATGCCAGATGTGCTCTTCCTATCCACCACATGGCCAGCGTAGTCGGCGTCAGAGTACGCTACCAGGTTTAGGGACGTCCTTCTGGGATACCATAGGCATAGGTCATCCCGTCCCTTGAGGTATCTGAAGAGTCTCTTGACCTCTTGCATGTGGGACTCCTTTGGATTTGCTTGGAAACGAGCACACAAGCATACAGCGAACATGATGTCGGGACGATTTGCCGTTAGGTATAGCAAGGACCCTATCATTCTTCTGTAGAGCTTTTGATCTACACTCTTGCCTTCTTCATCAGCATAAAGGCGAGTGTTGGGGGAGATGGGAGTATCGATGGATTTTGAAGAGTTCATTCCATACTTCTCGAGCATTTCACGAATGTACTTTTGTTGGTGAATGCGCGTCCCATCTTTGAGCTGGGTGATTTGGAGTCCCAAGATGAAGTTGAGTTCTCCTATGAGGGACATCTCAAACTCACTACTCATCAAGTTCTTGAATTCCTCTACAAGTTTCATGTTAGTGCTTCCAAAGACTATGTCATCGACATAGACTTGGACAATCAAAACATCTTTAAGGACTTTCTTTAAGAATAGTGTTTTATCAATGTTACCTCGTGTGTACCCGTTGGACAAGAGAAAGGACGCAAACCTATCGTACCATGCACGAGGGGCTTGCTTGAGTCCATAGAGTGCCTTGTCCAAGAAGTACACATGATCAGGGTGATCAGCGTCCTCAAATCCTGGAGGTTGAGCGACGTACACTTCATCTTTAAGCTTGCCATTGAGGAAGGCTGTCTTGACATCCATTTGAAAGAGCTTGAACCCCTTGTGAGCAGCATAGGCAATGAGGAGGCGAATGGCTTCAATTCTAGCGACAGGAGCGAAGGTCTCATCATAATCGATCCCTTCCTCTTGCCTATAGCCTTGAGCCACAAGCCTTGCTTTATTCCTTGATACGCGGCCACTTTCATCAAGCTTGTTTCTATAGACCCACCTTGTCCCTATTATGTTTTTGTTTCTCGGACGAGGGACGAGGGTCCAGACTTTGTTCCTCTCAAATTGATTGAGTTCTTCTTGCATGGCTTGAATCCAATCAGCGTCCTGGAGTGCTTCCTTTATGTTCTTAGGCTCAACTAAGGACACGAAGGCGTTGAAGGCACAAAACGCTATGTTGGCGTTGAGGGACTAATTCACAGCTGATCTTGTTTGGACTCCTTTTGACATATCTGAGATGATTTGATCTGTGGAATGAAGTCTTGAAAGGTTGGATTCCCTATGAGTAGCGTCCCTGGAAGGAGTACACCTAGGGTCCGTCCAATCAGACTCATCGGACTCAAATCCGTCATCTTCTTTGGTTGGCTCAGTGTTTTCCCCCTCAGCTGGAGTGTCCACACTGTGCCTTTCTCCTTGTTGACTTGATTCACCGGCCTCTACTTGGTTTAGCGACCAAGTTTGAGAAGGCTCTCGTTGTTCACTAGGAACTCCCATTGAAACCTCATCGCGAGACTCAGGGGCGTTCCTAGGAACGTAATATTTGTCGGTGGAGCCTCTTGGTTCTTCTTCATCATCTTCATCATCGTCCCTAGGAGAAGAGCGACGTTCCTTCTTACTTGGTTCTTTCTTGAGAGAAGCATTTTCTTTGAATACCACATGAATATTTTCCTCAAGCTTAAGAGTCCGTTTGTTGAAGACTCTATAGGCTTTGCTTGTGAGGGAGTACCCAAGAAATATTCCCTCATCACTCCTAGCATCAAATTTGCCGATGTTGTCTTTGCCGTTGTTGTGAATGAAGCATTTACACCCAAAGACTTTGAGGTGTGAAATGTTTGGCTTTCTTCCATTTAGGAGCTCATAGGACGTCTTTTTGAGCAAAGGACGAATCATAGCTCGATTGATGATGTAGGTTGCGGTGGCAACGGCTTCTGCCTAGAAGTGTTTGGGGACGCCGCTAGCTAAGAGCATCGTCCTTTCCATGTCTTCCAGCGTCCTATTCTTTCTTTCAACAACAACATTTTGCTGAGGAGTTCGAGGAGAAGAGAAGTTGTGGGAGACTCCTTATTGGTCACAGAAGTCAAGAAACTCTGAGTTTTTAAACTCCGTTCCATGATCTGACCTTAGAGCTTTCAAGCTCGTCCCAAGAGCAACTTCTACTTGCTTGATGAAGATTTTGAACATCCCGAAAGCATCTGCTTTTGACACCAAGAAAAGAACCCAAGTGAATCTTGAAAAATCATCTACAATGACATACATGTACCTTTTTCCACCATAGCTTTGGGTTTGCATAGGTCCACACAAATCCATGTGAAGAAGTTCCAATGGCTTCTTTGTGCTCACTTCATTCTTGGATTTGAAGGACGATCTTGTCTGCTTCCCTTTGATACATGCTTCACATTGCTCAATTTGCTCAGGATCAATTCGGGGAAGACCTCTTACAAGATCCTTTTGATGAAGCTTGAAGATTGTGCTAGGTCCCGC
>OZ002733.1:27896478-28277920 GCA_963924305.1 Polygonum maritimum | reverse complement strand
GGAACCGGTTGATATGAGTCTTACTATGGCCGATGGTTCATCAACAAAGGCCACCGGAATTCTAGATGACGTCCCGGTTAGAGTTGGGAGATATTTTGTGCCCGATGATTTTGTGATCTTAGACATGAAAGAGGATCCGATGGTGCCCATTATTCTCGGAAGGCCGTTTCTAGCCACGGCGGGTGCCAAATTCGATGTGAGAAATGGGAAGGTCACTTTCGAGATTGGCGAGGAAAAGGTGGAGTTCCATTTCAACAAAGCCCTTAATGAACCGGATGCTTTGGCGATCTTAAAGTTGGAGGAAAATGCTAAGCGCAAGAGGGAGGAGTTGGAACCCACAAGAGAGGAAGAAGCACCATTAAAAGACCATGACATGGTCAATGTTCAAATCCAAGAAGAGCCAAAAGATGGAGATAGCCCACCAAGCCATGAAGAGTATCCTAATCTATATCCTTTTGATGTGGGAGACTCTTACATTTGTTTAAATGATTTGAAAGAGGATCTAGAGGATGATTACCTTTGCTTAACTGATTTGCAAGAAGTCTTGAGTTATAATGTCATTGAGTCCCCTAGAAATTCTTTAGACTTTTGTGATGTAGGTGATGAAGAGCAAGTGGAGAAGATGCAAGAGATGCCAACCTACACTTTGGAGGACAAAGGAGATGGAAAATTTGGAGGCCACACTTTCATCAAACACAAATGGTGGCTGATGACAGGCCCGATGTGCTATACCAATTCTAAGGATAGGACCCCGGGTCAATCAACAAAAGAAATTTGTATCACGACCCCGTTGTAGTACGGTGGTCGAGGTCGATCACAGGGAATTATTTCATGCGCGTTTGAACGGTCGATTTGTCTAATCACAAACAGAATGGGAGAGAAAACACGCGAAGCAACTCGGGACCGAGGTTGTTAATCTCGGGACCGAGGTAGCTAGGCACAAACAAAGTCGGGCTCGAGGCTAGGGGACTCGGGCTCGACACAACAATCAATATGAAAGGAGAGAAACAAGCTAGGCTAAGGGGATCCTAGGGCTAGGGGTTCATGCCAACATCAACTTCACATGCTATCATATAGACCAATGAACTAGAGACTTTCGCCTTAGATAAAGATCAACAAATCCAATCAAATCATGCCATTAATCATAAGGAACTAGGCTTTCGCATTCATTCAAGTCAATTGACTCTCTATCTACTCCTATTCGACCGTGGGATCAAGAGGCTTTCTCTTCATCCCTTCGAACCAACTTTCCTAGGCTTTCGACAAAGGATCTTGCTCATAAGGTAAATAGACATGGATCTAGGCAATCAAATCATGAAATTGGTTCAAGCACATGCAATTGAGTTGGGGTTTTCGCCCCCTACCCTAAGATCAAGCTAACTACTCACTAATCATGGATTTCAAACTAGCAATCATCAAAGACCAAAGATAAATCATGAATCATGCAAGTCAAATCCTCAATCAACACACAAAACAAACTTGAATTAAACTAAAGAAGAGGAATTCTTACAATCTCTACTCCCGCTCCAAGCCTAAGGGTTTCTTTCCCCTCCAAGGAAAGGAATTCACCCAAATCCTCCTCTAGATCATGGGTTCTTTCCCTCCCTTGGAGAAGAGTCCACCCCCTTCTTTCTTCTACCCTCTCAAACGTCCCTTTCTACTCTCTCCAAAGTGTATGTGATAAGTTGTTCTCAAAATGAGAGATTACAAGAGTTTAAATAGAGATTATTCCCCCTACTACAAAGACTAGATTACCCTTCTAAACTCCTTGGGCTCCAAGGCTTGTCCTTGACCTCCAAGGCTTCTAGAACTCCTTGATCCCCAAGGCTTCTAGACTCCTTGACCTCCAAGGAAGCCAATACAATTATGGGAATTAACAAGAAAATCCCAAAAAGAAAGGAATCCGGAGCCACGACCGACATGGATCGACACGGAGAACCTCGGGCCCGACTTGCTTCAACCTCGGTCCAAAGGCATGTCTTTCATGAACCTCGGGCCCGACTTGCCACACCTCGGACCACCACCTTGGGCCACCTTGGTACCTCGGGCCCGACATGCTGGGTACCTCGGTCCTAAGACACTTTTCAGCTTGTTTCGCTCCGTTCTCTCTCGTTTTAGCTCCGATTGACTCGATTCTTTCGCCATTCTCTTCGTCTTCACTTGAGGCTTCTTTCCATGCATTGTTAGCTCCATTTTGGCTCTTTTTCCATCCTTGAATTCCTCCATCATTCCATGCTCCAAACTCCATGATTTTTGCTCCGAAATGCCTATAAAACACACAAAACGCGCATAGTCTCCGAATCTCATAGAAATACGGGAACTAAGCTAAAAAGGGACTAAACACACAAGAAAAGGGAAGAAAGACACATATTTATGAAGGAAAATGACCTATAAAACACTACTAAAATGAGAGACATCAGAATACCCCATACTTAAACTTGCTTGAACAACATAAGCAAGACCGAAGCACAATCTTCAAGTAAAGCCTCTTATGAAAAATCAAGTAAGCATAAGTGATAGACATGCAAGCAAGATTACGTCATCACACATGATCAAGTGTTCAAGGAATAAAGTCTAATGCAGCAAAGCCTCACTTTAGGGACATGAAAATGTGTATCACTCATCATGTGTTTAGGCTTGAAAATGAACACTCAAACTCAAAAATCATGCAAGTAAAGGCTTTACCATTGAAGCTAATATCACCAATTCCTCCACCTAGAGATGCCTATTACAATGCACATAAAGAATATGAACTTGGCTCAATGGAGGTCCTCAAAGAGGTTCCATTCGGCCGGGTTGTAATGGGGCTTTTGGTGTTTCTCAAGGTAGGAATCACTTTGGTCTTGTGGTGCTTACAATGGGGATTGAACTTTCTAGTCTCTCACCAACTTCACCAATTTATTCCACTTTCAACTTCACTCTCACCCAAAAGACTTTGATTTTCTCTTCTCTTTTTCTTTTCTCAACCCAAACTTCACTAAACATTCCACTTCATCTTTGCACTACACTTTTTGTTGGATTTTTTTTTACTTTTGCACATAGGATCGACTTGCACTAAACTCGGGCCCGAAGTGCACTTTAACTCGGTCGGAACCCATTTCTCTACACTTAAGCACTTTGCTTTCAATCCACTACTTTTTCCAACTTTTCTTTCTTTTCTTTACACTTCAAAGATGCACTACCCACTTGGTTTATAACTCCATTTCTTGCCCTTCACCAAAGAGAATCTCAACTCTCCAAATATTCTTCCAAAACCTCTCACTAAAGTCCAATCCCACAAGGGTCAAGTCATATAGGCTAGGAATCATATTTTTGAGGAGTTTCAAACAAAGGTCTAAGGCTAAAACGGGGCTACAAACAACGGTTTATCTTCAAGGTAGGATATGGAACATTTTGTGACTAAATGAAATAAAGTTCAAATCAATGTGACAAAGCATAGAACAATTCTCATATTGGTCTTGGAAAATAGATAAGCACCTCAATAGCAAGTTTTACTAAGCATGCATGAGCTAATTCACACAAGAAAAATGAGGGATATGCAAATATGAACAAGCATCCCTAAAATGGCCAAAAATAATCTCACAAGGTTCACTCAAGCTTAGTTGCATCAAAACTCATCCAAGAACTCATGTGCTCAATAAAAACATGCAAGATATCTTATCACATCAAAAGCAATATCCATGTAGAGGCTAAACCATCCAAAATGCAAAGGACTTTACATGCTCACATTATCATTAGCTCTCATATGGACATCTAAGATGGGAATTCCTAGTCCAAAACAAAATCTTTTTGTTCTTTTTTTTCACAATTTTTCGAATTTTTATGGATTTTTGCAAAAATTTCTCAAACAAAACGAAAAGACACACAAAGCACACATATGTACAAAACACTAGGCACAAGAGAGTTTTCCTTTTCCCATACCCCATACTTAAAATATGCAATGTCCTCATTGCATCCAACTAAAACCATAAGGGAAAATGAAAAGGGAAACTCACTAGACAAGGCGTTTGAAGCTAAGAAGAATGGTGAATTGTTGACATTGGCACATGGGGAGGAGAAGGTGGAACACTTGAGGCTCGAACTACTTTGAGAGGTGGTCGAGACCGTTTGCTCGTCTCACATCCTAGTTGTTCGTCCATTTGCATCGTACACCTTCTCCCTTCGAGCTCATCATTTGAATCAAGAATACCTACAAGATCACACCAAATATACATCCCAAAATACTTGCATTCAAGGGGTTTAGAGAAAGGGTTAGCACAATAAGCTCAAATCCTAGAAATAAGAAAAGGAATCAAAAGGAAACAAAGGATACGAAGGATACGTCGGGTTGCCTCCCGAAAAGTGCTCTTTTCACGTCATTAGCTTGACGCACCACCTAAGCTTGGTTAGGGTGGAAAATAAGGCTCGGGGTCCATGAATTCCCCAAGGACCATCTCATCACTCAAGAAGAATTGAGGCCATTCACTATAGTTCAACCAAACATGCGCCTCGGCCTCGTCATAATGGCGGGGGACCCCATACTTAGACCAAGAATAATCGGAGATCGAATCCACCAAGTATAGTCCATCCGCACCATATGACTCACAAGTAACCGTCACAAAAGAGCAAAGGAGATAGGGCGAACGAGTCTCACACATGGTCTTGGAGGCTTGGACCGACATAGGAGCTACATCGGGCCCGACTTCCGGCTTCTCCTCCAAAGCTTGTTCGAACCGAGACTCGACTTTTTCTTCTTCAATCATAAGAGAGGGAGAGCTTTCCTTTACTTCAATCTTTGCACGCTCAAGAGCTATGAGATAGTTTTCCTCCATCGTCACCGATCGAAGTGGATGCAAGTCGGTCCGGACGTTCGGCATCTCGGGCTCGGGGCAGAGTGGAGGCAGGGGAAGTGGTCCGACATCTAGGCAACTCGGTCCCGACATGTCCTCCAACTCGGTCTTGTTTTCCAAGGTCGGTCCGACTTGTGAGCAACTCGGGCCCGACGCAGTGGGTAAGTCGGTCCAGGCTTGCTCACTCCTCTTGTCTTGTGGTGGTTCCACTCGGACCTCATCATAGCTCTCTTCTTCATGATAGCTCGGAAATTGCTCTTGAGAACTCGGGATTTGGGATTCCAAATAGTGAAGTTCGGCATTGTCGCTCATCCTTGAATTAAACTCCTCGCGTTCGGTCCTCATTTCCTTGAGCTCTTCTAGCCACTCAAGTGCCCATGGAGGAGTTTCTTCGTAGCTCGGAGGTTGGTAGGGAGGTACTCCTTGCATTTGAGTATAAGTGGGACTTCCCCAATATGATTGAGGACCACCTCGTCCATCATAGTGGTCTCGGTTCCCATACACCTCTCTCATGTAACACTCCTCCTCATAGGCTCTCTCTTGTGCTATTCTAATCCGGTCATTGAGTCGCTCACGAGCTCGTCTCTCTTCTCTTTCCCGTTGCTCTTCTGCCTCGTGGAGTTTTCTTTTTAGACACTTGATCCCCATTTCAAGGTAGAAAACCCTCCACTCATACTCATCATCACTATCATAGAAATCCATTTTTTTTTCTCTCTTTTTTTTTTCAAGGAATCACCTACAAAAAAGACAAAAAGAAACAAATCAAATAACACAAGAGGGTTCCGGCTAGTCCCTTACCCAAAACAAAGAAACCAAACAAACGCACAATCACAATAATTCCCCGGCAACGGCGCCATTCTGATGACAGGCCCGATGTGCTATACCAATTCTAAGGATAGGACCCCGGGTCAATCAACAAAAGAAATTTGTATCACGACCCCGTTGTAGTACGGTGGTCGAGGTCGATCACAGGGAATTATTTCATGCGCGTTTGAACGGTCGATTTGTCTAATCACAAACACAATGGGAGAGAAAACACGCGAAGCAACTCGGGACCGAGGTTGTTAATCTCGGGACCGAGGTAGCTAGGCACAAACAAAGTCGGGCTCGAGGCTAGGGGACCCGGGCTCGACACAACAATCAATACGAAAGGAGAGAAACAAGCTAGGCTAAGGGGATCCTAGGGCTAGGGGTTCATGCCAACATCAACTTCACATGCTATCATATAGACCAATGAACTAGAGACTTTCGCCTTAGACAAAGATCAACAAATCCAATCAAATCATGCCATTAATCACAAGGAACTAGGCTTTCGCATTCATTCAAGTCAATTGACTCTCTATCTACTCCTATTCGACCGTGGGATCAAGAGGCTTTCTCTTCATCCCTTCGAACCAACTTTCCTAGGCTTTCGACAAAGGATCTTGCTCATAAGGTAAATAGACATGGATCTAGGCAATCAAATCATGAAATTGGTTCAAGCACATGCAATTGAGTTGGGGTTTTCGCCCCCTACCCTAAGATCAAGCTAACTACTCACTAATCATGGATTTCAAACTAGCAATCATCAAAGACCAAAGATAAATCATGAATCATGCAAGTCAAATCCTCAATCAACACACAAAACAAACGTGAATTAAACTAAAGAAGAGGAATTCTTACAATCTCTACTCCCGCTCCAAGCCTAAGGGTTTCTTTCCCCTCCAAGGAAAGGAATTCACCCAAATCCTCCTCTAGATCATGGGTTCTTTCCCTCCCTTGGACAAGAGTCCACCCCCTTCTTTCTTCTACCCTCTCAAACGTCCCTTTCTACTCTCTCCAAAGTGTATGTGATAAGTTGTTCTCAAAATGAGAGATTACAAGAGTTTAAATAGAGATTATTCCCCCTACTACAAAGACTAGATTACCCTTCTAAACTCCTTGGGCTCCAAGGCTTGTCCTTGACCTCCAAGGCTTCTAGAACTCCTTGATCCCCAAGGCTTCTAGACTCCTTGACCTCCAAGGAAGCCAATACAATTATGGGAATTAACAAGAAAATCCCAAAAAGAAAGGAATCCGGAGCCACGACCGACATGGATCGACACGGAGAACCTCGGGCCCGACTTGCTTCAACCTCGGTCCAAAGGCATGTCTTTCATGAACCTCGGGCCCGACTTGCCACACCTCGGACCACCACCTCGGGCCACCTTTGATGCGATTTGCCTTAGGATCGGACTCGATTCTGGTTCGAGGGAGTTCATTGTTGCTTCTTGAATTCGGCTTCGATGAAATCTCTTGCCAAACTTGCGAATTTGAACAAAAATGTGTCACTTTGGGGCGTGTGGGATTTTATGATTCATCAAAACTCTTTTGTAGGATCTTTTTATTAATAAGGGATAAGTAGTCGAGCCCTCACTTCGGTCCACTCACCGAGAGGGATCGACTAAGGGATACAAGGGGTGCGGAACCGAACCCTAACAACCCAAGCGGCCCTAAGGATAGGTAGGCGCCTCGCTCGGAGTGAACCAAGCTAGGAAGCCTAAGGAGGGAAAGCGAGGCTCGAGTCTCACGAGCCGGGCCACCCTCCCTTCAGTCGACAAGTCTTAGGGGCCCGAGTCGTGGTTGCTCGATTCGGCACTCGAGCTAGAGTCGCCCGCGCTAGAGTCGCTCAAACGATTGCCGGTGTTAATACTCGGACCCGTTTCTTATCCGGAGCTAGCATCACCCTCTTTCTCTTGATTTAGCACAAACTCTTGGTTGACGCTCGGCTCACTCGCGGCCTTGTGGGAAAGCTCGACCTCGTCATCACTCACAAGGTCCATGAAAGCGATGCCCTCCTTTCGGGGTGCCATGCCGCACACCCGACGAGGCCCAACCATGGCCTTGCTTGAGGTAATCTTCTTGGCGAACATCATCTTTGTCACCATTAGTTAACTGAAAATTGCAAAGCATACACACAAGCCTCGTAAGACAAGAATTCGTTCCGGGGCATGCCATGTGCTCGGTTCTCTCTTCTTCTTTTTTTCTCTTGTTTTTTTTCAAATCTCTCGGGGCTCTCTTCTCCTTAGCCGGGGTCGGTCCGAGCTTGCACCCAAGCTCGAGTGCCACCTTTTTTTTTTTGAAATTTCCGACCCCTTTTCTTTCTTGGTTCGGTGCTTGCGAGCCCACATGTTCCACACTCCAATTTGAGCATCACATTTCGTGACTCTCGACATATGCACATTCCATTTCATTCCATGCAACTTCAAGTATATGAATATATAAATCACAATTCATATTAACTTTCTATGCTCAATTGGGTTCGGTTTTAAGGTTTTTGGCTTAGAGACAAAAGTGTCGGTTTTATGCAAGTTAAGTTCGGCCATTCTAGGGGAATGGTTTAGCATTTCGGGGCTGAGGGGTCCCTTGAATTAGCTTGAAACTCAGCCTAGGAAAGACCTACTTCGACCCATCATTCGGTTTGAGCCATCAATATAAAGACCGACGCCACTTACTTGAGTTGTCTTGAACTAGAGAATTCGCGAAGAGTCTAGGAAATTTCGGCCGAGGCTCACACCATTGTCTCTTGGACTGCGAAGGGGTGAAGGTGCACTAACTTTCTCACGAAAAAAATTGGAAATTTTGTGTGAGGGCTAGAACACATGGAAATCAGCTGGCTTCTTCTTCTTGGAGAGCTTCGGATTCTCTCTTGGTTTTGTAGGTGGTAACAAAGTGAAAAGGCCTTGTATTTATAGGTGAAAGGGGGTTGGAAATTAGCTTGGAAATAGGCTAGTTACTTAGGCTTCAAGGCATGTGATTATGAAGGAGAAGAGGAGGAGATGGCAGCCATGAAGGTCCATCATAACCACGCCCTCATCAAGACGCCTCCTTTAGCTTGCACACCAAGGTCGGACACTTTGAATTTTGTTGGGACCGAGGAGGTGCTCGACTAGAATGGGGCCCTTACTCTCCTTGTTGGCCAAGCGAACCATGATGGCAAGGAAATTCGGTTGGTTTACTAGAGGCAAATCGCCATTCACCTAACACATGCTAGCTCGGCTTGTTTGTTTTTTTTTTTTTTGGATGAGCATAACTCCGCCCCTCGAGCTTACTTGGGTTCCAAGGCTTGAAATTTCACAAATTGGGTCGAAAAATAAATTCTCCCACCGTAGTTTTGCAATAATTTCGTGTAGGAGGTTAGGTATGGGCGTTTCGGGAAAGAGTGGTGGGTCTTAGGAATTTTTCCACGCCACCTTGAGATTTTTTCCAGACCTTAGTCGCTTTAGGGTCGTACTAGAGTAAAGGTGTGGTTTAAGGTTGGTTCGGGTCTCGGTTGGCCGAAAGAGGTTTGAAGGGATTTGAGCACATATGAAAGTAAACATGAAAATGCAATTTACATATTCAAAACTTACAGAACCCGCCTCGAAAGACTCTGATACCAGATGATGTGATTCGCCTTAGGATCGGACTCGATTCTGGCTCGAGGGAGTTCATGGGCTTTCTTGAAACGACTTGGACGAGGAGTCTTGCGCACACTTGCGATTTCGAGCGAAGATGTGACACTTTTGGATGTTGGAGAATTCATGCTTCATCAAACTCTTTTTGTAGGCTTTTTATTAATAAGGGATAAGTAGTCGAGCCCTCACTTCGGTCCACTCACCGAGATGGATTGACTATGGGATACAAGGGGTGCGGAACCGAACCCTAACAACCCAAGTGGCACTAAGGATAGGTAGGCGCCTCGCTCGGAGTGAACCAAGCTAGGAAGCCTAAGGAGGGAAAGCGAGGCTCGAGTCTCATGAGCCGGGCCACCCTCCGAGCCCTCGGTTACCCGAAGGCCATGGTTGGTTTGAAAAATATGAACGGCGAGGCCTAGGTTCGAGTCTCACGAACCAAAAATATGTCGGTACCTCGGGCCCGACATGCTGGGTACCTCGGTCCTAAGGCACTTTTCAGCTTGTTTCGCTCCGTTCTCTCTCGTTTTAGCTCCGATTGACTCGATTCTTTCGCCATTCTCTTCGTCTTCAATTGAGGCTTCTTTCCATGCATTGTTAGCTCAATTTTGGCTCTTTTTCCATCCTTGAATTGCTCCATCATTCCATGCTCCAAACTCCATGATTTTTGCTCCGAAATGCCTATAAAACACACAAAACGCGCATAGTCTCCGAATCTCATAGAAATACGGGAACTAAGCTAAAAAGGGACTAAACACACAAGAAAAGGGATGAAAGACACATTATTATAAAGGAAAATGACCTATAAAACACTACTAAAATGAGAGACATCAGTGGCACTTTGGTTATGAGGAGAATGGAGATGCATATGACAAGGAGGATCAATTCACCATTTTTCACCCTCCTTGAAGGGTAGAGGTTAGAAGTCAAGCTAGTGACTTAAAAGAAGCGCTCCTCGGGAGGCAACCCGAGTTTAGTAGGTTCATTTTCGTAGTTTCTAGTTTGTTTTTCTTTGCCTTAGCTTAGATTCTTTCTAATCTCTCTTTATCATGTATTTTGTGGATATATGTGCTATGTGAGCTTCATGATCATGTGTGGTATTTGTGGAAATGATGCAATGACTTGTGGGTAGACAATTGCCAAGCCGAGGGATTTTTAGGAAACCAAAACGGGTAGGACCGAGGTACCTAGTACCTCGGGCCCGAGGTCCCCAACATCGGTCCTATAATACCCTTCTGACCAAAGTCAAGCCGAGGGCGAAATTCCTCGGGCCCGAGGAATTTCGTCCAAAGTCAAGCCTATTATACCCTTCAGACCTAACTTTGTCTTCTACCCCATTTAAGCCCTCTTCCACATACCCACCACCCATCACCCTCATAACTACCTTCCCAAAATACCAATCCACTCTCAAAACCACCAAATCGAACCACCACTTCCACCATACTCGAACCTCAAGCAAACCTCACCACAAATCTCGATCCATACCCCTAGCACCCTCAAGCATCGATCCAAAGGGCAAAAATCCCAACCAAAATCCCATAGATCTTCATCCCTCTTCTAGATCTAGAAGAGAAATTTGGGTTCTAAGAAATTGATTGCTAGAAGTCTTTGATTCTTCAAATTTGGTATGTGAATCTCAATCTCTACTTGATTCTTTGTGAATTCCATGCTTTCATTGCTAGATTTGAGATATGCCATGATTGAGTGAGCTTAGACCTTGAGCATCCATGGTGATTTGCATGCATTGTGAATGTTGTGCTTAATTGTTGCAAAAACCTACTTGGAACTTCGATTGATGATGAGAATTGGTTGATTTTGAATTTTAGGAGCATGATAGAGTGTTTTATGGGTGAAAAAAGGTAGAGAAGTCGGATTAGAGTCGGTCCGAGGTACCCAGAACCTCGGGACCGACGTTGCATGTCGGTCCACGGACTCGGACCGAGGTTGAGAACCTCGGACCCGATGTCCCTGGTTCGTCGGTCCTATGCTTTACGACTTTCTCTTGTGTGAGCTTTAGGATTCATGAGCTTGGATGTTGGTTATGGCATGTTTATCATGATATATCTTGTAGCTTGACCATTGATATGTGATTCTTTGTTCATGCATGATTGGATTTTGTGAATTGAGTGTCTTAAGAGCAAGTATGGGGTCATTTCCTTGCATGATGAGTTGATTGTTGTGATTGTATAGATTTTATCTTGGAGTTCTTTGTGTTGGTTGTGTGTAGGTACCATGACTACCCGAGCATCTTCTTCAAGGATGGAGAAAGCAACAAGAAAGTCCAAGAAGTCATCCAAGAGGGTCCAAAGGATGGACGATGTGCGTTTCGAAGATGATGATGTGGCTAGAGAGTATGAGAGACTCATGGGTCTATCTCACCACACTCGGTGGTTAGATTGGGAGTCTATTAGGAAGATGTGCATGGATGAGGCTCTTATTCGGTGCTATTCTCATATTGGGCTCAACGTCTTGCTAAGGTGGAACAACACTCACTATCCTGCCTTGACGTCCGAGTTCATGGCAACTTTCAAGTGCACCTATGAAGGAGTCGAGAGTGAAGGCATGATTTCCTTCCAAATGGGCAACGAGTTGCAAGAGCTCTCTCTCCGGAACTTGGCACATTACTTCGGCTTCCCTTTCCCAAGAGAAGAGGCCTATGTTGATAATGAGAAGGTGGACTATCTTTGGAGGTTCGTAGCCGGGAGAAGAGAGATGAGGAAGGGCGCATCGACAAATGAGATAGCCAACCCACTCTTCCGAGTCATGATCCGAGCCTTGGGTTGTTCCATCTTTGCTAGGCATGAGTTGAGCAAGCCAATGAAGGAGGAGGCCATGCTACTTCATGAGATGTTGTTTGAGAATGAGAAGCCAATGAACCTTGCATGGGAATGGGTGAAGATGGTGAGGGATTTCCAAAGTTCCTCATGGATCTACTTCGGAGGCATGATAGCCATGTTGGCTCATCGTCTTGAGGTGGACTTGTCTACCTACACGCCGGCCCCTAATGGTGTAGAGTTCATGGACCTCAAATACTTCAAGAAGGCCAACATTATCAAAGAGAAGCAAGTGACCGGTGCCACTACATATCTAGCCCCACACTCCAACTTCGACAATGTGCACATACCTTTAGGGCCACGTCTCTTCAACCTCACCAACTACTACAATTGGTACCAAGTGTGGGTGGGCAAGGAGAACCCATATGGAGAGCCGGAGGGGACGCTTGAGGTTAGGAGACAAGCACAACACATTCGCTTCACTTCTCCTCAAGTTTCCCCGGACACCGAAGAAGAGGAGCCCAACCAATATGAGTTTGTGAGGAGAGATGACATGGACGTGGACTTGCCTAGAGATGAAGAAGAAGAAGAAGGTGGTGGTTACCACAATTTGCTCACCGACCACGCCCCAACACTATTGGACCGAGGTACATCCCATGTCGGGCCCGATGTTCATCAACGTCGGTCCGACGTCTTTTTGCCCGATCCGGTCCCAAGCCGATTTGAAAGGGGTGAGGGAAGTGGAGCACAACAAGCACCACCTAGCTACGGAGGATATGAAGGGTATGCCCAATGGTACGGGCCCGGAATGGTGTTCCCCGAGCCTCAACAATCGGTGGACATGAACTTCTTGGCCAACCAATTGTCGCATCTCCAACTACAACAATCTACCATGCTTCAAGAGGCACACCAACTCAACCTTCAACAACAACACCTCAACTTCCAACAACAACAACTTTTCCATCACCAAGAAGACTTCCAAGCTCAATTTGATGAGGTGAACCGCAACATAGCCTACACGAGACGTGATGTGGATGACTTGCGAGCGGCCGAGGACCAAAGATGGAGTGTCCAAGAAAGTTTCAATGCATGGATGACCGGGAGCTTCTCTTCCCGTGAAGACCAATGGACGCCTCCCGCACCACAAATTCAACCGCCAAGTCAAGACCCTTTCCACGATCAAGTGTATGAGCGCGAGCGGCACGCACGGCTCCAAAGGAGACAACGCCGTGGCCACCCTCCGAACTAAGCCTCAACAAGCCATTCAAGAATAAGGAAATTGTGAGCATTCTCTACTCTTCTCTTTACTTTTAAGTTTTGATTTCTTTTGATGAGGACATCAAAATTTTAAGTATGGGGTGGGTTAGTAGCTCATAGTTTCATATGTAGTTTCATGTTTTCTCTTGTCTTGTTTAAGGGATGTTTCATTTTGGGTTAGTGGCATGATTAGTGGAGGAATGATGATTGAATTTTATGGCATGAATGGATGAGTTAGCTTGTTTTATTTTTGAGAAAATTTTTGCAAAAAATCCATAAAAATTCAAAAAAAAAAAAATTTTGTTTGAAAACAACAAAAAGATTTTGTTTTGGACTAGGAATTCCCATCTTAGATGTCCATATGAAGGCTAATGATGATGTGAGCATGTAAATTCCTTTGCATATTTTTGGATAGTTTAGCCTCTAAATGGATGTTCCTTTTGATGTGATATGATGTCTTGCATGTTTTTATTGAGCACATGAGTTCTTGGATGAATTTTGATGCAACTAAGCTTGAGTGAACCTTGTGAGATTATTTTTGGCCATTTTAGGGATGATTGTTCATATTGCATATCCCTCATTTTCTTGTGTGATTAGCTCATGCATGCTTAGTAAAACTTGCTATTGCGGTGTTTATCTATTTTCCAAGACTAATATGAGATTTGCTCAATGCATTGTCACATTGATTTGAACTTTATTTCATTTAGTCACAAAATCTTCCATATCCTACCTTGAAGATAAACCGTTGTTTGTAGCCCCGTTTTAGCCTTAGACCTTTGTTTGAAACTCCTCAAAAATATGATTCCTAGCCTATATGACTTGACCTTTATGGGATTGGGATTTAGTGAGAGGTTTTGGAAGAATATTTAGAGAGTTGAGATTCTCTTTGGTGAAGGGCGAAGAATGGAGTTATAAACCAAGTGGGTAGTGCATCTTTGTTGTGAAGAAAAGAAAGAAAAAGTTGGAAAAAATAGTGGATTGAAAGCAAAGTGCTTAAGTGAAGAAAATGGGCACCGACCGAGTTAAAGTGCACATCGGGCCCGAGTTAGTGTCAAAGTCGATCCTATGTGCAAAAAAAGTGAAAAATCCAACAGAAAGTGTAGTGCAAAGATGAAGTGGAATGTTTAGTGAATAGTGGATTGAAAGAAAAGAAAAAGAAAAAAATCAAAGTCTTTTGGGAGTGTGAAGTTGAAAAGTGGAATGATTTGGTGAAGTTGGTGAGAGACTAGAAAGTTCAATCCCCATTATAAGCACCACAAGACCAAAATGATTCCCACCTTGAGAAGTACCAAAAGCCCCATTACAACCCGGCCGAATGGAACCTCTTTGAGGACCTCCATTGAGCCAAGTTCATATTTCTTGTGTGCATTGTGATAGGCATCTCTAGGTCGAGGAATTGATGATATTAGCATCAATAGTAAAGCCTTTACTTGCATGATTGTTGAGTTTGAGTGTTCATTTTCAAGCCTAAACACATGATGAGTGATACACATTTTCATGTCCCTAAAGTGAGGCTTTGTTGCATTAGACTTTATTCCTTGAACACTTGATCATGTGTGATGACGTAATCTTGCTAGCATATCTATCACTTGTGCGTGATTGAGTTTTTCATATGAGGCTTTACTTGAAGATTGTGCTTCGGTCTTGCTTATATTGTTATTGCTTGAGGACAAGCAAGTTTAAGTATGGGGTATTCTGACGTCTCTCATTTTGGTGGTGTTTTAGTAGTTAATTTCCCTTGTAAATATGTGTTTTTCATTCCCTTCTTTGTTAGTTTCATTCCTTTTTAGCTTAGTTCCCGGTTTTCTTTAAGATTCGGAAACTATGCGAGTTTGTTATGTTTTGTAGGTAAAATGGCGCAAATGAGGACGTTTTAGAGGAGCATCTAAGGAGAAGCTAAGCCAAGGAATCAAGGAGCGGAAGAGCCATGCCAAGAATGAAGAGGAACCAAAGGAAAACCAAGAAGAGAAGAAGGACCGAGGCCCAGGACCGAGCACCACTACATCGGGCCCGAGATCGAGCAACCAGTGGCCAGGACCGACGTTCCCAACGTCGGGCCCGAGGTATCCAGCGTGTCGGTCCGAGTCGGCATTTGTGAAGATTAGGCTCCCAAGCACAAATGTGGTGATCTTCCAATTTTGCCCTTCTTCTAAATTGGAATTCGTTGGTCCCCAATCAAGAGAAAAGCATAATTAGAGAGAGATTAGAGATCATCCAACAACAATCCCACACAAAATCACTCTCAAAGGCTCAAGGAAGGCATGGAGAGCAAGGAGAAGAGAGGAGGAGGAGAAGAGGAGGAAATCGGTGGAGAAGAGAGGAGTTCTAGTGAGTTTGCACTTGTTTTGATTTGGTTTTAGTAGAATTAAGACTTGGATCTTGTGAACCCTTTGAGATTTGAATGCAATTTGAGTTTGATTTGAGATTGATGATTGAGATTTGCTTGATTTTACATTTGATTGCTCTTTACTCTTATCTTATGGAGTAGATTCCATAGTCTTGGGCTATGGGGGAAACCGCTAGCTAGGATTGGGTAGGAAACCCCAATTCCATAGCCTTTGAGTGCTTGCTCTATGAATCTTCTCTACACTAAGCTTCAATTCTCTTGTGGAAACAAGGGACATAGGGCTTGTGATTGGTAAGAGTAAGCGAAAGTGATCTCTCACCCAATTACTAGACCTAACATCGAAGGAGAGTGAAAACTCCCTTGGGTCGAAGTGTAGAATAGAGAGATTGAAGGCTAGCAACCTCGATCTCATAAGGATCAACACTTATTGGTTGAGTGAGGCTTGGTTGCATTAGACTTTATTCCTTGAACACTTTATCATGTGTGATGACGTAATCTTGCTTGCATATCTATCATTTGTTCTTACTTGAGTTTTTCATATGAGGCTTTACTTGAAGATTGTGCTTCGGTCTTGCTTACATTGTTATTGCTTGAGGACAAGCAAGTTTAAGTATGGGGTATTCTGATGTCTCTCAATTTGGTAGTGCTTTATAGGTGTTTTTCCCTTATAAATATGTGTCTTTCTTCCCTTTTCTTGTTTGTTATGTCCCTTTTTAGCTTAGTTCCCGCATTTCTATGAGATTCGGAGACTATGCGTGTTTTGTGCGTTTTGTAGGCATTTCGGAGTAAGAATCATGGAGTTTGGAGCATGGCATGATGGAGGAATTCAAGGATGAAAAAGGAGCCAAAATGGAGCTAACAATGCATGGAAAGAAGCCTCAAGTGAAGACGAAGAGAATGGCGAAAGAATCGAGTCAATCGGAGCTTAAACGAGAGAGAACGGAGCGAAACAAGCTGAAAAATGCCTTAGGCCCGAGGTACCCAGCATGTCGGGCCCGAGGTACCATTGATGTCTCTCATTTTGGAGGTGTTTTAGTAGTTAATTTCCCTTGTAAATATGTGTTTTTCATTCCTTTCTTTGTTAGTTTCGTTCCTTCTTAGCTTAGTTCCCGGTTTTCTTTAAGATTTGGAAACTATGCGAGTTTGCTTTGTTTTGTAGGAGAAATGGCAAGAATGAGGACATTTTGGAGGAGCTAATGAAGGAGCCAAGTCAAGGACTGCAAGAGCCAAGCCAAGAATGAAGTGGAACCGAAGGAAAACCAAGAAGAAGACAAGGACCGAGGCCCAAGACCGAGCACCACCACGTCGGGCCCGAGAACGAGTAGCCAGAGACCAGGACCGACGTTCCCAACGTCGGGCCCGAGGTCCCCAGCGTATCGGTCCAAGTCGGCATTTGAGAGGATTGTTCCCCAAGGCATATTTTTAGCAACTTTCCACATTTTCCCTTTTCTAAATTGGGAATTCCTTGGTCCCCAATCAATAGAGTAGGATAATTAGAGGTGATTAGTGATCATTTGAAGGGGGACACACACACCACAACCCAAAATCACTCTCTAAAGGCTCAAAGGAAGACTTGGAGGGCAAGGAGAAGAGAGGAGGAGGAAGAGAAGAGGAGATCGGTGGAGAAGAGAGGAGGATTAGTGAGTTTTGTACTTTGTTTTGCTTTGATCTAGTAGAATTGAGACTTGGATTTTGTTGACACTTTGAATTTGAATGCAATTGGAGTTTGATTGGATGTTGATCGTTGAGATTTGCTTGATTTCTGTTGGTACAATGTTAAGGACGCCTTCAGTAATTAACATTGTGCCTGGCGTCCCTTAGTTTTGATATGACAAACTCGCCTTGATCTAATAAGTTGTCCAAGTGTTTCAGGGACGCACATTGAAAAGGACAACAAGTTGATAAACATGTAGTCGTCCTTAAGGAGTAAGGACGCTACGTCTCTCAGTGAACGGCTTGGCAAAATCATACACAAGGACACCGTCCTTAACCTTTACACTGGAGTCCTTCAAAGCTGGCCGACAAAGTGACATCACCAGACAAGCTTTGATCATGATCTCCACGTGGAAGAAGATCCCGCATCCAAGTCTAACGGAATTGCCAGTAAGCTTCCTTGATCATCACAGAGACACGTGGAAGCTGATTACTGTTTCAACGTCCCCAAAGGGCATGATCGTCAGAGAAAGTCGCCCTTTCCCAATGTCACTATAAATACTCGTCCAGAGCATTTATTGTGAGGTGACGCTTCAGAGAATATTCAGGGAATTTGTCAGTCGCTCAAGAACACCAAGAACAAGCTCAAGAACAAGTGAGAACTAGGTGTTAGATCGAGCGAGAAGCGTACCACAAAACCACAAAGTGTTTGTAACAGAAAAGAACAAAAATAGTGAGAGAGTCCTTACGACGAACTGTAAGGAAAAGGTGATAGCGTCCTTTAGAGAGATTAAGTTAGGTTACTCTACAGGCTTAAAGGAGTTGTTACTAGTGGACTTAGGGACGCCCTTCTAAGTGCCAGAGAAGTGTAACTACTCGCCAGTGTATTGTAAGGAAACTTAATAAGAAAGGAAAGAAGCTATTACAAAATCCTCCAAGGAGGTAGAGGTTTACACTCAAGGACTAGATGGTACTTGAGTGGTTCCTCTATAAATCAAAAGCGTTCCTTACTTATTGTCTTTACTTGTTTAGTCTTTTGATTTCCGCTGCGAGCTAAGGAAGTCCTTAAGCTTTATTAAGGACATCCTGGTAAAGGACGACCTTAACCCTGTTAAGGACGTCCTTGTATTTTTGACTAACGATCCAACAATTGGTATCAGAGCTGGCGCTCTAGATTCTTACTGGGTTGCAGGTAAAGATGGACATAGAACCGATTGGAATCTCTTTTGTGAAGCCTCCGCGCCTGACGGACGGCAACTTCAATCGCTGGAAGACAAGGTTCGCGAATTTCTGCAGAGGTTAAAATTATCAATGCTGGAAGGTCATTATGACAGGAGATCTCAAGGTGCCCACTGACAAAGCTGATAAGGAGGACGAGTGGGGTCCTGAAGAGTTCAAATTGATGGAAACCAACGCAAAAGCCATGTGCTTCCTTCAAGCATCCCTATGTGAAAGGGACGCCACTCGAGTTGGTAACTTGCCAACGGCTAAACAACAGTGGGACGCCCTGGAGAAGTTTCATGTAGGAACAGCTGAAATGAAAGAGGACGTCCAGCTGAAAATCAAGAAGGAGTTCTATGCTTTTAGCATACTGCCAAATCTTAAGGAAGTCCTTAAGCTTTATTAAGGACATCCTGGTAAAGGACGACCTTAACCCTGTTAAGCACGTCCTTGTATTTTTGACTAACGATCCAACAATTTCCATTTTGATTGTGTTTTTCTCTTACCTTATTGAGTAGATTCCATAGTCTTGGGCTATGGGGGAATCCCCTAGTTAGGATTGGGTAGAAAACCCCAATTCCATAGCCTTGAGTGCTTGATTTGTGAATCCTCTCTACATTGAGCTTCAATTCTCTTGTGAAAACAAGGGATATAGGGCTTGAGATTGGTAAGAGTAAGCGAAAGCAATCTCGATCCCCTCACAAGTTCTTAGCATCGAAGGTGAGTGAAAACTCCCTTGGGTCGAGGTGTAGAGTGGAGGGATCCGGGGCTAGCAACCTCGATCTCACAAGGATCAAACACTGTTGGATCGTAAGTCAGTTAATGAGGGCGTCCTTAACTGGGTTAAGGGCGTCCTTTAGTGCAGCGGAAAATAGACTTAACAGAATACAAGATAAGTGGACACGAGTATTTATAGAGGAACCCCACTAAGACCAACTAGTCTTATGGGTAAACCTCTACCTCCGTTGGAGGATTTTCAATAGCCGTCCCTTATCTTATTAAGAGCGAGTCCTTACAACTTAGGCGAGTCGTTACACTTCTCTGAGCTAAGCGTCCGTCCTTAGCCTCACTAGTAACACTCCTTTCAACCTAACAAGTAACCTAACACTCTTAGCTATAAGGAAGCTATCACTCACGTCTCTCACGGTTCGTTGTGAGAGACAAACTACAACTCTAATTGATTTGTGGTTTGTTTTGGATTTGATGTGGTTGGACTTTCTTTCTCTTGCTTCAAGCTCACTTGATCTTCTTGATCTTCGTTCGTGTTCTTGAATGCTTCGGGAGAGCTTGAGAGAAAGTCTTCAAAGTCCACTCTTGCACCCACATACCGCTATGCATACTCCTTGGAGAGTATTTATAGCGGAAGTGATTCTTGTCCTCTAGCGTCCTCTGAGACTTGGCAGGATCCTCGATCTTTGATCAACGGTGCGATGAGCGTCTTGAGGAAGTCAACTCTGTTGACGCTTGGGAAGCCTCCGCGTGGGTAGGGGACCATCGCTGGGAAAGCGACGTCTTTGGCATTGTCTACACGTGCCCAGACAAAGGAAGCTTCCTTCTGAGGACTAAGGCCGGACGATGATGTAATCATGTTGGGGCAGCCTTGATTTGAATTTGAACTTCGTCCGTATTTTGGCGCGCGTCCCTTCTTGATGAGGACTCCGTCCTATCTTGCGCAGGGACTCCGCCAATTACGTTTAGCTTTGGATGTTCTAGTAACATGCGTCCCTACAGCATAGGGACTGCTGTTCACTTGTTGTCCTTTTCGCTCATGTGCGTCCACTGGACTTACCTGAGATCAAAACTTGGACAACTTATCAAATACATTTGAGTTTGTCATTATCAAAACAAGGGACGATTATTATTGGTTTAGATATTAACGACTGACGTCCTTAATATCGTCCCAACAATTTCCCCCTTTTTGATGATGACAAACTCTTTCAAATAATGCACACAGAAGTAAAGCTTTTAGCATGAGGAACTACACTTTGATTTTCTTTTCAGCTTAGATTGGCATGCAACACATTCTTTTAAGTGCGTTCTATTTTATTCCTAACTAACGACCTTTTGACTTGGCCGAAATTCCCCCTGAACACATGCTTTCTATGATAACTTAAGGACAATCGCATCTCTGCAAAACTATACTTCCCCCTTTTGGCATCATCGAAAAGGAGAACAAGTCGAAAAGCATGCAAGCACAAAGTCATAACTAAAGAAAGGTACGCTTAGACAAAATGAAGCACAAATGTAGTGAATGGCATTCAGAATGAGAAACGAGAACGTTCATTACAGACATTCACAACAAGTGTTCAAAACGGGGACAGCGTCCCATTGTCTTAACAAAAACTCAAGAAATGATAAATTGTTTCAGGGTTAGAGAAGGGGGAGGTGATCATTTTCTGGGACGCTTGCCAAGGGCTTTGAGGTGTTGCTCCTGAAGATGGTTGTTCTGGGCAAGGAGCTCGTTGTTGCGCTCAAGAAGGTCTGTGTGGACGTGAAGTGTGTCGTGAACCTGCTGAATTAGATCAATCATTATGCACTGGTTCTCGATCATCATGCCCATCAGATACTTCGTAGAGTGCCTCTCAGCCTCATCAGGGACGCTCATACCATCGAGCTCGTCGTCGTCATCAGCAGCGTCCTCAGCTGGCGTCCCAACTACTTGGACATTTTCAGCTTCGTGATCTCCTTCTCCAGGTTCAGCAGCAGCAGCAGCTTGAGCTCTCCTCTCAGCTTTGGCTTTCCTTTCAGCCTCTTTCCGTTCCTTTTCCAGTTGGCGCTTAACGGACGGAAGGGGCTCATCACACCTGAGTTTCCCAACTAGAGGGAGTGTAATTTGCCTGACGTCCCATTGAATGCCAAAGGAACGCTCTTGTTTAGGAGCATAGAGTCCCTGCTGCTTCAGAATTTGCTTGACCAAGCCGGGGAAAGGAAGAGAGTGCCTGCCTCCTATGCACTTGCCCATGTGTTCCAAGATTACTCGGGGCAAGTTTATCGGCTTGCGTTCCAAGAAAGCGTCCAAGAGAATACTATCAGTGATCTGAACAATGGACTTCTTCTCTTGGCGGGGGACGACCATGCGCACAATGAAATGATGCGCAAGGATGCCCGTCTTGGTGAGGAAATGAGCAACTCTGTCCTTAGCAGCTGGCTGTCTCCCATTGAATATTCTGTTGAGGATTTCATCTTGGGAGAAACGGCCAAAGTTCTTGCACGGCAGATCGTGCAGAGCATCTTGCGGAGAAGGACGCAGGCCTAGCATTTTGCGGACGGTGCCCTCAGCAACTGAGTACTCGTCCTCATCGATTTCAAAAGTCCCCTGAGGCTTCCCGTTTACTTCTGTGATTTCGAACTTTGAGTAGAAACGGAGAACCTCATCAGGGTCAACATCAGCGGCCTCAGCGCCCAAGTGCGTCCAACCCTAGAACTCAAGAAGATCCAAGAACTCTTGGCGCTGGTTCTCTGCCAGAAACTCGGCGGTGAAGAGGAGCGGCGATAGGATTTTCTTGAAGCGTTTCTGCTTGGAGCCATTGCTCACGATCACTTCATCACCAGCATCTTCTCATCTCCATCGCCCTCCTCTTCCTCAGGTTCCTCATCTTGGGGAGGGGCGTCCTCGTCATCGGAGGCTTCGTTCCGTTGTTCTTGGAACTCAACCATTGCTGTGTCCTCAGCTGTGGACGCCTGTTCTGTGGGAGGCGCGTCCACCGCTGGAGTCCTTGCCAAGGACTCTGTGGGAACGGATGGAGGAGACGTCCCTTGAACTTGAGCAGCTTCTTCGACGGCCGGAGAAGGCGGAGGAGGAGGAGGAGGTGAAGCTCTAGGGGGATAGGGAGAGGGAGTGCGGAGCTTAGCTTTTGGGGGAGGAGCAGAGGAGGAGCTGGGCGGAACCACTGAGATCGGTTTCACCTTGAGCGGAGCAAAGGGAGGAGGCGGCAGAGTAGCAGGGACAGCATCCTTGGCCTGGACCTGGACTTGTGGAGCGTCCTTGGCCTGGACTTGAGGAGCGTCCTCTACCCTTGGAGGAGGAGGAGGGAGTTGACGAAGGTCCTGCATACTCGCTTGGATCGCCTTCTCAACGGCTGCTTTCTCTGCTTGCTCTTGCTCTTGGCGCGCCTTCTCCTCTTTTGCCAGTTGAATTTCGGAGAGGCGAATGGCGGCCATTTCTTCATCCGTGACGCCCTCAAGCTGAGCAGAGGTCTTGAGGCGTCGTTTTGGGGCAGGAGGGGAGGAAGGGATTGGCTTTGGTGGGGAGGAGGAAGGGCCTTTAATTTGGAGCGATTTGGACGGAGGGGGAGAGGAAGGCCTTTTCCTTTTTTGAGAAGGGACGGAGCCCGTAGGAGCCACAACAAACTCCATTATATCAGGAAGTAGTTTGGCGAGCTCGTCCACGGTTCCACCAAACGAGTCAGAAATGATTCCTGGCACCATGAACGGTGGGTTGGTGTGATTGGTTTCTTGAAGGCGGGGCTTGACATATGTGATCATGAAGTAGTGGAGGAGGCGTTGGATTTTAGGAGGATGTTCGTGAGTGGACGCCCTAAGACAAATGTTGGCGAGCGTCCTAGGCTCCTTTTCAAGCCAGTCCTCAATGAGAGGGTCAAGGGGAGGACGGCGTTTGGGTTGAGAGGGGAGCCGGCCAATGGAGCCACTGTAAACAGAGGCTTTGGTGATATTTTCTGGCTCAGGCTCGGGTTTGAAGGGCTTCTCCAGAAATGAGAACCTCTTCGGCTGGGTTTTGGATTGAGAGCGGGATGGTTGTTTTTGTTGAGGAGGTTGGGAGCGAAGGGGTTGAGGAGGGGTGTTGGAGTGGCGGCGCTGGGTGCTTTGAGAGGAGGAATGGTGGCGAGGGGGTTCTTGTCGGCCGGAAGGTCTGCCTCTCGACTCCATTAATGATCGGCCTTTCACCGGAGGAGATCTCGAAGAGCTAGTGTTTTTCGCTGCCGATGAGGGTGAGGGATTCTTTGAGGCTCTTGTGTTGGCCATTTTTGAGATGGTTTAAATAGGGGAGGATTAGGGTTTGGAGAGAGATTTCGGGATTCGGTTGAAGATTTGGAAGATCTTTGAGATTTCTAAAAGTGTGCAAACAGCAGATGAGCGAAGAAAGGTTTTCGGAGTGCACAGGTGGGTATATATAGGAAGAAGACGAAGTTGGACGGTCAGGGGTAACAGGGTCTTTACACACAGCTTCCTCCACCCGCCTTCCCACACGTGGCTTTCTTCTTTGCTAAGGAATACAGCTGTTGATCACTGTTTGCGCATATCCCGAGATTTTCGCTGACGATTCGTTAAAACGGTTTACCTTCCCAATTTCAACCATTCAAACTTCTCACAACTGCAAAGGACTCTGACCTGACGTCCTTTCAACACACAACACTACACAACACAGAACTGAACCACGGCGTCCCATTCACTGATCTCAAACTCTGTAATTAGAACTCTGTACAGACAACTCTCAGCTCTTAGCACGCGTCCCTTTGATCACTTAGAACCATTTTTGAAAATCAAGCAAGTACGTCCCGTAAAGGTGAAACAAGGAATGCTCATAGGACGCGTTTGCAAGATTCTCGGCTTGGGTAAGCTTAGAGTTCCCATCATTTCGGCTTATGATGAGGGTAGGGTGATCAGGGATACTCTTGAGATGAAAAGCGAAATGAATACCATTCAAGGACACAAGCGAATACATATATCTTACACTAGCGTCCTTTAAAGATGACTTTAATGCATGACACACCTTAAAACAAGTTCTCAACAAGACATAGCCAATCATGGAGGGAATAATAGAACGGGACTTGATCATTTAAAAGTTATCATCCCCAAGAGCAACCGGAGGTGCTCGTAGGGACGTCTATCAAGTGCTTTTGTGAAAATATCGGCCACTTGGTCCTCAGTCCTAACATGATCCACTCTAATTAATCCAAGTTCAACATTATCACGAAGAAAGTGATGCCTTATGTGAATATGCTTTGTCCTAGAATGATGAACGGGATTTTTGGCAATACTTATAGCACTGGTGTTGTCACACAAGATAGGGACTGTGTTGAGGGACGTACCATAATCTTCAAGTTGGTACTTGTTCCATAGGACTTGTGAGCAGCACGAAGCAGCAGCAACGTACTCAGCTTCCGCGGTTGATAGTGCCACGGAGTTTTGCTTTTTGGATCCCCAAGATACAAAGCATGAGCCAAGGAATTGTGCCATTCCTGAGGTGCTCTTCCTATCCACCACATGGCCAGCGTAATCTGCGTCAGAGTAAGCTACCAGGTTCAGGGACGTCCTTCTGGGATACCATAGACATAGGTCATCCCGTCCCTTGAGATACCTGAAGATTCTTTTGACCTCTTGCATATGGGACTCCTTTGGATTTGCTTGAAATCGAGCGCACAAGCATACAGCGAACATGATGTCGGGACGACTTGCCGTAAGATATAGCAAGGACCCTATCATTCCTCTGTAGAGCTTTTGATCTACACTCTTGCCTTCTTCATCAGCATAGAGGCGAGTGTTTGGGGAGATGGGAGTATCAATGGGTTTTGAAGAGTTCATCCCATACTTCTCAAGCATTTCACGGATGTACTTTTGTTGATGAATCCGCGTCCCATCTTTGAGCTGAGTGATTTGGAGTCCCAAGAAGAAGTTGAGTTCTCCTATGAGGGACATCTCAAACTCACTACTCATCAAGTTCTTGAATTCCTCTACAAATTTCATGTTAGTGCTTCCAAAGACTATGTCATCGACATAGACTTGGACAATTAAGACATCTTTAAGAACATTCTTTAAGAACAGGGTTTTATCAATGTTACCTCGTGTGTACCCGTTGGACAAGAGGAAGGACGCAAGCCTATCGTACCATGCACGAGGGGCTTGCTTGAGTCCATAGAGTGCCTTGTCCAAGAAGTACACATGATCTGGGTGGTCAGCATCCTCAAATCCTGGAGGTTAAGCGACGTACACTTCTTCTTTGAGCTTGCCGTTGTGAAAGGCTGTCATGACGTCCATTTGAAAAAGCTTGAACCCTTTGTGAGCGGCAAAGGCGATGAGGAGGCGAATGGCTTCAATCCTGGCGACAGGAGCGAAGGTTTCATCATAATCAATCCCTTCCTCTTGCCTATAGCCTTGAGCCACAAGCCTTGCTTTGTTTCTTGACACGCGACCATTCTCATCAAGCTTGTTCCTGTAGACCCATCTCGTCCCTATTATGTTTTTGTTTCTCGGACGAGGGACGAGGGTCCAAACCTTATTTCTTTCGAATTGATTAAGTTCCTCTTGCATGGCCTGAATCCAATCAGCGTCCTGGAGTGCTTCCTTTATGTTCTTAGGTTCAACCAAGGACACAAAGGCGTTGAAGGCACAAAACGCTATGTTAGCATTAAGGGACTGATTCACGGCTGATCTTGTTTGAACTCCTTTTGACATATCTGAGATGATTTGATCCGTTGAATGAAGTCTCGAAAGATGGGATCCCTTATGAGTATCGTCCCTTACAGGAGTACATCTAGGGTCCGTCCAATCAGATTCATCTGAGTCAAACCCGTCATCTTCATTGAGAGTTTCATAGAGTTCCCCCTCAGGTTGAGCGTCCTCTTCTTGACGCTGTTCTCCTTGTAGGCTTGATTCAGCGACCTCATGTTGAGCTGGAGATTCACTTTGAGATGGAACTTCCTGAACAACACTGGGAACTTCTACTGAGACTTCTTCAGGATTTTGAGTAGCGTCCTTAGGAACATAGTATTTTCCAGAGGACCCGAAATCAACTTCATCATCGGAGTCATCCTGCTGCAGAGGAGATGAGCGTTCTTTCTTACTTGGTTTATCTTTGTGAGAAGAACTTTCTTTGAACACAACATGAATGCTCTCCTCAAGCTTTAGAGTTCGTTTATTGAAAACTCTATACGCTTTACTGGTGAGGGAGTATCCAAGGAATATGGCTTCGTCACTTCTTGCGTCAAACTTTCCAAGTCTTTCTTTATCATTGTTGTGAACAAAGCACTTGCATCCAAAGACTCTGAGATAGTCGATGCGAGGCTTTCTTCCATTCAGCAACTCATAGGACGTCTTCTTCAGCAAAGCACGGATCATGGCTCGATTGATAATGTAGCACGCTGTAGCAATAGCTTCAGCCCAGAAGTACTTGGGGAGGCTATTGGCTAAGAGCATAGTCCTTGCCATATCCTCCAGCGTCCTATTCTTTCTTTCCACCACTCCATTTTGTTGAGGAGTCCTTGGAGCTGAGAAGTTGTGAGAGACTCCATGTTGATCACAGTAGGCCACGAACTCTGAGTTTTGAAACTCCGTCCCATGGTCTGATCTTATGGATTTGAGAGGCGTCTCAAGCGCAACTTCCACTTGTTTGATGAAGACTTTGAATGCGTTGAAGCAATCTGTTTTTGAAGCTAAGAAAAGAACCCAGGTGAATCGAGAAAAGTCATCTACAAGGACGTAGATATACCTCTTTCCACCATAGCTTAACGTCTTCATTGGTCCACAAAGATCCATATGGAGAAGTTCCAAAGGTTTCTTTGTGCTGACATCGTTCTTTGACTTAAAGGACGTTCTTGTTTGCTTCCCTTTGATACATGCTTCACACTGTTCAATTTTCTCAGGATCAATTTGGGGAAGACCTTTCACAAGATTTCTTTGATGAAGCTTGAGGATTGTGCTAGGTCCAGCATGGCCAAGTCGGCGATGCCAGAGGTCAGCGTCCTCCTTTGACACAGATAAGCAGAACTCAGATTTTGGCTTGAACTCCTGATTGAAGATGTAGACATTGTTCTTTCGGACTCCTTTGAGGACGACTTTGTTGGATTTCTTGTTGATGACGAGGCACTCCTTTGAGTCAAATGTGACTAAGTTTTCTCCTTGATCACACATTTGAGAGACGCTTAGGAGGTTGAAGCCAAGTCCTTCAACAAGGCTAACACTTGTCGCTTTGATAGACGGATTGAGAATAGCAGTTCCCGTCCCTTTGATCTTTCCTTTGCCCTTGTTGCCAAACGAGACAGTTCCTCCCGTGGCGCTACTTTGGATAGAAGTGAGATGGATCTGGCTTCCTGTCATATGGTTTGAGGCGCCACTATCAATGATCCATGGGCGTCCCCTCACTTCCACCTGCCAAAACAAGGTTAGTGTATGGCGACCCAGGCAAGGTGTTCCTTACCTGGTTCATTACAGAAATAGAACTCTGGTTCTGGCATGTAGTCACTTATATTCACATCATTTGAAATAGCATGCTTTCTGAAAGAATTCTTAGATCGTCTAGGACGTCTAGGGTTAGCCTTAGAGACGGACTTATCATTTTCAATGTTATTCCTAGCAGCTTTGCCACTTTCAATGTCGTTCTTCAGTTTCAGGCAATCATATTTGAAGTGATCTCCTTTTCCACAGTACCAACACGTCCTATAGTAAGTACCAAGGTAGTACTTCTTGTTGGGACGTTGGATTTTGTTCTTTTTCATCTTTTGAGGGTCACAAACTTTTGAACCTTCCCCCTTAGCAATCTTCTTATAGATCCAATGACTAGTGGAGTTAGTGTAATAGTCCCTTTGACCTTTCTCTCCACTCTCTAGGACTCGAATTCTTTCAAGAAGGTTCTTAGTCTTTTCCCTTTCTAATTCAAGTTCTGAGGTTTTGCTAGCCTCAAAGTCACTAGGGAGAGAGTTCCTAGTGTCAGACTCGTATCCTAGTCCTCTTTTGGCTGGGACAAACACCATTGGTTGAACTACCTCAGTTACCGGGCTCTTCCCTAACACTTTCACCTCTTCCCTAAGCTTAGCGTTCTCTAGCTTAAGGCACATCACTTCAGTTTTCAGGGATTTAACTTCGACATGCGAGGACTCTAGTTGTAACGAAACTGTAGCACAGTTCTCACATTCAACTAGCCTATTTTCACTTTCAAGTTCAAGTTCATCCATTCTATGTTGCATAACAACGCTTTCTTCCATGATTCTTTTAATGAGCTTAATAAGTTTGGTTTTGGAACAATTCTCTAAGGAGTTCATCATGGATTCACGAGTTACCTCTTGTTCCTTTTCAGAAGCGTCCTCTTCAAGGACTGGGGCGTCCTCCACAGCCATGTACGCCACTTGCTCATCATCTGAGGCGTCCTCTACGGCTATGTACGCCACTGGTCCTTCTGGTTCTTCATCATCAGAACTCACATTATCCCATGCGGCTTCGCACGCTCCCAAGAGAGCTTTCATCTTCATTTCTTTTGAGTTTAGTCCCGTAGTACACCTTTTAGTAAAGTGTCCTTTCTTGTTACATTTGTAGCAAGTAAGTTCCTTCATCTCTGCCTCTGTATACTTGGGACTCTCCTTTTTGTAAGGCATCTTGTGTTTCTTGGAATCTCTGGCCTTTTTACCCCATAAGCGAGCAACTTTGTGTAGAAGGGCAATCTCTTCCTCTTCTTCCAGCTGTTCCTTAGTCTTGCTTTCCTTTTCTTTCAAAGCTTGAGCACGCATCCTTTCACGATTCTCATTTTTATTTGCTTCCACCATTAAGGCAATATCTCTTTGGTGGCGCAGATACTCAGCGTACTCTGGAGTTGACGTCATCAAAGCAAGATCTGTCTGGGGGTTTCTAGCCAATTCAGCCATATCAGCTTCCCTTCTCGCTTCATAGCCTCTCAGCTTCCCATAGATCTCTTCCATATCCAGGGTTTTGTTGGCTGTGTTCTCCTTGAACGTAGTCCTATCAAAATTCCATTTTCCTGTAAGCCCATCAATGACTACTCCGACTCTGTTTCTCATTGAGACTTCAGCTTCTGGGATGCCTAAATTTCGCATCTTGGTCACAAGAGCTTCAAAGCGGTATGAGTAGTCCTTGACAGATTCGTTAGGAAGCATTCTGAAGGCATAGAACTCTCGTTTGATTTCAAGCTTGACGTCTTCCTTCATCTCTGCCGTACCCACATGGTACTTCTCAAGAGCTTCCCATTGTAGTTTGGCTGTTTCCAAATTGCTAACTCGGGTGGCGTCCCTTTCGCAGAGGGACGCTTGAAGGAAGCATATAGCCTTAGCATTTGTTTCCAAAAGCTTGAATTCGTCAGGACCCCACTCGTCCTCTTTGTCTCTCTTGTCATCAGGGATGGTAAGGTCACCCTTCATGATCACTCTGCAGCATTGATAATTCTGACTTCTGCAAAAGTTCTCGAAGCGGATCTTCCAGCGGTTGAAGTTGCCGTCCGTCAGACGAGGAGGCTTTACAAAAGAGATTCCAATAGGTTCCATGTCCATCTTGTACCTGCAACTCAACAAAAATCTAGAGCGCCTGCTCTGATACCAATTGTTGGATCGTAAGTCAGTTAAGGAGGGCGTCTTTAACTGGGTTAAGGGCGTCCTTTAGTGCAGCGGAAAATAGACTTAACAGAATACAAGATAAGTGGACACGAGTATTTATAGAGGAACCCCACTAAGACCAACTAGTCTTATGGGTAAACCTCTACCTCCGTTGGAGGATTTTCAATAGCCGTCCCTTATCTTATTAAGAGCGAGTCCTTACAACTTAGGCGAGTCGTTACACTTCTCTGAGCTAAGCGTCCGTCCTTAGCCTCACTAGTAACACTCCTTTCAACCTAACAAGTAACCTAACACTCTTAGCTATAAGGAAGCTATCACTCACGTCTCTCACGGTTCGTTGTGAGAGACAAACTACAACTCTAATTGATTTGTGGTTTGTTTTGGATTTGATGTGGTTGGACTTTCTTTCTCTTGCTTCAAGCTCACTTGATCTTCTTGATCTTCGTTCGTGTTCTTGAATGCTTCGGGAGAGCTTGAGAGAAAGTCTTCAAAGTCCACTCTTGCACCCACATACCGCTATGCATACTCCTTGGAGAGTATTTATAGCGGAAGTGATTCTTGTCCTCTAGCGTCCTCTGAGACTTGGCAGGATCCTCGATCTTTGATCAACGGTGCGATGAGCGTCTTGAGGAAGTCAACTCTGTTGACGCTTGGGAAGCCTCCGCGTGGGTAGGGGACCATCGCTGGGAAAGCGACGTCTTTGGCATTGTCTACACGTGCCCAGACAAAGGAAGCTTCCTTCTGAGGACTAAGGCCGGACGATGATGTAATCATGTTGGGGCGGCCTTGATTTGAATTTGAACTTCGTCCGTATTTTGGCGCGCGTCCCTTCTTGATGAGGACTCCGTCCTATCTTGCGCAGGGACTCCGCCAATTACGTTTAACTTTGGAAGTTCTGGTAACATGCGTCCCTACAGCATAGGGACTGCTGTTCACTTGTTGTCCTTTTCGCTCATGTGCGTCCACTGGACTTACCTGAGATCAAAACTTGGACAACTTATCAAATACATTTGAGTTTGTCATTATCAAAACAAGGGACGATTATTATTGGTTTAGATATTAACGACTGACGTCCTTAATATCGTCCCAACAAACACTTATTGGCTGAATTGGGGAAGAATATCAAAGTCTAGTTAGGGGTGGAACCCAAAAACCCAAGACCGATCTACTTATTGTGCAAGACCGAGTTACCCAGCAAGTCGGGCCCGACGTAGTGTGTGTCGGTCCCGGCCAAACTCAACCTCTATCCACCCTCGGACCGAAGTGACTTGTGTCGGTCCGAGGTGATCTCTTTTGTTTCCTTTGTTTTACCTTTCTTCAATCTCTTCTTAGTCTTTTCGGGTACTCTCGACGCACGAACTCCCGTGTGTTCGACACCCTACCTCTTTACTACAATTGAGGTTCGGTTTTTATAAATTTAAATTGTGAGACCCTCCGATCCCGGACCGATCAGAATTTTGGCGCCGTTGCCGGGGAGTTCTATTTGTTCGAGGTACCCTCTTTGTTGAGGCTTTGATTTTGGTAGTGATTTGGGTGAGGGACTAGCCCAAACCCCTTGTTTGTTTTGATTCGGTTTTTGTTTGTGTCTTTGGTTGTAGGTGTATGCGAGCTAGTTCCGCCAGAGGAACTCATGAGCTCGACTTTGTGTGTGACCCGGAGAGTATTCTAAGGCAAGCCCGAAAGAAGAAGAGGATGGCGAACCAAGCCCGAGATGAGGAGTTTGAGAGGATGAGAGCCGACATGGCTCGAATGCAACTTGAAATGGCGAACCGAGATGCCGAGGCCCGTAGAGAGAGGGAGCAAAGGATAAGGTTGGAAGCTCAAATCAACACCCAACCCCGGAATGCTAGACAATACATGCATCCGGAGTTGAAGGTGCCCGAACCGGCCATCGTCTTGCCGGAGGTGTCAAAGAATTTTGAGAGAAAAACTCAATTTATCTCACTCATCAAGAGAGAGCAATTCCAAGGGAGACCGAATGAGTGCCCGATCGAGCATGTCAAGCAATTCAAAGATCTATGTGAGACCATCTCGACGGACGAGGAGACACTTGAGTATGTGTTACTCAAGGCCTTCAAGTGGTCTTTGGGAGGCAAAGCTTTGCATTGGTTGGAGAGCCAAGCACCTCGTTCTATCACATCATGAAGGGCTCTCAACGACTCATTCTTGATAAAATTCTTCCCGCCCACCAAGACGACGGAGCTTAGAAGGAAGATTGCTAGTTTCCAACAAGGAGCTCATGAGCCACTTTTCGAGGCATGGGATAGGTTCAAAGAGATGTTAAGGGCGTGTCCAACACATGGTCAACAACCTTATGTCCTTCAAGACATTTTCTTCCAAGGAATCAACCCCGCCACCAAAGATAAATTGAACCTCCATACCGATTGTGGGTTCATTGACTTGCCACCGGAGCAAGCGTGGGAGTTGCTAGACAAGCTCTCGGATAATAAAGCTATGTATGGTGTCAATCAAGTGAGCAAGGAAGTGAGAATCCATGGAGAAGGTCCGAAGAGGCTCTACGATCCCAAAAGTGAAGAGGTGGACAAATATGTGAAGATCCAATTCTTGGAGGATGAGTTGAACAAGATGAGGAGGAAGATGGGTCATCTCCAACAAAACACAAGAGCATGTGAAGAGTGTGGTTCTTTGAAGCATGGAGCCCAAGAGTGCCCAAATGAGCGCCAAGTCCGGTTGGCCGAACAAATTGAGGAGGCCAACTATGTTCAAAGAAACTTCGGAGGAAGAGCAAATTTCAACAATGGAGGAAGGTGGAACCAAGGCCAAGCTAGTGGCTACAACAACAACTTCAACCAAAACGAGCCAAGGGCCCAACAACCACCCTACCGACCTCCCGGATTCTATGAGCAAACACCACTATGGGCTCAAGATTTGAAGAATCACGTCATCAACATGGAGAGGAAATTTGATGATCAATTCAAAGAGTTGGGTGTTTGGAGGAGATAAGTGGACAACCAAATTGTTCACATGGCAAATCAACTTCCACGAGAGGAAGGGAGACTCCCGGGCCGACCCGAGGAGAATCCTGATGTGACCGCGCCCGGGCCACAACAAGGCACCGATGCCCCGGTGCCTCCACAAGGCACCGGCGCCCGAGACGAGGGAGCCCAAGGAACCGGCGCGCAAGGCACCGACGCCCTGGTACCTCCACAAGGCACCGGCGCCCGAGACGAGGGTGCCCAAGGCACCGACGCCCCGGTGCCTCAACAAGGCACCGGCGCCTACGGCACCGACGCTCCGGTGCCCCGTCAAGGCCCCGGCGCCCCGGTGCCACTCGGCGCCCACGACGCTGAGGCGCGGCCCGGCGCCTCGTTTGGGCACTCGGCTCAGGAACGCGCGCGACCCGTCACGAGGTCGGTTTCATTCAAAGAGGGGAGCCACATTCCCGGGGCCATAACACGGCGTCGGGCTAAGGCCATACAAGAACAACTTCGGGCTCACTTGCCGGTGCCAAGTGTGAAGCAAGGCCCGCCCGGAGATACATTTTTGAGTCTCCAAATATTGGGCCCCAGGAATGACACCACAAAGCCCGAAGCCCATTATAAGGAAGACCCATTCAAGCCCGATTTGATGGAGGCGTGGCCACCACATTAGGAGCCTTCCTTGGCCGCCAAGTTTGCTTCTTCCCATGCATTTAAAGCCTTAGCTTGGCCGCCAAGGAATTGTAATAAAGGCGGCTGCTTATGCTTGCCTTGGACGCCACTCTTCGCCACCTCCATACAAGAACTTGGCGCCCACTCCAAGGAGGTGTCTTTGCCGCCAAGCTTCTACACCTCCTCATGTTGCTTGGCGCCCACTCCAAGCACGCCGCCCTTTCCCCTCTCTCGTGCCTATATAAGCACAAGTTTTCCTTCATTTTTTGGTAGATTGAATTTGAGTAAGAGAGCTTTAAGCCCTACTCATTCGGTCTCTTCTCCCCCAAGGGAGAACGGGCCGAGGGAGTCCTCTTTTGTCGGCTTCTAGCTCTCGATTTCCTCGTTGATCTCTTATTTTCCTTTCCCATTACTTTGTCCCACAAAAACACTTGTACCTCAGTTTGTAACTTCAAACAAATCGCCATCTATTTTCAATACAAATGTCCAATTTAAGTTTCATACTCATTCTTACATGAACACCTCCACAAAGAGCTCAGTCGAACTTGAATTCGACCGATCCTGGAAGTGAGATCGCATCATCTGGTATCAGAGCCTGTCGGCTTGAGTTCCTCAAGTTGTGGGGGTACGAATTGCTACCCTACAAGTCAGGTTTTCAATTGCTCGAATCCTTTTCTGGTCCCCCCAAATCTAGCCTCGTTTTTCCCTTCCTTGCCTTGACCGAATTCAATCTCTTCAAAAAAAAAAAAAAGAGACGAACTAAAGGAAGTAGTACTTCCCTCGTCCAAGAAGAGTTAGTAACTCTTGTTCAAAAAAAAAATCAGGGAGAAGTAGTACTTCTCCTAGCAAAAAGAAAGTACAAAAGAGAGATAGTATCTCTCATTTCGCAAAAAAAAAAAAAATTGCGAAGAAGGTCGAACAAGCGAAGTTCGAAAGGGGCCAGCCAAGACGTGAAATTTATTGGCCATTTTCTTGCCTCGATTTAATCCAGCCCGAGCAACGGGATTCCCGACTTGTGGGGCTAGTAAACACTCGCCCACAAGCTCCAGTCGCTTGCTTTGATTTCCGGTTGTTGTCGCTCTCACACGAGCGAGTGGAGGAAGGAGTTGTGTTAAGGACTTTTGGTGGCGAAATAAACAATCCTAAAATCAAGTGTGTGACTTCGAGAGCCACATAAAATCGAGTCTAAACACGAGTCAGTCCTTCCCATTTGATCGCTTTCTGAAGCAAAAGAAAAGAACAAAAAAAAAAAAAAACAAGTTTTTCGAGTCAAACACACGTGAGTCTTTGGATTTATCTAACCATTACTATGTTCCGTGTTTGTTTATTTAATCATGTCTCAGGACTCGCCGAAGAACAAGAATCTTCCCGACGATACCGAGGAGGCGGATAACACCTTCTCATGGAAGGTGCTACGCGGCCTCTTACGAGAGGTCCGGGAGGATGCCCGAGCAGACGTTCGGGAAACTTATGAGAAGTCCCGGGACGAGCTGCTCCGACTCATGGATGATAAGATCGAGCAACGCTTGAGCATGTCTCCGCGACACGAGCGTTCGCCTAGCCCTCAATATGAGGAGGGACGATATTCGGGAACTAATCATGAGGCCCTGGAGCAAAAGAAGCCCGTCCTTTCGAAGGACGAGTCTCTGAGATTGGAGGCTATTCTCCCTCCTCCTCGGAGGCCACCGGCTATCCTCCCAGAACACGAGGAGCGGCAGCCTCAACACCGACAACACCGAGGGCCGCTCGCGGCACCCCTCGGACCCCGGCGCAACCTTCCGGATCCAATGGCGCCGCGGGAGAATGTTCGGTTCCGCGACCGGTTGAATGATCACGGTCTTAATCCTCCCCTGGAACAACCGAGGGACCACCACCACGGAATTAAACTCACGGTGGAACCTTTCGCCGGGACCTCGGATGTCGAGGCCTACCTTGATTGGGAGGCTAAGACCGAGGCGGTCTTTGAATATTACGACTATCCGGATCGCCAACGAGTGGCGATCGCCACCATTCGATTCACCGATTTTGCCTACTCATGGTGGCAAGAAGAGAAAGAGGATAGGGCGTATCAAGGCGAGGACCCCATTCGCACATGGAGCCAACTTAAACGGGCCATGCGAGACCGGTTTGTGCCCGAGGATTATCTTGACCGCATCCAAGTCAAATTGGAGCGGATTAAGCAAGGGGCCCGCAGCCCCGATGAGTACTATAAAGAGCTACGACAACTTGTCTTCCGGTCCCGAGTGCGATTTCCGGAGAGATATATTATTTCTAAATTCATTGGAGGCCTAAACTCAGAAGTGGCCGCTTATGTGGAGATGCAACGCTTTGGCTCGGAAGCCTCCATTGCCGATGTTCTCCACTACACTAACCAAGTGTACCAAAACTTACAAAAAAGGTGAAGTGGTGGGAGTGGTCGCACTTGGAGCTCGGGTTCCTCAAGCTCTAATCCGCCACCTAAGCGGAGTGAGGCCAAGGAGCCAAAATCCGAGGCTAGCGCTCCTCCGATTAGGCGGGACAGCGCGCACACCCCCGCCGCGCCTAAGGATGGCGCTAACCCACGTACGCGCGACCTCCAATGCTTTAAGTGTTTAGGACGGGGTCATTACGCTCGTGATTGCCCTAACCGAAGGCAAGTCCTCCTTACTCAAACCGGAGATTACGAATCTGACGAAGAGTTTGACAATGGGGAGGACGAGGAGGAGGTCTACGTACCTGCCGTTAGTGGGGAATGCTTCGTTGTCCACCGAGCACTATTTACTAACGAGGCCCCCACTGCCCCATCTCAACGGGAGAATATTTTCCACACACGATGCTTTATTCAAGGCAAAGTGTGTAGCGTGATCATAGACGGAGGATCCTGTAGTAACCTCAAAGACACCGAAGTGGTATCTCGTTTCAACCTTGAAACGACGCCTCGCAAGGTGCCCTATTCCCTCCACTGGCTTAACTCCGATGCTCCCGTGATGGTCAAGGAGCAAGCTTTGATTAAATTTTCCATCGGGCCATATGAAGACGAGGTTCTTTGCGACGTCGTAACCATGACTGCCTGCCATCTTCTATTGGGCCGACCTTGGCAATATGACCGGGCCGTCATTCACCAAGGCGTTTCTAACGAGTATATCTTCCATCGGGATGGCAAGAAATTCACCTTGCACCCTCTAGCCCCGCACGAAGTGATAGCCGATCAAGAGGCTAAGGAGCTCCGAAAGAGGAGTGCTAAGAAGAAAATGGAGCTTAAGGCCTATGAAGGCAGCTCCAAGCACTTATTAGTCGCCCGGGGAAAAGAAGTGAGACGAGCTATCGTAGATAGGTAGATGTGCCTTATTCTCGTCTACAAGGAGTCACTGCTTTCCGACTCCGAGCTCTCTGAGCTGCCTCCAGGCGTCTCGGCGTTGCTACGGGAGTTCAATGACGTCTTCCCCGAGGAGACTCCAAACGGGCTACCGCCCTTGCGCGGGATCGAACATCAAATCGATTTCATTCCCGGCGCTAGTCTACCGAACCGGGCCGCTTATCGGACCAACCCGGCTGAGACCAAAGAGCTCCAGAAGCAAATTCAAGACCTCTTGGACAAGGGATACGTCCGAGAGAGTCTCAGCCCATGTGCCGTGCCGGTGATCTTAGTTCCCAAGAAAGATGGGAGCTGGCGCATGTGTGTCGACTGTCGCGCCATTAACAATATCACTATCAAATATCGGCACCCTATTCCACGGCTGGACGATATGCTCGACGAACTTCACGGGTCGAAACTCTTCTCCAAAATCGACTTGAAGAGCGGGTATCATCAGATCCGCATGAAAGAAGGCGACGAGTGGAAGACCGCCTTTAAAACCAAACAAGGGCTATACGAGTGGCTGGTCATGCCCTTCGGATTTACCAACGCTCCTAGTACCTTTATGAGGTTAATGAACCACATCTTGAGAGCTTTCATTGGACACTTCGTCGTGGTGTACTTCGACGATATCCTGATCTACAGTCAAAGCTTCGAAGAACACATAAAGCACATCCGAGAAGTGCTTAACGTCCTAAGGCACGAAAAACTCTATGCCAACTTCGGAAAGTGCCATTTCTGCTCCGACCACGTGATATTCTTGGGGTTCGTCGTGAGCAAGGACGGGGTTCAAGTGGACGAAGCCAAAGTGAATGTCATTCGCGAATGGCCCACTCCGCACACTATGACCCAAATCCGGAGTTTCTTAGGCCTTGCCGGATTTTACAGGCGCTTTGTGAGGGACTTTAGTACCCTTGCCGCTCCGCTCACTGAGCTCACCAAGAAGAACGTACCATTCCAGTGGGGAGCCTCGCAAGAAACGGCCTTTAAAATTCTTAAAGAAAGGCTCACTAATGCCCCACTCTTGGTCCTACCCGACTTCGCCAAAACATTCGAAGTCGAGTGCGACGCGTCGGGCGTAGGCCTAGGTGGAGTACTTATGCAAGAAGGGCGACCCATCGCTTACTATAGCGAAAAACTCAATGGAGCCGAGCTGCGCTATCCCACCTATGACCAAGAACTGCTTGCCTTGGTCCGTGTGCTCAAAACGTGGGAACATTACTTACGCCCTCGAGAATTCGTGATTCATTCTGATCACGAGGCTCTAAAGTACCTCCGGGGGCAAGCTAAGCTTAACAAGAGGCATGCGAAGTGGGTGGAATTCATAGAGTCCTTTCCATATGTCATCAAACATAAGAAGGGAAAGGACAACATAGTGGCCGACGCACTCTCTAAGAGGTACGTCCTACTTACCACCTTAGATGCTCGCATGCTCGGATTTTCCTTTATTAAAAATACGTATGCCGAAGATCCCGACTTCGGAGAAATTTATAATGCATGCATTAGGACGGGAAGTAGGCAAAATTTCTACATTCATGAGGGATATCTTTTTAAGGGGGATAAACTTTGTATTCCCACGTCTTCAACCCGAAGGCTTCTCATACAAGAAGCTCATGGGGGGCGGGTTAATGGGGCACTTTGGGGTAGCTAAGACCTTGGCAACCCTTAAAGAACATTTTTACTGGCCCCGTATGTTTAGGGACGTCGAGAAGTTTTGTGCTTCATGCCTTAATTGCCTGCGTGCTAAGTCTAAATTAAATCCCCATGGTTTATATACCCCTCTTCCCATCCCGCACGCGCCATGGGAGGATATATCAATGGATTTTGTCCTAGGTCTGCCCCGTTCCCCCAAAGGCCACGACTCCATCTTTGTAGTCGTAGACCGCTTTTCTAAAATGGCGCACTTTATTGCGTGCCACAAAACCGATAATGCTTCGCACATTGCTGATTTATTTTTCCATGAGATTGTGCGACTACATGACGTCCCTAAGACAATTGTGTCAGATCGGGATGCCAAATTTTTGAGCTATTTTTGGAAGACTTTATGGGCCAAAATGGGTACTAATATTCTATTTTCTACATCATGCCATCCACAAACGGACGGGCAAACCGAGGTTGTCAATAGGACATGGGTGCTCTACTTCGTTCTTTGTTGCGTACTAACCTGCGCAGGTGGGAGGAGTGCCTTGCTTTCATTGAATTCGCCTATAACCGGTCGGTCCTCCGGGCCACCCGGAAGACGCCGTTTGAGGTGGTATACGGGCGAAATCCCGCAACTCCGCTTGATATGGTGCCCCTAGCCATTAAGGACCACGAGAGCCAAGAGGGGGTCGACCATGCCGAGCGCATTAAGGCCCTCCAAGACTCCACCCGAGAGCGTCTAGAGAAGAGCACGGCTCAATACACAAAGCACGCCAACAAGGGTCGGAAGGAATTGGTGCTCGAGCCTGGCGACCTCGTTTGGGTGCATCTACGCAAAGATCGTTTCCCCGACCTGCGTAACTCCAAGCTGAAGCCTAGGGGAGACGGTCCCTTCCAAGTGCTCGAGAAAATTAATGACAATGCTTACAGGATCGAGCTACCCGAAGGCTACGGAGTCCACGATGTGTTCAATGTGGCGGACCTGCGAGTTTTCGTGTCAAATGACGTCGAGTCCGATCAAGAAGATTCGAGGACGAATCCTTCTCAACTGGGGGCGGATGATGTGACCGCGCCCGGGCCACATCAAGGCACCGACGCCCCAGTGCCTCCACAAGGCACCGGCGCCCGAGACGAGGGTGCCCAAGGAACCGGCGCGCAAGGCACCGACGCCCCTGTGCCTCCACAAGGCACCGGCGCCCGAGACGAGGGTGCCCAAGGCACCGACGCCCCGGTGCCTCAACAAGGCACCGGCGCCCACGACGCTGAGGCGCGGCCCGGCGCCTCGTTTGGGCACTCGGCTCAGGAACGCGCGCGACCCGTCACGAGGTCGGTTTCATTCAAAGAGGGGAGCCACATTCCCGGGGCCATAACACGGCGTCGGGCTAAGGCCATACAAGAACAACTTCGGGCTCACTTGGCGGTGCCAAGTGTGAAGCAAGGCCCGCCCGGAGATACATTTTTGAGTCTCCAAATATTGGGCCCCAGGAATGACACCGCAAAGCCCGAAGCCCATTATAAGGAAGACCCATTCAAGCCCGATTTGATGGAGGCGTGGCCACCACATTAGGAGCCTTCCTTGGCCGCCAAGTTTGCTTCTTCCCATGCATTTAAAGCCTTAGCTTGGCCGCCAAGGAATTGTAATAAAGGCGGCTGCTTATGCTTGCCTTGGACGCCACTCTTCGCCACCTCCATACAAGAACTTGGCGCCCACTCCAAGGAGGTGTCTTTGCCGCCAAGCTTCTACACCTCCTCATGTTGCTTGGCGCCCACGCCAAGCACGCCGCCCTTTCCCCTCTCTCGTGCCTATATAAGCACAAGTCTTCCTTCATTTTTTGGTAGATTGAATTTGAGTAAGAGAGCTTTAAGCCCTACTCATTCGGTCTCTTCTCCCCCAAGGGACAACGGGCCGAGGGAGTCCTCTTTTGCCGGCTTCTAGCTCTCGATTTCCTCGTTGATCTCTTATTTTCCTTTCCCATTACTTTGTCCCACAAAAACACTTGTACCTCAGTTTGTAACTTCAAACAAATCGCCATCTATTTTAAATACAAAGGTCCAATTTGAGTTTCATACTCATTCTTACATGAACACCTCCACAAAGAGCTCAGTCGAACTTGAATTCGACCGATCCTGGAAGTGAGATCGCATCAAATCCCCGTGCCCCACAACAACAAAATGAAGTTCGTGCCATAGGATTGAGGAGTGGACGGAGTTTGCCCGAGCCAAAAGTTCCAAGAACAAGAGAAGAGAGTCGGACCGAGGTTCCCAGCACCTCGGGCCCGACGTGCCCAGACATCGATCCGGTGAATGAAGGAAGTCCCCTGAAGTGGACCGAGACACCCAGCAAGTCGGGCCCGACTTGCCCTGAAGGTGGCTCGACGTGCCCAAAAAGCCCCTGCCCCCGGTCCGAGATGCTTGACGTCGGTCCCGACGTCGATCCTAAGTCGGTCCAGGCTGAGATCGTGGAGAGAAGCCAAGATCGATCCAAGGAGGTGGATCCAAGCAAGAAGCAAGGTGCTACTACTCTTCCATATCCTATGAAGAAGCCCAAGGAGATTGTTGAGGGCAAGTTCAAGCGGTTCTTGAAGCTTTTGCAAGGCTTGAACATCACTATTCCATTCACCGATGCTCTAAGTGAGATGCCATCCTATGCAAAGTTCTTGAAGGAAATCTTGAGCAAGAAGAGGTCAATTGTTGAGATGCAAGATGAGGTGAAGATCTTAGAGCTACCTCAAAAGCTAGGTGATCCCGGAAGATTTGCCATCACCGTGGGAATTGGATCCCAACAATTCAAAGCTCTTTGTGATCTAGGAGCAAGCATATCGGTTATGCCCATGAGCATATGGAGAAGGGCTAACCTCGGAGATATGGAACCGGTTGATATGAGTCTTACCATGGCCGATGGTTCATCAACAAAGGCCACCGGAATTCTAGATGATGTCCCGGTTAGAGTTGGAAGATATTTTGTGCCCTATGATTTCGTGATCTTAGACATGAAAGAGGATCCGATGGTGCCCATTATTCTCGGGAGGCCGTTTCTAGCTACGGCGGGTGCCAAGTTTGATGTGAGGAATGGGAAAGTCACTTTCGAGATTGGAGAGGAAAAAGTGGAGTTCCATTTCAACAAGGCCCTTAATGAACCGGATGCATTGGCGATTTTGAAGCTAGAGGAATGTGCCAAGCGCAAGAGGGAGGAGTTGGAATCCACAAGAGAGGAAGTACCATTGAGAGACCATGACATGGTCAATGTTCAAACCCATGAAGAGTCAAGGGATGGAGATAGCCCACCAAGCCATGAAGAGTATCCTAATCTATATCCTTTTGATGTGGGAGATTCTTACATTTGTCTAAGTGATTTGAAAGAGGATTTAGATGATGACTATCTTTGCTTGGATGATTTGCAAGAAGACTTGAGTTATAATGTCATAGAGTCCCCTAGAAATTCTTTAGATTTTTGTGATGTAGGTGATGAAGAGAAAGTTGAGAAGATGCAAGAGATACCAACCTACACTTTGGAGGAAAAGAATGATGGAGAATTTGGAGGCCACACTTTCATCAAACACAAAAGGTGGCACTTTGGCTATGAGGAGAATGGAGATGCAAATGACAAGGAGGATCAATTCACCATTTTTCACCCTCCTTGAAGGGTAGAGGTTAGAAGTCAAGCTAGTGACTTAAAAAAAGCGCTCCTCGGGAGGCAACCCGGGTTTAGTAGATTCATTTTCGTAGTTTCTAGTTTGTCCTTCTTTGCTTTAGCTTAGATTCTTCCTAATCTCTTCTTTAGCATGTATTTTGTGGATATATGTGTTATGTGAGCTTCATGATCATGTGTGGTATTTGTGGAAATGATGCAATGACTTGTGGGTAGAAAATACCAAGACGAGGGAATTTTAGGAAGCCAAAACGGGTAGCACCGAGGTACCCAGTACGTCGGGCCCGAGGTTCCAACGTCGGTCCAAGCTTGCCGATTGCCTTGGCCTTGATTTTGGTGGAATTCCTACTTTGCCCTTCTGACCTACCTTTGTCTTCTACCCCATTTAAGCCCCCTTTCCCTTACCTAACACCCCTTACCTCCATAACTACCTTCCCAAAATACCAATCCCTTCAAAAACTCCCAATTCGATCCCCATTCTCCACCATACTCGAACCTCAAGCAATCCCACCCACAAGATCTCGATCCAACCCCTAGCATCCCCAAACATTGAACCAAAAGCCAAAAATCCCAACCAAAATCCCATTAATCTTCATCTCTCTTCTAGATCTAGAAGAGAAATTTGGATTCTAAGAAGTTGTTTGCTAGAAGTCTTTGTTTCTTCATTATTTGGTATGTGAATCTCAATCTCTACTTGATTCTTTGTGAATTTCATGTTTTCATTTCTAGATTTGAGATATGCCATGATTGAGTGAGCTTGGACTTTGAGCATCCATGGTGATTTGCATGCATTGTGAAATTTATGCTTAATTGTTGATAAATCCCACTTAGAACTTCGATTGGTGATGAGAATTGGTTAATTTTGAGTTTTAGGAGCATGATAGTGTGTTTTATGGGTGTTTCGAAGTAGAGAAGTCGAAATACAATCGGACCGAGGTACCTAGATCCTCGGACTGATGTTGCATGTCGGTCCAGAGACTCGGACCGAGGTCCCCAACCTCGGACCCGTTGTCTTTTGCATGTCGATCCTATGTTTTTCGACTTTCTCTTGTGTGAATTTAGGGATTCATGAGCTTGAATGTTGGTTATAGCATGTTTATCATGATATATCTTGTAGCTTGACCATTGATATATGATTCTTAGTTCATGCATGATTGGATTTTGTGGATTGAGTGTTTTAAAAACGAGTATGGGGTCATCTCTTTGCATGATGAGTTGTTTGTGATGGAAGCTTGTGCTCTTGTTGTGATTGTATAGATTTTATCTTGGAGTTCTTTGGTTTTGATTGTGTGTAGGTACGATGTCTACCCGAGCATCTTCTTCAAGGATAGAGAAAGCAACAAGAAAGTCCAAGAAGTCGTCCAAGAGGGTCCAAAGGATGGACGATGTGCGTTTTGAGGATGAGGATGTGGCTAGAGAGTATGAGCGTCTCATGGGTCTATCTCACCACACCCGGTGGTTAGATTGGGAGTCCATTAGAAAGATGCGCATGGATAAGGCTCTTGCTCGGTGCTATAACCACATTGGGCTCAACGTCTTGCTAAGGTGGAACAACACTCATTATCCCGCCTTGACGTCCGAATTCATGGCGACATTCAAGTGCACCTATGAAGGGGTCGAGAGTGAAGGCATGATCTCTTTCCAAATGGGCAACGAGTTGCATGAGGTGTCTCTTCGGAACTTGGCGAACTACTTTGGGTTCCCATTTGCAAGAGAGGAGGCCTATGTTGATAATGAGAAGGTGGACTACCTTTGGAAGTTCGTAGCCGGGAGACGTGAGATGAGGAAAGGCGCATCGACAAACGAGATAGCAAACCCACTCTTCCGAGTCATGATCCGAGCTTTGGGTTGTTCTATCTTTGCTAGACATGAATTGAGCAAGCCGATGAAGGAGGAGGCCATGCTACTCTACGAGATGTTGTTTGAGAATGAGAAGCCAATGAGCCTTGCTTAGGAATGGGTGAAGATGGTGAGGGATTTCCAAAGTTCCTCATGGATCTACTTTGGAGGCATGATTGCCCGACTAGCTCACCGTCTTGAGGTGGACTTGTCTACCTACACGCCGGCCCCAAATGGTGTGGAGCTCATGGACTTGAAGTACTTCAAAAAGGCCAACATTATCAAAGAGAAGCAAGTGACCGGCGCTACCACCTACCTAGCCCCACACTCCAACTTCAACAATGTGCACATCCCCTTGGAGTCACGCCTCTTCAACCTCACCGACTACTACAATTGGTTCCAAGTATGGACGGGAGAGGTGAATCCTTTTGGAGAGCCGGAGGGGACACTTGAGGTTAGGAGACAACCTCAACACATCCGCTTTACTTCTCCTCAAGTTTCCCCGGACACCGAAGAAGAGGAGCCTAACCAATATGAGTTCGTGAGGCGAGACGACATGGAGGTGGACTTGCCTAGAGGTGAAGAAGAAGAAGAAGAAGGTGGTTATCACAATTTGCTCACCGACCACGCCCCAACACTTTTGGATCGAGGTGCTTCACAAGTCGGGCCCGACAACCACCAACATCGGTCCGATGCATACTTGCCCGATCCGGTCCCGAGCCGATTCGAGAGGGGTGAGGGACGTGGAGCACATCAAGCACCACCAAGCTATGGAGGATATGAGGGGTATGCCCAATGGTACGGCCCCGGAATGGTGTTCCCTGAGCCAAACCAATCGGTGGACATGAACTTTTTGGCCAACCAAATGGCGCATCTCCAACTTCAACAATCAACAATGCTTCAAGAGGCGCACCAAATCAACCTTCAACAACAAAACCTCAACTTCCAACAACAACAACTTTTCCACCACCAAGAAGACTTCCAAGAGCAATTTGATGAGGTGAACCGCAACATGGCCTACATGAGACGTGATGTGGATGACTTGAGGGCGGCCGAGGATCAAAGGTGGACCGTCCAAGAGAGTTTCAATGAGTGGATGTCCGGGAATTTCTCATCCCGTGAAGACCAATGGATGCGTCCCGCCCCACCAATCCAACCGCCAAGTCAAGACCCTTTCCACGACCATGTGTATGAGCGTGAGCGGCACGCCCGGCTCCAAAGGAGACAACGCCGTGGCCACCCTCCGAACTAAACCTCACCAAGCCATTCAAGAATAAGGAAATTGTGGGCTTTATCTACTCTTCTCTTTACTTTTGAGTTTTGATTTCTTTTGATGAGGACATCAAAATTTTAAGTATGGGGTGGGTTAGTAGCTCATAGTTCCATGTTTAGTGTGTTTGTGTTTGTTTTGTTTATGGGATGTTTCATTTTGGATAGTGGCATGATGAATGATGTGATGATTTGATGATTGAATTTGATGGTATGAATGGATGAGTTTGCTTTGTTTGAGAAATTTTTTGCAAAAATCACTAAAAATTTGAAAAATTTCGGTTAAAAACAACAAAAAGATTTTGTTTTTGGACTAGGAATTCCCATCTTAGATGTCTATATGAAGGCTAATAATGATGTGAGCATGTAAATTCCTTTGCATATTTTTGGATAGTTTAGCCTCTAAATGGATGTTGTTTTTGATGTGATATGATGTCTTGCATGTTTTTATTGAGCACATGAGTTCTTGGATGAAATTTGATGCAACTAAGCTAGAGTGAACCTTGTGAGATTATTTTTGGCCATTTTAGGGATGTTTGTTCATATTGCATATCCCTCATTTTTCTTGTGTGATTAGCGCATGCATGCTTAGTAAAACTTGCTATTGAGGTGTTTATCTATTTTCCAAGACCAATATGAGATTTGTTCTATGCTTTGTCACATTGATTTGAACTTTATTTCATTTAGTCACAAAATGTTCCATATCCTACTTTGAAGATAAACCGTTGTTTGTAGCCCCGTTTTAGCCTTAGACCTTTGTTTGAAACTCCTCAAAAATATGATTCCTAGCCTATATGACTTGACCCTTATGGGATTGGACTTTAGTGAGAGGTTTGGAGTATATTTGGAGAGTTGAGATTCTCTTTGGTGAAAGGCGAAGAATGGAGTTATAAACCAAGTGGGTAGTGCATCTTTGGTGTGGAGAAAGAAAGAAAAGTTGGAAAAGTAGAGGATTGAAAGCAAAGTGCTTAAGTGAAGTAAAAAGGGTACCGACCGAGGATAAGTGCACTTCGGGCCCGAGTTTAGTGCAAGTCGATCCTAGTGGAAAAAGTGAAAAAAAATCCAACAAAAAGTGTAGTGTAAAGATGAAGTGGAATGTTAAGTGAAAGAGTGGGTTGAAAAAAAAAAAAAGAAAAGAAGAAGAACTGGTGAGTTTGGTGGCTAGACTAGAAAGTTCAATCCCCATTGTAAGCACCACAAGACCAAAGTGATTCCCACCTTGAGAAAACACCAAAAGCCCCATTACAACCCGGCCGAATGGAACCTCTTTGAGGACCTCCATTGAGCCAAGTTCATATTCTTTGTGTGCATTGTAATAGGCATCTCTAGGTGGAGGAATTGGTGATATTAGCTTCAATAGTAAAGCCTTTACTTGCATGATTATTGAGTTTGAGTGTTCATTGCTAAGCCTAAACACATGATGAGTGATACACATTTCCACATACCTAAAGTGAGGCTTTGTTGCATTAGACTTTATTCCTTGAACACTTGATCATGTGTGATGACGTAATCTTGCTAGCATATTTATCACTTGTTTTCACTTGATTGAGTTTTTCATATGAGACTTTACTTGAAGATTATGCTTCGGTCTTGCTTATATTGTTATTGCTTGAGGACAAGCAAGTTTAAGTATGGGGTATTCTGATGTCTCTCATTTTGGAGGTGTTTTAGTAGTTAATTTCCCTTGTAAATATGTGTTTTTCATTCCTTTCTTTGTTAGTTTCGTTTCTTCTTAGCTTAGTTTCCGGTTTTCTTTAAGATTCGGAAACTATGCGAGTTTGCTTTGTTTTGTAGGAGAAATGGCAAGAATGAGGACATTTTGGAGGAGCTAATGAAGGAGCCAAATCAAGGAATGCAAGAGCCAAGCCAAGAATGAAGTGGAACCGAAGGAAAACCAAGAAGAAGACAAGGACCGAGGCCCAGGACCGAGCACCACCACGTCGGGCTTGAGAACGAGTAGCCAGAGACCAGGACCGACGTTCCCAACGTCGGGCCCGAGGTCCCCAGCGTATCGGTCCAAGTCGGCATTTGAGAGGATTGTTCCCCAAGGCATATCTTTAGTAACTTTCCACATTTGCCCTTTTTTAAATTGGGAATTCCTTGGTCCCCAATCAATAGAGTAGGATAATTAGAGGTGATTAGTGATCATTTGAAGGGGGACACACACACCACAACCCAAAATCACTCTCTAAAGGCTCAAAGGAAGACTTGGAGGGCAAGGAGAAGAGAGGAGGAGGAAGAGAAGAGGAGATGGGTGGAGAAGAGAGGAGGATTAGTGAGTTTTGTACTTTGTTTTGCTTTGATCTAGTAGAATTGAGACTTGGATTTTGTTGACACTTTGAATTTGAATGCAATTGGAGTTTGATTGGATGTTGATGATTGAGATTTGCTTGATTTCCATTTTGATTGTGTTTTTCTCTTACCTTATGGAGTAGATTCCATAGTCTTGGGCTATGGGGGAATCCCCTAGTTAGGATTGGGTAGAAAACCCCAATTCCATAGCCTTGAGTGCTTGATTTGTGAATCCTCTCTACATTGAGCTTCAATTCTCTTGTGAAAACAAGGGATATAGGGCTTGAGATTGGTAAGAGTAAGCGAAAGCAATCTCGATCCCATCACAAGTTCCTAGCATCGAAGGTGAGTGAAAACTCCCTTGGGTCGAGGTGTAGAGTGGAGGGATCCGGGGCTAGCAACCTTGATCTCACAAGGATCAAACACTTATTGGCTGAATTGGGGAAGAATATCCAAGTCTAGTTAGGGGTGGAACCCAAAAACCCAAGACCGATCTACTTATTGTGCAAGACCGAGTTACCCAGCAAGTCGGGCCCGACGTAGTGTGTGTCGGTCCCGGCCAAACTCAACCTCGATCCACCCTCGGACCGAAGTGACTTGTGTTGGTCCGACGTGATCTCTTTTGTTTTCCTTTGTTTTACCTTTCTTCCATCTTTTCTTAGTCTTTTCGGGTACTCTCGACGCACGAACTCCCGTGTGTTCGACACCCTACCTCTTTACTACAATTGAGGTTCGGTTTTTATAAATTTAAATTGTGAGACCCTCCGATCCCGGACCGATCAACCATGGTGGCCCGAGGTGGTGGCCCGAGGTGTGGCAAGTCGGGCCCGAGGTCTCTTAAAGATGTGTCATTGGTCCGAGGTTGAAGCAAGTCGGGCCCGAGGTTCTCCGTGTCGATCCATGTGGGTCGTGGCTCCGGATTCCTTTCTTTTTGGGATTTTCTTGTTAATTCCCAAAACTATATTTGCTTCCTTGGAGATCAAGGAGTCTAGAAGCCTTGGAGATCAAGGAGTTCTAGAAGCCTTGGAGGTCAAGGACTTTCCTTGGAGCCCAAGGAGTTTAGAGGGGTAATCTAGTCTTTGTAGTAGGGGGAATAATCTCTATTTAAACCCTTGTAATCTCTCATTTGGGGAACAATCTAGAAACACATACACTTTGGAGAGAGAGTAGAGAGGGACGTTTGAGAGGGTAGAAGGAAGAAGGGGGTGGACTCTTCTCCAAGGGAGGGAAAGAACCCAAGATCGAGAGGAGGATTTGGGTGAATTCCTTTCCTTGGAGGGGAAAGAAACCCTTAGGCTTGGAGCGGGAGTAGATATTGTAAGAATTCCTCTTCTTTAGTTTAATTCAAGTTTGTTTTGTGTGTTGATTGTGGATTTGACTTGCATGAACCATGATTTGCCTTTGGTCTTTTATGATTGCTAGTTTAAAATCCATGATTAGTGAGTAGATAGCTTGATCATAGGCTATAGGAGAAACCCCTAGCTAGGTTGGGTTTGAACCCTCAATTCCATAAGCCTTGAGTGCTTGATCTATGAATCCTCTCTACATTGAGCTTCAATTCTCTTGTATAAACAAGGGACCTAGGGCTTGTGATTGGTAAGAGTAAGCGAAAGTGATCTCTAACCCATCACTAGACCTAGCATCGAAGGAGAGTGAAAGGGATCGAAGGCTAGCAACCTCGATCTCACAAGGATCGTCACTTATTGCTTGAATTGGGGTGGAATTATCCATATCTAGCTAGAGAAGGAACCCAAGGCCCGAGATCCCCTTAGCCTAGCCTGTTTCTTCCCTCTTGCATTGATTGTTGAGTCGTGCCCGAATCCCCTAGCCTCGAGCCCAACTTTGTTTGTGCCTAGCTACCTCGGTCGCGAGATTGACAACCTCGGTCCCGAGTTGCTTCGCGTATTTTCTCTCCCATTGTGTTTGTGTTAGACAATCAACCGTTCAAATGCGCATGAAATAATTCCCTGTGATCGACCTCGACCACCGTACTACAACGGGGTCGTGATACAAATATTTTTTGTAGATTGACCCGGGGCCCTATCCTTAGAATTGGTATAGCACATCGGGCCTGTCATCAGAATAGCGCCGTTGCCGGGGAGTTCTACTTGTTTGAGGTACCCATCTTTTGTTGAGTTTTTGATTTGGTAGTGATTTTGTTGAAGGACTAGCCCAAACCCCTTGTTTGTTTTGATTCGGTTTTGTTTGTGTCTTTGGTTGTAGGTGTATGCAAGCTCGTTCCGTCCGAGGAACACTTGAGCTTGACTTTGTGTGTGACCTGGAGAGTATTCTAAAGCAAGCCCGAAAGAAGAAGAGGATGGCGGACCAAGCCCGTGATGAGGAGTTCGAAAGGATGAGAGCCGACATGGCTCGAATGCAAATTGAAATGGCGAACCGAGATGCCGAGGCCCGTAGAGAGAGGGAGCAAAGGATGAGATTGGAGGCTCAAATCAACACTCAACCCCGGAATGCTAGACAATACATGTGTTGGATCGTTAGTACTGAGGGACGTCCCTTACTTTGGTAAAGGCATCCTTAGATTAGGCGTCCCTACGAGGAGTAGGGGCGTCCTTAAGTAATGCAGCGGAAATAAAGTACTAAACAGATAAAGAATGAACGCAGTGAATTATAGAGGAACCACTCAAGACCAAGTAGTCCTTGAGTGTAAACCTCTACCTCCTTGGAGGATTTTTGAATAGTTCTTTCCTTTATATTGAACGTCCTTACAGTTGTACTGGCGAGTCTTTACAGTTCTCTGGTACTTAGCTTTTCCCTAAGTCCACTAGTAAAGGACTCCTCTAAGCCTACAACTTAAGCTGGTTCAATCTACTAAAGGACTCTATTCCTACGTTCTGCAATACTTCGCAGAACTCTCTTTCTCTCTCTTTTTGGGTTTTCTCTTACAAACTGTTTTTGTGATTTGGTTACAAGTCTCACTCGATCTAACACAAGCTCTAGCACTGTTCTTGAGTTCTTGAGTTAGTTCTTCGTGTTCTTGAGTGAGTCGCTTTCTCTTTGATTCTCTCTGAATATTCCTGAAAGCATTGGCGTCATAATAAATGCCTTGGGGCTATTTATAGGACTTGGGAAGGGCGTCTTTTCACTAGGACGATCATGCCCTTCATGGACGTGGCTACAGGATCTTCCTCCACGTAGTAGGGCGGTGATGAGGAAGCTTCCTGTATCCAGCTGTGTATGATGAACTCCGCTACAGGATCGGCCGCCACGTGTTGATGGACTCTGCAGCAGGATCGTCCGCCACGTAGTGTTGGACTTCGCTACAGGATCGGTCTCCACGTGTCCTTGGATGATCAAACATTGTCGAGTGATGTCATCCTGTCGGCTAGTGAGTAAGGACTCCTTTCTTGCGTTCCTACTTGCTTGGGACTCCGTCCTCGCTCAAGTAGTCTCTAGCTGGTCCTTACTTCCTGTTAGCTAGCGTCCCTAAGCTAATGGAACGCCCATACACACTTGTTGTCCTTTTGGTCACTGGCGTTCCTGAACACTTGGACAACTTTATTAGAATCAAAGTGAGTTTGTCATATCAAAACTAAGGGACGGTTGTGTGGAACACTAACAAGTACGCAAGCGTTCTTGATAGCGTCCCAACAATTTCCCCCTTTTTGATGATGACAAACTCTTCAGCAAAACAGTTTTGACATTGGAACTTAGCATGCATGAAAACTTATAGGCATCCTTTAATACTTAGAGAAATTTTAATAAGCACAAGTTTTCAATCTTTGATTCTCTAGCTTTTGGATTTTAAGGGGAGAGTCGCGTCCTAGAAAAGTTTCTAAGCGTCCTCTTTTATTCTAGCATGGGCGTTCCTTGGACCTTTCACTTAATAGTTCCCCCTTAACACTTGCTTATTCTAGATAACTAATTTGTAGCGCATCTCTGCAAAACTACACTTCCCCCTTTTGGAATCATCGAAAAGGATAACAAGTGATAAGCACGTTAGCACAAACACATAACTAAAGGCAGTGGAACGCTTAAACAAACACATGCAAGCAAATAGTGGAATTGCCATTCAAACAAAATTAGAGTTATTACAGACCAAGGTCATAAGTTTGAAGTTCAAAAGAAGCAAAGGCAATTTAATAGGGGATGAAAGGGGTGATGGCAATCACTGAGAACGGCGCTGGTCTTGATAAAACTGGAGCAATTGTTCTTGAAGTTCAGCAGCCTTGGAGAACGCAGATGATAAGTCCTTTAAGGCAGAGAAAATAAGGCACTGGTTGTCCATTATTGCACCCATGAGTTCTGCTGGGGGATGCTGGGCAATGTTAGCAGGGGCAGAACGGGGCAGAGGACCTGTGCTTGAAGACGGAGCGTCCATTGGAATAGCTGGAGGAGAAGAGGACCCTAAGAGCATTTGATCAAGGGTTGTAAGATCTACTGCGGGCTCTTGATCTTGAGGGGACTCTTGAGGCGTGGAATTAAGCCTTGTGGCCTCAGCCTCAGCAGCTAGGCGTTCTTCTTCTGCTTTCAGTCTAGCTTCCTCAGCCTCAGCTTCTAACTGTTTCAGAACGCACGGGAGCTCTTCATTATGCCTTATCTCAACAAGTCCTTTATTGGCATTCCATTTTATGCCAAGTTCTTCAGAAGGAGCGCTCTCATCATAAGCGTCCTGGGACTGCAAGATTGCCTTTACGACTCTAGGGTAGGGCAAGGCGTGCCTCTTCCTTCCACACTTGGCCATGTGCTGCATAGCAATTCTGGCTAAGTTGATTGGGCGGCGTTCAAGGATTGCGTCAATTAAGATTATGTCGTGAGTTTGCACAATTGAACGCTTCTCCTGCCTTGGAAGAATGGCGCGACAGATGAAGTAGTGAACGATTGCGCCAACTTTGCTCAGAACGTGAGCTACCCTGTCAAGTCCCATAGGCCTTTTGCCCTGAAAGATGTGCTCAACCAGAGAAAGTTCTTGATCAGTCGTTTCAAAGCCGCCTTCAGGAAGTGAGCTAAGAGCATCGGACGGTGGCTTGCATGGACTAAGACCAAGGAAGGAGCGCATTTGGCGTTCTGTGACTGAAGCTTTCTCACCTTCAATTTTGAAGTGGAGGGAGCCATCTTTTGCCTTGTAGCGCAAATCTCTGTAGAACGCCTTCACCTGTTCCTTGTCAACAGTTGTCGGCGCTGGTCCAACGTTCTGCCATCCTTGAAATTTCAGAAGTTCAAGAAACTCCTGAACTGATTCATCGTCGAAGGAGGCTAGCCACTCTTCAGAGTAAATGAGAGGGCTCAGGACTTTAACCGGCACATCAGCGTTCTTCCTTTTGCGCTTGCCCTTAGGGGACTCAGAGTCCTCATCATCATCTGACTCGTCTTCTGCTTTCTCCGAGTCACTGTCAGAAGCGTCCTTTGAAGGAGCGTCCTCTATGCCTTGTTCTTTTTCTGCATCGCCACCAGCTGTGGCTTGACCGGCACCTGAGGTCTGACCTTGGGACGTACCCTCGGCATCCTGAGCCTCTGTCTGATTTTCTTGTGTTGTTGGCTCAGCGTCCGCGGGGACTTGATGGAATTCTGTTTGGATTGAGGGAGAGGGGTTTTCTTGTGGAGCTTGGGTGGGGTTTAGGATTGGGAGGGACTGGTCATAAGGAGGGACTTCCTGAGCATCACGCTCGAGCTCTTCAGAAAAGGATGGCTCGGCGTCCTTTTGAGGTACCTGGTGCTCGCCAGCGTCCTCAGCTACTTGTGTTTCAGCGGGAGCATTCTCAAGTCCTTCAGCCTCGTCGTCGGAGTCCCCAACAACGTCAATGATAGGGGAAACTCCTTCAGCATTGGCTTGAGGCGTTCCTCTGTTGCTCTCAGATGAGCTAGAGGAAGAGGAGGAGATGTGCTCGGGCTCTGGAGCAGCTTGAACCATGAGCACCTTGGGAGATTCACCGGCTTTGCGGCGTTTGAAGGTTCGCTCAAGGGCTGGACGCTTCTCAACGTCCTCTGGTCCACTTTCGGAGGAGGGACGGCGAGATTTGGGGTTTTCGGGATCTTTTGGGGGCGAGATATGAGCCGGGTTTGGGAGGGAAGGGTATGAGAGCATTTTTCTTGGAAGGTTGGGGGGACGGAGGAGGGGTGGAGAGTTGAACGATTGAGATTTGTTGAGGGGGAGGAGTGGATTCTTTGGAGAGGTTGGAAGGTCTTTTTGTGGTGCTAGGCCTTTTTGTGGAGGGTTTAGAGGATGGGACGCTGGATGTCTTGGCCTTTTTGAGGGGCCTTGGGTCGTGGACTTTCTTTGAGCGTCTCTCCTTGAAATGTGAAGGAAACTTATCTGCAATCTCCGTTGGTTTTGAAGTGGACAAGGGTTGGGAAGATTTTGAGAGGGGAGAGGATGGTGCAGGACGCTTCATCAAATTTTTGGTGGTAAGAGTAGGAACGGCAGGAGGAGGTGGAGAGGGACTTGGCACTCTTGCTTTGAGCATTTTGTAGGCCAGGGAGTCCCTAGGATACATGGGAAAGTCGGGAAGGACAGAGTTGTGGAGGTCAGGAATAAGTTCAAGTAAGGGACCCAGATTCTCACCTCCAAAATGAGAGAAGAAGAGAACGTCGTCCATCCGTCCTGGCAAATCTTTGTAGTTGGTGTTGTGAAGACTTGGCATGACGAAGCGCTCAATGAACCTTTCATAGTTCTTAGTCTTCGTTGCATCATTCTTGATCTCTGGCAAGTCCATGCGTGCCCTTATTAAGTTGTAGAGTGTTCTCGGCTTCCTGTTGATGAAGTCCACTAGAGACTCATTGAGAACGATAGGTTTTGGCTTCTCTATGTAGTGGGACTTGACAAGCTTTCTACGCTTCCCGCCGGTAGAAGATCCGGCCACGTTCAACTGTCTGTGAGACATGTTTTCAGATGAAGTGTAGAGAGAGAAAGTCGCCGGAGTTCTAGAGAGAAGTCAGAGCAAATTTGAGAGCGAGAAAGTGGTTGAGCGTAATAAATTTGATTGCGACTGTTCTGGCCTTATATAGAGGAAGCGGTGGCACAAATGGTAATTAACACTGTTTTACTGTGCGACACGTGGCAAAACTTCCCCCTAAAGATTCGAGCAAAAGCAACGGTCACTGTTCACACTTTCAAAAGTTCAAAATTCTGACTCTTCAACTGCTCCTCAACAACTGAAATGGCGTTCTTACCAACAAACACTTAGCGTCCTCTCCAACTTAGCAAAATTAATCTCTTCAAGCAAACTTCTTTAAGCAAACCAACAACCAACTTACCGTTCTAGTGATTACCTTTCGAACCAGTTGAGAACAACGTAAGTACGTCCCGTAAAAGAAAATATGAAGCTCATAGGACGCTTTTGCGGAGTTCTCGGCTAGGGTAAGCTTAGAGTTCCCATCATTTCGGCTTATAATGAAGGTTGGGTGATCAGGGATACTCTTTTCAAGACAAAATAGAGAAAATTTGAATGACGTTCCAAAGTAGCAAACACATGAAGTTTTAGACTAGCGTCCTTGCAGATATGAATTCAATGCATAACAGTCCTTAAACACTTAGAATCTATAAAACATAGCCAATCATTGAGGGAATAGTAGAACGGGACTTGCTACTTAAAAGTTATCATCCCCAAGAGCAACCTGAGATGCTCAAAGGGACGTCTATCAAGTGCCTTAGTGAAAATATCAGCTATTTGGTCTTCAGTTCTTACATCCTCCATACTAATGAGTCCTAGTTCAACATTATCACGCAAGAAATGATACCTTATATGAATATGCTTTGTGCGTGAATGAAAGACAGGATTCTTAGAAATTTCAATAACACTTGTGTTATCACAACGAATGAGAATAGTTTCAAGATTGATACCGTAGTCCTCTAGTTGATATTTGATCCAGATAACTTGTGAACAGCACGAAGCAGCAGCAACGTACTCGGCTTCCGCAGTTGAAAGCGCCACAGAGTTCTGTTTCTTAGATCCCCAAGAGACTAAGCATGAACCAAGGAACTGCGTCATTCCTGAAGTGCTTTTCCGATCAATCACATGACCCGCATAATCAGCGTCCGAGTAGCCAACAAGCTTGAAGGACGTCTTCCTGGGGTACCAAAGGCAAAGATCGTCGCGTCCTTTGAGGTAGCGAAAGATCCTCTTGACTTCTTGCATGTGGGACTCCTTTAGATTTGCCTAGAAGAGTGCACACAAGCAAACGGCAAACATAATGTCGGGACGGCTTGCGGTCAAGTAGAGCAAAGAACCAATCATCCCTCTGTAAAGTTTTTGATCAACGTCCTTTCCCTGTTCATCAGCGTTGAGACGCGAGTTGGTAGAACAAGGGGTTGCAACAGGTTTGGACGTGTTCATCCCGTACTTCTGAAGCATATCACGGACATATTTTTGTTGGTGAATGCGCGTCCCTTCCTTGAGTTGATTGATTTGAAATCCCAAGAAAAAATTGAGTTCTCCAATGAGGGACATCTCAAACTCACTACTCATTAAGGACTTGAACTCATCTACAAGCTTCATGTTAGTACTACCAAAGACTATATCATCAACATAGACTTGGGCAATCAAAATGTCCTTGTGAACTTTCTTTATGAACAAAGTTTTATCAATTGAACCTCTAGTGTACCCATGAGACAAAAGAAAGGACGCAAACCTGTCGTACCATGCACGAGGGCCTTGCTTGAGTCCATAGAGCGCTTTGTCCAAGTAGTACACATGATCTGGGTGAGAAGCGCCCTCAAAACCAGGCGGCTGAGCAACGTACACTTCCTCCTTTAGCGTTCCATTGAGAAAGGCAGTCTTGACGTCCATCTGAAATAACTTGAATCCTTTGTGAGCGGCGAAGGCAATAAGGAGACGAACGGCTTCAATTCTAGCAACAGGAGCAAAGGTCTCATCATAGTCTATGCCTTCCTCTTGCTTGAATCCTTGAGCCACCAGTCTTGCCTTGTTTCTTGATACACGTCCACTCTCATCAAGCTTATTTCTGAACACCCATCGCGTCCCTATGATATTTTTGCCTTTGGGACGTGGGACGAGAGTCCAAACTTTGTTCCTTTCAAACTGATTGAGTTCTTCTTGCATTGCTTGAATCCAGTCAGCGTCCTGGAGTGCTTCTTTGATATTCTTTGGCTCCACCATAGAGACAAAGGCATTGAATGCACAGAAGGCCAAATTTGCACTCTGGGACTTGCTTGCAGCTGACCTTGTTTGAACGCCTTGAGAAGGATCTGAGACAATTTGAGAAGTTGGGTGATCCCTAGAGAAGCGGGACTCCCTTTGAAACAAATGAGCAAATCTTGGATCAATGTCACCATCTGAATCATCACTATCACTTTGAGCATCGTCCTCAATGTGTTCTCCCTCAGAGAGAGCGTCCACACCTTGACGTTGCTCGCCTTATTGACTTGATTCAGCTACATCTTATTGAACTGGGGATTCACTACGAGATGGAACTCCTTGAACAACACTGGGAGCGTCCACTGAGACTTCTTCAGGATTTGGAGACGCGTCCTTAGGAACATAGTATTTTCCAGAGGTCCAATCTTCAGCTTCATCTTCAGAGTCGTCCTGTTGTTGTAACGCAGAGCGTTCTTTCTTACTTGGCTTTTCTTTGTGAGAAGAACGTTCCTTGAACACAACATGAATACTCTCCTCAAGCTTTAGAGTCCTTTTGTTGAACACTCTATATGCTTTGCTGGTAAGAGAGTATCCAAGGAATATGGCTTCATCACTCCTTGCATCAAACTTTCCAAGTTTTTCTTTATCATTGTTGTGAACGAAACATTTGCAACCAAAGACTCTGAGATAATCAATGCGAGGCTTCTTTCCATTCAACAGCTCATAGGACGTCTTCTTTAGCAAAGGACGAATCATGGCACGATTGATGATGTAACACGCTGTAGCAATAGCTTCCGCCCAGAAGTACTTGGGAACGCTATTTGCCAAGAGCATAGTTCTTGCCATATCCTCTAGCGTCCTATTCTTTCTTGTCACAACTCCATTTTGTTGAGGCGTTCTTGGAGCTGAGAAATTGTGAGAGACTCCATGTTGATCACTGTAGGCCAGGAACTCTGAATTTTGGAACTCCGTTCCATGGTCTGATCTTATGGCTTTGAGAGACATCTCAAGAGCAACTTCCACTTGTTTGATGAATACTTTGAACGCATTGAAACAATCTGCTTTTGACACCAAGAAAAGAACCCAAGTGAATCGAGAAAAATCATCTACAAGAACGTAAATGTACCTCTTTCCACCGTAGCTTAACGTCTTCATTGGTCCGCAAAGATCCATATGGAGCAGTTCCAAAGGCTTCTTTGTACTGACTTCGTTTTTGGACTTGAAAGACGTTCTTGTTTGCTTCCCTTTGATGCAAGCTTCACACTGTTCAACTTTCTCAGGATCAATTCGGGGAAGTCCTTTCACAAGATTTCACTAGTGTAGCTTAAGGATTGTGCTTGGTCCAGCATGGCCAAGTCGGCGATGCCAGAGATCAGCGTCCTCCTTTGAAGCAGATAGACATAACTCTGATTTAGGCTTGAACTCCTGGTTAAAGATGTAGACATTGTTCTGGCGTACTCCTTTGAGAACGACTTTGTTTGATTTCTTGTTGATGATGAGGCACTCCTTTGAGTCAAATGTCACTAGATTTTCACCTTGATCACACATCTGGGAGACGCTAAGAAGATTGAAGCCAAGTCCTTCAACAAGACTGACATTTGTTGCTTTGATGGACGGGTTGAGAATAGCAGTTCCCGTTCCTTTGATCTTTCCTTTGCCCTTGTTGCCATACGAGACAGTTCCTCCCGTGGCACTACTTTGGATAGAAGTGAGATGGATCTGGCTTCCTGTCATATGATTTGAGGCGCCACTATCAATGATCCATGGGCGTCCCCTCACTTCCACCTGCCATAACAACGTTAGTGTTTGGCGACCCAGGCAAGGTGTTCCTTACCTGGTTCGTTACAGAAATAGAACTCTGGTTCTGGCATGTAGTCATTAATATTCACATCATTTGAAATAGCATGCTTGCGGAAAGAGTTCCTAGAGCGTCTAGAACGCCTAGGATTAGCCTTAGGAACGGACTTAGCATTTTCGTTGTTAGTCCTAGCAGCGTTTCCATTTTCAACATCTTCTTTGAGTTTTAAGCAATCATATTTGAAGTGATCTCCTTGTCCACAGTACCAACACGTCCTATAGTAAGTACCAAGATAGTACTTCTTATTGGGACGCTGAATCTTGCTTTCTTTCATCTTTTGAGGATTACAAACTTTTGAACCGTCCCCTTTAGCGATCTTCTTGTAAATCTTATGACTACTGGAGTTAGTGTAGTAGTCTTCCTTTCCTAATTCCCCACTCTCTAGAACTCTAATTCTTTCAAGAAGATTTTTGGTTTTCTCCCGTTCAAGTTCAAGTTCTGAAGTTTTACTTGCCTAATTCCCCACTCTCTAGAACTCACTAGGAAGAGAGTTCTTAGTGTCAGATTCATAACCTAGACCTCTCTTAGCTGGGACGAAGACCATTGGTCTCACTTCTTCAACTATGGTACTCTTACCCATCACTTTCACTTCTTCCCTAAGCTTAGCGTTCTCAAGTTTGAGACACATGATTTCAGTTTTTAGGGACTTAGTTTCTTCACAAGAGGACTCTAGTTGAATGGTCATGGAACTACAGTTTTCACATTCAACCACTATATTTTCATTTTCAAGTTCAAGTTCATCCATTCTATGTTGCATGACAACACTTTCTTCCATGATTCTTCCAATAAGTTTAATGAGCTTGGATTTAGAACAATTTTCTAATGAACTCATCATAGACTCACGGGTTACCTCATTTTCAGATTTCGAAGCGTTCTGTTCAACAACGGTAACGTCCTCCATAGCCATGAAAGCTACTTGCTCACCATCAGATGCGTCCTCAAGGGCTATGTATGCTTGTTCATCGGGTTCTTCATCATCATCATCATCATTAGAGAAAGAACTCCCATTGTCCCATGCAGAGGCGAACGCTCCAATGAGAGCTTTTGTCTTCATTTCTTTTGCAGACATTCTTGTTGTGCATTTCTTAGCAAAGTGCCCTTTTCTGTTACACTTGTAACATTTGAGTTCCTTCATTTCTGCCTCAGTGTACTTGCGGCTTTCCTTCTTGGGCATCTTGTGTTTATTGACATGTTTGTTCCTTTTGCCAAAAACACGGAGAACTTTGTTAAAGAGAGCAACTTGTTCTTCTGCGTCCAGTTGTTCTTTAGACTTGATTTCTCTTTCCTTTAAGGCTTGAACGCGCATCTTCTCGCGGTTCTCAGCTTTGTTGGCTTCCACCATTACAGCGATCTCTTGTTGACGCCGAAGGTACTCAGCGTACTCTGGTGTTGTGGACGCCAAAGCAAGATCAGTTTGAGGATTCTGTCCAAGCTTAGCCATATCAGAAATTCTTCTTTCCTCGTACTGCCTGAGCTTCCCATAGATTTCTTCCATATCTAGAGTTTTGTTGGCTGTATTTTCTTTGAACGTTGTCCTGTCAAAGTTCCAGACTCCGGTCAAACCATCAATGACCACTTGAACTCTATTCCTCATGGAGATTTCTGTTTCTGGGATGCCCAAGTTCCTCATCTTGGTGACAAGGGCCTCAAAGCGATATGAGTAGTCGTTCACGGTCTTATTTGGCAGCATGCTAAAAGCATAGAACTCCTTCTTGATTTTCAGCTGGACGTCCTCCTTCATTTCAGCGGTTCCTACATGGAACTTCTCAAGAGCTTCCCACTGTTGTTTCGCTGTTGACAAATTGCTGACCCGAGTGGCGTCCCTCTCGCATAAGGACGCTTGAAGGAAACAAATAGCTTTTGCGTTGGTTTCCATCAGCTTAAACTCGTCAGGACCCCACTCGTCCTCCTTATCAGCTTTGTCAGCAGGAACTTTGAGATCTCCTTTCATGATAACCTTCCAGCATTGATAATATTGACTTCTGCAGAAGTTTTCGAACCTTGTCTTCCAGCGATTGAAGTTACCGTCAGTTAGGCGCGGAGGCTTCACAAAAGAGATTCCAATGGGTTCCATGTCCATCTTTACCTGCAACTCAGTAAGAATCTAGAGCGCCTGCTTTGATACCAATTGTTGGATCGTTAGTACTGAGGGACGTCCCTTACTTTGGTAAAGGCGTCCTTAGATTAGGCGTCCCTACGAGGAGTAGGGGCGTCCTTAAGTAATGCAGCGGAAATAAAGTACTAAACAGATAAAGAATGAATGCAGTGAATTATAGAGGAACCACTCAAGACCAAGTAGTCCTTGAGTGTAAACCTCTACCTCCTTGGAGGATTTTTGAATAGTTCTTTCCTTTATATTGAACGTCCTTACAGTTGTACTGGCGAGTCTTTACAGTTCTCTAGTACTTAGCTTTTCCCTAAGTCCACTAGTAAAGGACTCCTCTAAGCCTACAACTTAAGCTGGTTCAATCTACTAAAGGACTCTATTCCTACGTTCTGCAGTACTTCGCAGAACTCTCTTTCTCTCTCTTTTTGGGTTTTCTCTTACAAACTGTTTTTGTGATTTGGTTACAAGTCTCACTCGATCTAACACAAGTTCTAGCACTGTTCTTGAGTTCTTGAGTTAGTTCTTCGTGTTCTTGAGTGAGTCGCTTTCTCTTTGATTCTTTCTGAATATTCCTGAAAGCATTGGCGTCATAATAAATGCCTTGGGGCTATTTATAGGACTTGGGAAGGGTGTCTTTTCACTGGGACGATCATGCCCTTCATGGACGTGGCTACAGGATCTTCCTCCATGTAGTAGGGCGGTGATGAGGAAGCTTCCTGTATCCAGCTGTGTATGATGAACTCCGCTACAGGATCGGCCGCCACGTGTTGATGGACTCTGTAGCAGGATCGTCCGCCACGTAGTGTTGGACTTCGCTACAGGATCGGTCTCCACGTGTCCTTGGATGATCAAACATTGTCGAGTGATGTCATCCTGTCGGCTAGTGAGTAAGGACTCTTTTCTTGCGTTCCTACTTGCTTGGGACTCCGTCCTTGCTCAAGTAGTCTCTAGCTGGTCCTTACTTCCTGTTAGCTAGCGTCCGTAAGCTAATGGGGCGCCCATACACACTTGTTGTCCTTTTGGCCACTGGCGTTCCTGAACACTTGGACAACTTTATTAGAATCAAAGTGAGTTTGTCATATCAAAACTAAGGGACGGTTGTGTGGAACACTAACAAGTACGCAAGCGTTCTTGATAGCGTCCCAACAACATGCATCCGGAGTTGAAGGTTTCCGAACCGGCCATCGTCTTGCCGGAGGTGTCAAAGAATTTTGAGATCAAAACTCAATTTATCTCACTCATCAAGAGAGAGCAATTCCAAGGGAGACCGAATGAGTGCCCGATCGAGCATGTGAAGCAATTCAAAGATCTATGTGAGACCATCTCGACGGATGATGAGACACTTGAGTACGTGCTACTCAAAGCCTTCAAGTGGTCTTTGGGAGGCAAAGCTTTGCATTGGTTGGAGAGTCAAGCACCTCGTTCTATCACATCATGGAGGGCTCTCAATGAAGCATTCTTGATGAAGTTCTTCCCGCCCACCAAGACGACGGAGCTTAGAAGGAAGATAGCGAGCTTTCAACAAGGAGCCCACGAGCCACTCTTCGAGGCATGGGACCGGTTCAAAGAGATGTTAAGGGCATGTCCAACGCATGGGCAACAACCTTATGTCCTTCAAGACATTTTCTTCCAAGGAATCAACCCCGCCACCAAGGATAAATTGAACCTTCATACCGATTGTGGGTTCATCGACTTGCCTCCGGAGCAAGCGTGGGAGTTGCTAGACAAGCTCTCCGATTATGAGGCCATGTATGGAGTCAATCAAGTGAACAAGGAAGTGAGAGTCCATGGAGACGGTCCAAAGAGGCTCTACGATCCATAAAGTGAAGAGGTGGACAAGGATGTGAAGATCCAATTCTTGGAGGATGAGTTGAACAAGATGAGGAGGAAGATGGGTCATTTCCAACAAAACACAAGAGCTTGTGAAGAATGTGGTTCTTTGAAGCATGGAGCCCAAGATTGTCCAAATGAGCGCCAAGTCCGATTGACCGAGCAAATTGAGGAGGCCAACTATGTTCAAAGGAACTTCGGAGGGAGAACCAACTTCAACAACAATGGAGGAAGGTGGAACCAAGGCCAAGCTAGTGGCTACAACAACAACTTTAACCAAAACGAGCCAAGGGCCCAACCACCACCATACCGACCTCCGGGATTCTATGAGCAAACACCGCAATGGGCTCAAGATTTGAAGAATCAAGTCACCAACATAGAAAGAAGATTTGATGACATGAGCACCCAATTCAAGGAGTTTGGTGTGTGGAGAAGGCAAGTGGACAACCAATTTGTTCACATGGCGAATCAACTTCCAAGAGAAGAAGGGAGACTCCCGGGCCGACCCGAGGAGAATCCCCGTGCCCAACAACAACAAAATGAAGTTTGAGCCATAGGATTGAGAGGTGGACGGAGTTTGCCCGAGCCACAAGTCCCAAGAACAAGAGAAGAAGGTCGGACCGAGGTTCCCAGCACCTCGGGCCCGACGTGCCCAGATGTCGATCCAGAAGAAGAAGAAGAGGGTCCAACAACTCGGACCGAGTTACCCAGCAACTCGGGCCCGACTTGCCCTGTAGTTTGCCCGATGTTCCCAGAAGTCCTCTGCCCCAGGACCGAGGTTCCTGAAGTCGGTCCCGAGGACACTCCAAAGTCGGTCCAAGCTGAAGATGTGGAGAGAAGCCAAGATCGATCCAAGGAGGTGGATCCAAGCAAGAAGCAAGGTGTCACAATTCTTCCATATCCTTTGAAGAAGCCCAAGGAGATTGTTGAGGGCAAGTTCAAGCGGTTCTTGAAGCTTTTACAAGGCTTGAACATCCCCATTCCATTCACCGATGCTCTAAGTGAGATGCCATCCTATGCAAAGTTCTTGAAGGAAATCTTGAGCAAGAAGAGGTCAATTGTTGAGATGCAAGATGAGGTGAAGATCTTGGAGTTACCTCAAAAGCTAGGTGATCCCGGAAGATTTGCCATCACCGTGGGCATTGGGTTATGAAAGTTTCAAGCATTGTGTGATCTTGGAGCGAGCACAAGTGTTATACCATACACCATATGGAAGTCCACCGCTATGGGTCTCATTGCTCCGGTTAACATGAGGTTGACTATAGCCGATGGGACGTCAATTGAGCCGATTGGAGTAGTAGAGGACTATCCGGTATGCGTATAAGGGCACTATGTCCCGGCGGATTTTGTTGTGGTTGACATGTTAGAAGTACCGGGAGAGCCCATCATTTTAGGGAGGCCGTTCTTTGCTACGGTTGGAGCCGTGATAGATGTGAAGAAAGGTCACTTGTCCCTTGAATTTGGAGGAGTGGAGCTCGATTTCTCCTTCAAACCAACTTCAAAAGAAGCTTTGCATAGAGAAGCCAAGATGGTCCAATTCCTTCCAAGTGGAGTGCAATGGGAAGCTATATCTAACAAACCAAGCACAAGAAAGCTAGAGTTGAAAGCCATCCCGCCACCCTATGGAGTTGAAGTGAAGAACGAAGGGGTGATTGCTAACCAAGAGGAAGATGAGAAGGTGGAGAGCGGGATGTCTTACTTGGAGGTATTCAAGGCCGAAACGGAGGAAACCCAAGCGCCACCGGAGCCTTCACATGTACTAAAGGAGCTTCCAAAGGACTTGAGGTATGCCTTCCTTGGTCCTAACTCTTCATTACCCGTAATAGTGAATGCTAATTTGAATGATGAGGAAGAGTCTAAGTTGCTAGAGGTCTTGAGAAAGCATAGAGGAGCCTTAGGGTATTCATTAGAGGAACTAAAGGGAATTTCACCATCAATTTGCATGCATAGGATCTACATGGAGGACAACCATAAACCGATTAAATCCTAATATGAAAGAAGTGGTTAAAAGTGAGATACTTAGGATGTTGGATGCGGGAATCATCTTCCCAATTTCGGATAGAAAATATGTTAGTCCCGTGCATGTAGTTCCTAAGAAGGGTGGATTGACCGTAGTTGAAAATGAGAAGGGAGAAATGATTCCTACAAGAACCACTACAAAATGGCGCATGTGCATTGATTACCGAAAATTGAATAGTGGAACTCGTAAGGATCATTTCCCCCTTCCTTTTATTGACCAAGTCCTTGAAAGATTAGCACAACATGAATACTTTTGCTACCTTGATGGGTATAGTGGATTTTGGCAAATCCCTATTCACCCCGATGATCAAGAGAAGACGACTTTTACATGTCCTTATGGAACGTTTGCCTATAGACGCATGCCATTCGGTTTGTGCAATGCTCCGGCAACGTTTCAAAGGTGCATGATGTCTATCTTTTCCGACATGGTAGAGGAAATAGTGGAAGTATTCATGGATGATTTTTCGGTCTATGGATCCTCTTTTGATGCTTGCTTGGCTAATTTGGATAGAGTGTTGGCTAGATGTGAAGAAACTAACCTTGTGCTTAATTGGGAAAAATGTCATTTCATGGTTAAGGAAGGAATAGTTCTAGGACACCTCATTTCTAGTAGAGGAATAGAAGTTGATAGGGCCAAGATTGAGATAATTGAGAAACTTCCCCCACCTACTTGTGTGCGCGATGTTAGGAGTTTCTTAGGTCTTGCGGGCTTTTATAGACGCTTTATCAAAGATTTCTCTAAAATCTCAAAACCATTGTCTAACCTCTTAATGAAGGATGTTCCCTTCGAATTTTCCGAGGATTGTATGAGTGCTTTTTGTGGGTTGAGAGATGCTTTGGTTTCGGCACCTATCATGGCGTCACCCGATTGGAATCTTCCCTTCGAAGTGATGTGTGATGCAAGTGATTTTGCCGTGGGAGCCGTTCTTGGGCAAAGAAAGGAGGGACGTTGCACGCCATCTATTATGCAAGTAAAACCTTGGATGAAACTCAATGCAAATACACAACTACGGAAAAGGAATTCCTAGCGGTGGTGTTTGCATTTGAAAAATTCCGGTCATATCTTGTGGGATCTAAGGTGATAGTATATACGGATCATGCGGCAATCAAGTACCTCATGAAAAAGAAGGATGCAAAGCCGAGGCTCTTGAGATGGATGCTTCTCCTTCAAAAGTTCGACCATGAGATCAAGGATAAGGTGGGTTCGGAGAATTTGGTGGCCGATCATCTATCTCGGTTGCCCGTGGAGTACATGAATGAGATGGAGGATGGTGTGGAAATAGATAACATGAGGGCGGATGAAGGTCTAATGAGTAGCAAGAAGGAGATAAAGGATGGATCGACCAAGGAGGAGCATCGGGACCGAGGTGTGGAAAGTCGGCCCGAGATGCCCAGTAACTCGGGACCGAGGTCTCCAACATCGGTCGAAGGGGGATTGTGCACTTGTTCGACCCGATCGACATCCTCGCACGTCGGACTCAATACCTTGCAATGTCGGTCCATGAAATCAAGTAAGATCCTTCACTCGGTCTCTATTCCATCCCATTCTAAATTGATTAAATCTTCACCTCCCACTTGTCTTCTATCTATTGAGACCGTGAAACGAGGGGTTACCCCTTGGTTTGCGGACTTCGCTAACTTTGTTGTAGGGGAAGTGATCCCACCAAATTTGTCTTACTCGGCTAGGAAGAAATTCTTACATGATGCTAGGCAATATTATTGGGATGATCCATACCTATACAAAGAAGGGAGCAAGGAATCTATAGACGGTGCATTCCAAGTGAGGAGATTGAAAGTGTCATTTGCCATTGCCATTCTTCACCAACCGGAGGGCACGCCAAGAGTTCAAAAACTTCGGCTAAAATTCTTCATTGCGGTTTCTATTGGCCAAACATGTTTAAGGATGTGCATGAGTATGTGAAGAGATGTGAGGAGTGCCAAAGAGAGGGGAATTTGTCAAGAAGAAATGAGACTCCGCAAACCGGAATGCTAGAGGTAGAGCTCTTTGATGTATGGGGGATCGACTTAATGGGACCGTTCCCAACGTCGGGCCCGTACAAATACATTTTGGTGGCCGTTGATTATGTTTCTAAATGGGTGGAAGCCATTCCAACAAGGACCAATGATGCAAGAATTGTGATGAAATTCTTGAAAACAACATCTTTGCTAGATTTGGCGTGCCGAGAGTTCTCATTAGTGATGGTGGTCCACACTTCATTGAAAGATGCTTTGAGAATGTGTTGATTAAGTATGGGGTGTCTCATCGAGTTGCTACTCCGTATCATCCTCAAACAAGTGGGCTAGTGGAGGTTTCAAATCGTCAAATCAAGGCTATTTTGGAGAAGACGGTGTCCAAGTCAAGGAAAGATTGGTCATCTAAGCTCGATGATGCACTATGAGCTTATAGGACCGCCTACAAGACGCCTCTTGGGACTACACCATTCAACTTAGTCTATGGCAAGGCTTGCCATTTGCCGGTGGAGTTGGAGCACAAATCCAAATGGGCTCTCAAAGAGATGAATTGGGATGTGAATCTAGCCGGAAAGAAGAGACATCTAGACCTTCACGAGTTGGGAGAGTTGCGTTTGAAATCTTACGAAAACGCCAAGTTGTACAAAGAGAAGACAAAGAAATGGCACGATAGGAAGTTGGTTCCAAAAACCTATCAAGTCGGAGGCAAGGTTCTTCTCTTTAATGCACGACTTCGGTTTTTTCCCGGCAAGCTTCGAACGAGGTGGAGCGGACCGTTTGTGGTACATCAAATACTTTCTCAAGGAGCGGTAGATTTAATGGGTGACGATGGAAGGATCTTTCGGGTGAACGGTCATCGAGTGAAAAAGTTCTATGATAAGATTGACCGAAGTGAAGAAGTAAGGGCCACATGGGCTATCCTCTTAGCGAACTAAGCCTCAACAAGCCATTCAAGAATAAGGAAATTGTGAGCTTTTTTTACTCTTCTCTTTACTTTTGAGTTTTGATGAGGACATCAAAATTTTAAGTATGGGGTGGGTTAGTAGCTCATAGTTTCATGTGTAGTTTCATGTTTTCTCTTGTCTTGTTTATGGGATGTTTTCATTTTGGATAGTGGCATGATGAGATGAATGAATGATGATTGAATTTTATGGCATGAATGGATGAGTGTGTTTGTTTTATTTTTGAGAAAATTTTTGCGAAAAATCCATAAAAATTCGAAAATTTCGGTTGAAAAAAAACAAAAAGATTTTGTTTTTGGACTAGGAATTCCCATCTTAGATGTCCATATGAGGGCTAATGATGATGTGAGCATGTAAATTCCTTTGCATATTTTTGGATAGTTTAGCCTCTAAATGGATGTTGTTTTTGATGTGATGTGATGTCTTGCATGTTTTTATTGAGCACATGAGTTCTTGGATGAGTTTTGATGCAACTAAGCTAGAGTGACCCTTGTGAGATGATTCTTGGCCATTTTAGGGATGCTTGTTCATATTGCATATCCCTCATTTTCTTGTGTGAATTAGCTCATGCATGCTTAGTAAACTTGCTATTGAGGTGTTTATCGATTTTCCAAGACCAATATGAGATTTGTTCTATGCTTTGTCACATTGATTTGAACTTTATTTCATTTAGTCACAAAATGTTCCATATCCTACCTTGAAGAGAAACCGTTGTTTGTAGCCCCGTTTTAGCCTTAGACCTTTGTTTGAAACTCCTCAAAAATATGATTCCTAGCCTATATGACTTGACCCTTATGGGATTGGACTTTAGTGAGAGGTTTTGGAAGAATATTTGGAGAGTTGAGATTCTCTTTGGTGAAGGGCGAAAAATGGAGTTATAAACCAAGTGGGTAGTGCATCTTTGTTGAGAAGAAAGATGAAAAAGTTGGAAAAATAGTGGACCGAGTTAAAGTGCACATCGGGCCCGAGTTGTAGTGCAAGTCGATCCTAGTTGAAAAAGTGGGAAAAATCCAACAAACAGTATAGTGCAAAGATGAAGTGGAATGTTAAGTGAAATGTGGGTTGAAAGTTAAGAAAAGAAAAGAGAAAAATCAAAGTCTTTTGGATGAATGAAGTTGAAAGAGGAAGAATTTGGTGAAGTAGGTGAGAGACTAGAAAGTTCAATCCCCATTGTAAGCACCACAAGACCAAAATGATTCCCACCTTGAGAAACACCAAAAGCCCCATTACAACCCGGCCGAATGGAACCTCTTTGAGGACCTCCATTGAGCCAAGTTCATATTCTTTGTGTGCATTGTAATAGGCATCTCTAGGTGGAGGAATTGGTGATATTAGTTTCAATGGTAAAGTCTTTAGTTGCATGATTGTTGAGTTTGAGTGTTCATTTTCAAGCTGTTGGATCGTAAGTCAGTTAATGAGGGCGTCCTTAACTGGGTTAAGGGCGTCCTTTAGTGCAGCGGAAAATAGACTTAACAGAATACAAGATAAGTGGACACGAGTATTTATAGAGCAACCCCACTAAGACCAACTAGTCTTATGGGTAAACCTCTACCTCCGTTGGAGGATTTTCAATAGCCGTCCCTTATCTTAATTAAGAGCGAGTCCTTACAACTTAGGCGAGTCGTTACACTTCTCTGAGCTAAGCGTCCGTCCTTAGCCTCACTAGTAACACTCCTTTCAACCTAACAAGTAACCTAACACTCTTAGCTATAAGGAAGCTATCACTCACGTCTCTCACGGTTCGTTGTGAGAGACAAACTACAACTCTAATTGATTTGTGGTTTGTTTTGGATTTGATGTGGTTGGACTTTCTTTCTCTTGCTTCAAGCTCACTTGATCTTCTTGATCTTCGTTCATGTTCTTGAATGCTTTGGGAGAGCTTGAGAGAAAGCCTTCAAAGTCCACTCTTGCACCCACATACCGCTATGCATACTCCTTGGAGAGTATTTATAGCGGAAGTGATTCTTGTCCTCTAGCGTCCTCTGAGACTTGGCAGGATCCTCGATCTTTGATCAACGGTGCGATGAGCGTCTTGAGGAAGTCAACTCTGTTGACGCTTGGGAAGCCTCCGCGTGGGTAGGGGACCATTGCTGGGAAAGCGACGTCTTTGGCATTGTCTACACGTGCCCAGACAAAGGAAGCTTCCTTCTGAGGACTAAGGCCGGACGATGATGTAATCATGTTGGGGCGGCCTTGATTTGAATTTGAACTTCGTCCGTATTTTGGCGCGCGTCCCTTCTTGATGAGGACTCCGTCCTATCTTGCGCAGGGACTCCGCCAATTACGTTTAGCTTTGGAAGTTCTGGTAACATGCGTCCCTACAGCATAGGGACCGCTGTTCACTTGTTGTCCTTTTCGCTCATGTGCGTCCACTGGACTTACCTGAGATCAAAACTTGGACAACTTATCAAATACATTTGAGTTTGTCATTATCAAAACAAGGGACGATTATTATTGGTTTAGATATTAACGACTGACGTCCTTAATATCGTCCCAACAATTTCCCCCTTTTTGATGATGACAAACTCTTTCAAATAATGCTCACAGAAGTAAAGCTTTTAGCATGAGAAACTACACTTTGATTTTCTTTTCAGCTTAGATTGGCATGCAACACATTCTTTTAAGTGCGTTCTATTTTATTCCTAACTAACGACCTTTTGACTTGACCGAAATTCCCCCTGAACACATGCTTTCTATGATAACTTAAGGACAATCGCATCTCTGCAACTGCAAAGGACTCTGTTGAGCACTGTTGAGCACTGTTAAGGACAATACAGCTGTTGAGCACTGTTTGCGCATATCCCGAGATTTTCGCTGACGATTCGTTAAAACGGTTTACCTTCCCAATTTCAACCATTCAAACTTCTCACAACTGCAAAGGACTCTGACCTGACGTCCTTTCAACACACAACACTACACAACACAGAACTGAACCACGGCGTCCCATTCACTGACCTCAACCTCTGTAATTAGAACTCTGTACAGACAACTCTCAGCTCTTAGCACGCGTCCCTTTGATCACTTAGAACCATTTTTGAAAATCAAGCAAGTACGTCCCGTAAAGGTGAAACAAGGAATGCTCATAGGACGCGTTTGCAAGATTCTCGGCTTGGGTAAGCTTAGAGTTCCCATCATTTCGGCTTATGATGAGGGTAGGGTGATCAGGGATACTCTTGAGATGAAAAGCGAAATGAATACCATTCAAGGACACAAGCGAATACACATATCTTAGACTAGCGTCCTTTAAAGATGACTTTAATGCATGACACATCTTAAAACAAGTTCTCAACAAGACATAGCCAATCATGGAGGGAATAATAGAACGGGACTTGATCATTTAAAAGTTATCATCCCCAAGAGCAACCGGAGGTGCTCGTAGGGACGTCTATCAAGTGCTTTTGTGAAAATATCGGCCACTTGGTCCTCAGTCCTAACATGATCCACTCTAATTAATCCAAGTTCAACATTATCACGAAGAAAGTGATGCCTTATGTGAATATGCTTCGTCCTAGAATTATGAACGGGATTTTTGGCAATACTTATAGCACTGGTGTTGTCACACAAGATAGGGACTGTGTTGAGGGACGTACCATAATCTTCAAGTTGGTACTTGATCCATAGGACTTGTGAGCAGCACGAAGCAGCAGCAACGTACTCAGCTTCCGCGGTTGATAGTGCCACGGAGTTTTGCTTTTTGGATCCCCAAGATACAAGGCATGAGCCAAGGAATTGTGCCATTCCTGAGGTGCTCTTCCTATCCACCACATGGCCAGCGTAATCTGCGTCAGAGTAAGCTACCAGGTTCAGGGACGTCCTTCTGGGATACCATAGACATAGGTCATCCCGTCCCTTGAGATATCTGAAGATTCTTTTGACCTCTTGCATATGGGAGTCCTTTGGATTTGCTTGAAATCGAGCGCACAAGCATACAGTGAACATGATGTCGGGACGACTTGCCGTAAGATATAGCAAGGACCCTATCATTCCTCTGTAGAGCTTTTGATCTACACTCTTGCCTTCTTCATCAGCATAGAGGCGAGTGTTTGGGGAGATGGGAGTATCAATGGGTTTTGAAGAGTTCATCCCATACTTCTCAAGCATTTCACGGATGTACTTTTGTTGATGAATCCGCGTCCCATCTTTGAGCTGAGTGATTTGGAGTCCCAAGAAGAAGTTGAGTTCTCCTATGAGGGACATCTCAAACTCACTACTCATCAAGTTCTTGAATTCCTCTACAAATTTCATGTTAGTGCTTCCAAAGACTATGTCATCGACATAGACTTGGACAATTAAGACATCTTTATGAACTTTCTTTAAGAACAGGGTTTTATCAATGTTACCTTGTGTGTACCCGTTGGACAAGAGGAAGGACGCAAGCCTATCGTACCATGCACGAGGGGCTTGCTTGAGTCCATAGAGTGCCTTGTCCAAGAAGTACACATGATTTGGGTGATCAGCGTCCTCAAATCCTGGAGGTTGAGCGACGTACACTTCTTCTTTGAGCTTGCCGTTGAGAAAGGCTGTCTTGACGTCCATTTGAAAAAGCTTGAACCCTTTGTGAGCGGCAAAGGCGATGAGGAGGCGAATGGCTTCAATCCTGGCGACAGGAGCGAAGGTTTCATCATAATCAATCCCTTCCTCTTGCCTATAGCCTTGAGCCACAAGCCTTGCTTTGTTTCTTGACACGCGACCATTCTCATCAAGCTTGTTCCTGTAGACCCATCTCGTCCCTATTATGTTTTTGTTTCTCGGACGAGGGACGAGGGTCCAAACCTTATTTCTTTCGAATTGATTAAGTTCCTCTTGCATGGCCTGAATCCAATCAGCGTCCTGGAGTGCTTCCTTTATGTTCTTAGGTTCAACCAAGGACACAAAGGCGTTGAAGGCACAGAATGCTATGTTAGCATTAAGGGACTGATTCACGGCTGATCTTGTTTGAACTCCTTTTGACATATCTGAGATGATTTGATCCGTTGAATGAAGTCTCGAAAGATGGGATCCCTTATGAGTATCGTCCCTTACGGGAGTACATCTAGGGTCCATCCAATCAGATTCATCTGAGTCAAACCCGTCGTCTTCATTGAGGGTTTCATAGAGTTCCCCCTCAGGTTGAGCGTCCTCTTCTTGACGCTGTTCTCCTTGTAGGCTTGATTCAGCGACCTCATGTTGAGCTGGAGATTCATTTTGAGATGGAACTTCCTGAACAACACTGGGAACTTCTACTGAGACTTCTTCAGGATTTTGAGTAGCGTCCTTAGGAACATAGTATTTTCCAGAGGACCCGAAATCAACTTCATCATCGGAGTCATCCTGCTGCAGAGGAGATGAGCGTTCTTTCTTACTTGGTTTATCTTTGTGAGAAGAACTTTCTTTGAACACAACATGAATGCTCTCCTCAAGCTTTAGAGTTCGTTTATTGAAAACTCTATACGCTTTACTGGTGAGGGAGTATCCAAGGAATATGGCTTCGTCACTTCTTGCGTCAAACTTTCCAAGTCTTTCTTTATCATTGTTGTGAACAAAGCACTTGCATCCAAAGACTCTGAGATAGTCGATGCGAGGCTTTCTTCCATTCAGCAACTCATAGGACGTCTTCTTCAGCAAAGGACGGATCATGGCTCGATTGATAATGTAGCACGCTGTAGCAATAGCTTCAGCCCAGAAGTACTTGGGGACGCTATTGGCTAAGAGCATAGTCCTTGCCATATCCTCCAGCGTCCTATTCTTTCTTTCCACCACTCCATTTTGTTGAGGAGTCCTTGGAGCTGAGAAGTTGTGAGAGACTCCATGTTGATCACAGTAGGCCACGAACTCTGAGTTTTGAAACTCCGTCCCATGGTCTGATCTTATGGATTTGAGAGGCGTCTCAAGCGCAACTTCCACTTGTTTGATGAAGACTTTGAATGCGTTGAAGCAATCTGTTTTTGAAGCTAAGAAAAGAACCCAGGTGAATCGAGAAAAGTCATCTACAAGGACATAGATATACCTCTTTCCACCATAGCTTAACGTCTTCATTGGTCCACAAAGATCCATATGGAGAAGTTCCAAAGGTTTGTTTGTGCTGACATCGTTCTTTGACTTAAAGGACGTTCTTGTCTGCTTCCCTTTGATACATGCTTCACACTGTTCAATTTTCTCAGGATCAATTTGGGGAAGACCTTTCACAAGATTTCTTTGATGAAGCTTGAGGATTGTGCTTGGTCCAGCATGGCCAAGTCGGCGATGCTAGAGGTCAGCGTCCTCCTTTGACACAGATAAGCACAACTCAGATTTTGGCTTGAACTCCTGATTGAAGATGTAGACATTGTTCTTTCGGACTCCTTTAAGGACGACTTTGTTGGATTTCTTGTTGATGACGAGGCACTCCTTTGAGTCAAATGAGACTAAGTTTTCATCTTGATCACACATTTGAGAGACGCTTAGGAGGTTGAAGCCAAGTCCTTCAACAAGGCTAACATTTGTCGCTTTGATAGACGGATTGAGAATAGCAGTTCCCGTCCCTTTGATCTTTCCTTTGCCCTTGTTGCCAAACGAGACAGTTCCTCCCGTGGCGCTACTTTGGATAGAAGTGAGATGGATCTGGCTTCCTGTCATATGGTTTGAGGCGCCACTATCAATGATCCATGGGCATCCCCTCACTTCCACCTGCCAAAACAAGGTTAGTGTATGGCGACCCAGGCAAGGTGTTCCTTACCTGGTTCGTTACAGAAATAGAACTCTGGTTCTGGCATGTAGTCACTTATATTCACATCATTTGAAATAGCATGCTTTCTGAAAGAATTCTTAGATCGTCTAGGACGTCTAGGGTTAGCCTTAGGGACGGATTTATCATTTTCAATGTTATTCCTAGCAGCTTTGCCACTTTCAATGTCGTTCTTCAGTTTCAGGCAATCATATTTGAAGTGATCTCCTTTTCCACAATACCAACACGTCCTATAGTAAGTACCAAGGTAGTACTTCTTGTTGGGACGTTGGATTTTGTTCTTTTTCATCTTTTGAGGGTCACAAACTTTTGAACCTTCCCCCTTAGCAATCTTCTTATAGATCCTATGACTAGTGGAGTTAGTGTAATAGTCCCTTTGACCTTTCTCTCCACTCTCTAGGACTCGAATTCTTTCAAGAAGGTTCTTGGTCTTTTCCCTTTCTAATTCAAGTTCTGAGGTTTTGCTAGCCTCAAAGTCACTAGGGAGAGAGTTCCTAGTGTCAGACTCGTATCCTAGTCCTCTTTTGGCTGGGACAAACACCATTAGTTGAACTACCTCAGTTACCGGGCTCTTCCCTAACACTTTCACCTCTTCCCTAAGCTTAGCGTTCTCTAGCTTAAGGCACATCACTTCAGTTTTCAGGGATTTAACTTCGACATACGAGGACTCTAGTTGTAACGAAACTGTAGCACAGTTCTCACATTCAAGTAGCCTATTTTCACTTTCAAGTTCAAGTTCATCCATTCTATGTTGCATAACAACGCTTTCTTCCATGATTCTTTTAATGAGCTTAATAAGTTTGGTTTTGGAACAATTCTCTAAGGAGTTCATCATGGATTCACGAGTTACCTCTTGTTCCTTTTCAGAAGCGTCCTCTTCAAGGACTGGGGCGTCCTCCACAGCCATGTACGCCACTTGCTCATCATCTGAGGCGTCCTCTACGGCTATGTACGCCACTGGTCCTTCTGGTTCTTCATCATCAGAACTCACATTATCCCATGCGGCTTCGCATGCTCCCAAGAGAGCTTTCATCTTCATTTCTTTTGAGTTTAGTCCCGTAGTACACCTTTTAGCAAAGTGTCCTTTCTTGTTACATTTGTAGCAAGTAAGTTCCTTCATCTCTGCCTCTGTATACTTGGGACTCTCCTTTTTGTAAGGCATCTTGTGTTTCTTGGAATCTCTGGCCTTTTTACCCCATAAGCGAGCAACTTTGTGTAGAAGGGCAATCTCTTCCTCTTCTTCCAGCTGTTCCTTAGTCTTGCTTTCCTTTTCTTTCAAAGCTTGAGCACGCATCCTTTCACGATTCTCATTTTTATTTGCTTCCACCATTAGGGCAATATCTCTTTGGTGGCGCAGATACTCAGCGTACTCTGGAGTTGACGTCATCAAGGCGAGATCTGTCTGGGGGTTTCTAGCCAATTCAGCCATATCAGCTTCCCTTCTCGCTTCATAGCCTCTCAGCTTCCCATAGATCTCTTCCATATCCAGGGTTTTGTTGGCTGTGTTTTCCTTGAACGTAGTCCTATCAAAATTCCATTTTCCTGTAAGCCCATCAATGACTACTCCGACTCTGTTTCTCATTGAGACTTCAGCTTCTGGGATGCCTAAATTTCGCATCTTGGTCACAAGAGCTTCAAAGCGGTATGAGTAGTCCTTGACAGATTCGTTAGGAAGCATTCTGAAGGCATAGAACTCTCGTTTGATTTCAAGCTTGACGTCTTCCTTCATCTCTGCCGTACCCACATGGTACTTCTCAAGAGCTTCCCATTGTAGTTTGGCTGTTGCCAAATTGCTAACTCGGGTGGCGTCCCTTTCGCAAAGGGACGCTTGAAGGAAGCATATAGCCTTAGCGTTTGTTTCCAAAAGCTTGAATTCGTCAGGACCCCACTCGTCCTCTTTGTCTCTCTTGTCATCAGGGATGGTAAGGTCACCCTTCATGATCACTCTCCAGCATTGATAATTCTGACTTCTGCAAAAGTTCTCGAAGCGGATCTTCCAGCGGTTGAAGTTGCCGTCCGTCAGACGAGGAGGCTTTACAAAAGAGATTCCAATAGGTTCCATGTCCATCTTGTACCTGCAACTCAACAAAAATCTAGAGCGCCTGCTCTGATACCAATTGTTGGATCGTAAGTCAGTTAATGAGGGCGTCCTTAACTGGGTTAAGGGCGTCCTTTAGTGCAGCGGAAAATAGACTTAACAGAATACAAGATAAGTGGACACGAGTATTTATAGAGGAACCCCACTAAGACCAACTAGTCTTATGGGTAAACCTCTACCTCCGTTGGAGGATTTTCAATAGCCGTCCCTTATCTTATTAAGAGCGAGTCCTTACAACTTAGGCGAGTCGTTACACTTCTCTGAGCTAAGCGTCCGTCCTTAGCCTCACTAGTAACACTCCTTTCAACCTAACAAGTGACCTAACACTCTTAGCTATAAGGAAGCTATCACTCACGTCTCTCACGGTTCGTTGTGAGAGACAAACTACAACTCTAATTGATTTGTGGTTTGTTTTGGATTTGATGTGGTTGGACTTTCTTTCTCTTGCTTCAAGCTCACTTGATCTTCTTGATCTTCGTTCGTGTTCTTGAATGCTTTGGGAGAGCTTGAGAGAAAGTCTTCAAAGTCCACTCTTGCACCCACATACCGCTATGCATACTCCTTGGAGAGTATTTATAGCGGAAGTGATTCTTGTCCTCTAGCGTCCTCTGAGACTTGGCAGGATCCTCGATCTTTGATCAACGGTGCGATGAGCGTCTTGAGGAAGTCAACTCTGTTGACGCTTGGGAAGCCTCCGCGTGGGTAGGGGACCATTGCTGGGAAAGCGACGTCTTTGGCATTGTCTACACGTGCCCAGACAAAGGAAGCTTCCTTCTGAGGACTAAGGCCGGACGATGATGTAATCATGTTGGGGCGGCCTTGATTTGAATTTGAACTTCGTCCGTATTTTGGCGCGCGTCCCTTCTTGATGAGGACTCCGTCCTATCTTGCGCAGGGACTCCGCCAATTACGTTTAGCTTTGGAAGTTCTGGTAACATGCGTCCCTACAGCATAGGGACTGCTGTTCACTTGTTGTCCTTTTCGCTCATGTGCGTCCACTGGACTTACCTGAGATCAAAACTTGGACAACTTATCAAATACATTTGAGTTTGTCATTATCAAAACAAGGGACGATTATTATTGGTTTAGATATTAACGACTGACGTCCTTAATATCGTCCCAACACAAGCCTAACCACATGATGATTGATACACATTTCTACATACCTAAAGTGAGGCTTTGTTGCATTAGACTTTATTCCTTGAACACTTGATCATGTGTGATGACGTAATCTTGCTAGCATGTCTATCACTTGTGCTTGATTGAGTTTTTCATAAGAGGCTTTACTTGAAGATTGTGCTTCGGTCTTGCTTACATTGTTATTGCTTGAGGACAAGCAAGTTTAAGTATGGGGTATTCTGACGTCTCTCATTTTGGTGGTGTTTTAGTAGTTAATTTCCCTTGTAAATACGTGTTTTTCATTCCCTTCTTTGTTAGTTTCGTTCCTTCTTAGCTTAGTTCCCGGTTTTCTTTAAGAGACGGAAACTATGCGAGTTTGTTATGTTTTGTAGGTAAAATGGCGCAAATGAGGACAATTTGGAGGAGCAACTAAGAAGGAGCTAAGCAAAGGAATCAAGGAGCGGAAAATCCATGCCAAGAATGAAGAGGAACCAAAGGAAAACCAAGAAGAGACAAGGATCGAGGCCCAAGACCGAGCACCACTACATCGGGCCCGAGATCGAGCAACCAGTAGCCAGGACCGACGTTCCCAACGTCGGGCCCGAGGTCCCCAGCACGTCGATCCGAGTCGTCATTTGTGAAGATTAGGCTCCAAGGCACAAATGTGGTGATCTTCCAATTTTGCCCTTCTTCTAAATTGGAATTCCTTGATCCCCAATCAAGAGAAAAGCATAATTAGAGAGAGATTAGAGATCATCCAACAACAATCCCACACCAAATAACTCTCAAAGGCTCAAGGAAGGCTTGGAGAGCAAGGAGAAGAGAGGAAGAAGAGAAGAGGAGGAAATCGGTGGAGAAGAGAGGAGTTCTAGTGAGTTTGTACTTGTTTTGATTTGGTTTTAGTAGAATTAGAACTTGGATCTTGTGAACCCGTTGAGATTTGAATGCAATATGGCTTTGAGTTGAGATTGATGATTGAGATTTGCTTGCTTTTACATTTGATTGCTCTTCACTCTTATCTTATGGAGTAGATTCCATAGTCTTGGGCTATGGGGGAAACCCCTAGCTAGGATTGGGTAGGAAACCCCAATTCCATAGCCTTTGAGTGCTTGATCTATGAATCTTCTCTACACTAAGCTTCAATTCTCTTGTGGAAACAAGGGACATAGGGCTTGTGATTGGTAAGAGTAAGCGAAAGTGATCTCTCACCCAATTACTAGACCTAACATCGAAGGAGAGTGAAAACTCCCTTGGGTCGAAGTGTAGAATGGAGAGATTGAAGGCTAGCAACCTCGATCTCATAAGGATCAACACTTATTGGTTGAGTTGGGGTGGAATTACTCAAGTCTAGCTAGGGAGGGAACCCAAAAACCCAAGACCGATATACCAATTTTGCCAAATCGAGTTACCCAGTCATCGGGCCCGACGTTGAGCCAAGTCGGTCCCGGCCAAAACAACCTCGATCCACCCTCGGACCGAAGTGACCAGTGTCGGTCCGAGGTGATTTCTTCCGTTTTCCTTTATTTTTCCTTTCTTTTACATCTTTTTAGTCTTTCGGGTACTCTCAACGCACGAACTCCCGTGTGTTCGACACCCTACCTCTTTACTACAAGTGAGGTTCGGTTTATAAATTTAAATTTTGACCACCACTCCCGGACCGATCAATGCCCATCTCTGAACAGCGAAGAAAGACTGTTAACGTACCCCAATGTATTGAGCACCAACTGTGGCAATATAGTACCATAGCTTCTGACTAACCGTAAGCCCAGGACCATCTACACCTTCTGTTAATGTAGATGACATTCAATTCAGAAATAATTGTATTAAGGATCTCACATGGAAAAGGGAACTTAGCAAATGCACCTGAGTGAATTACTTCAGCTAAGGTACATTGATTTTATGCAATCTTTATACATGACAGTCGAAATAAGCAACACCATTACACAGTGCACAAAACACACGATACAAGTGGATGTTATTCTAGCCCCATACCTATAACCTAACCATAATCCAATCACATGATCCAAAGGATATTTGACTGTAATCAGGCCTTTAACAATGAATTTTGATCAGCAGAGATTTAGGCATGCAATGCCATATTAGCTATTGTGCAGTTAAAAAGCAGTTTTTACCCCAAAACGGGTTTTTTTTCAAGGCTTTGGTTGCATATAATAATCTAACAAGCCTGTGAAAGGCCATCTAATATGTCCTAGAGCACAACATTCAAATACAAACAATTTAACAATGAATTTCGATCCGCTGCTCACCTAACTTTATTTATGTTTATAAATTTTTAGTTTCCTGCCAATTTAGCAACAATTTGACTAGTTTCTGTACCACACTGATAAACACTTACTTAAATCTTTGGTATCTTTAACAAACAATGCCATAAACCACGAGCAACCAAATCGCATCAACATTGTGTCAGTTCTAATGCCATGGTCCAGTGCTATATAATCAATGACACATTTTGAGGGCATAGTAAACACACCTTCTTCCCAGGATGTTGACGGGTTAAACTGAAACATGCTTCCAAATAAAACTAATCCTATTTACCATTTTAAACTACTAAAAAGAGGAAACAAAGCTTAAACCCCAGCATAGGCTACAGTTCAATGTTTCAATAAGAAGATAACTAGAGACCAACAAAAAAAGTACTTTGTGTAACGTGCTAACAGCCTAAGTGTCCTGGTCTTCACAGCTGGGAATGTTGATACTAACAAAGATTTAAACTAGGCAGCAAATAATGCTGATCCTATCACACTTCATTAACATCCCTAGATTCAACCAAAGTCAATTTCTCTTTCTACAAGTTCATCAAGACTTTTCACCTAAGAATCTCACTAATGTATCAACCCCCATTGCACATTGGTACTTACGAAAATGAAGAGCCACCAAGAGCCTGGCAATCATTTGATACAAATACTTCCAGGGTACACAATTGGGGGAAGAAAAAGGGAAGCCTAGAGTTGAGCAGAGGCTTCCAAAACTCATCCTAAAACAATGCACACACCCAGATATTCCTAGCATTATACCATCCAAGCACACTCAAATATTCAGCAGACACGCAATTCTAAAGGACATCCTCACATGGAAATATACAAATTCAAGCCTTCTAGTGGTATAGAAACCCAGAAACCAACCAAGTGAAAGCAGTCAAACGAAAATCTTAACAATAACAAACAAAAAGGGAAAACGAGAGGCGAATTTTACCACGATAATTGACGCCGGAGTTGAGCTTGACGACGACAGGCCGGGCTCTTATGAATTTGAGAAAATCAGCAGGCGTCTTCGTATTTGCCGAGCCTTTTTCAGAACCACCGCTCATCTTGTCTCGTAGAAACCTCAAAAGCAAACCCTAGAAGAATCACAGAGGAGAAGGCGACATTGAAAACCACCAAAGATCGTACTAAGGATTCACAAGCTCAAACACGAGGAAGGAGATACAGAGAACAAGAATGGAAGTACCGAATTTACCTCCTCGACGGCGGCCAAAGGGCGGACGTGGGCGGCGCGCTGGCAGGAGAGGTGGCGGAGGGGGAATCGGAGGGCTTGGGGAAGGAGGCTCGGAGGGAGTCGGCGGCGATAGGCGTGGAGCGGAGGGTGACGGTGGTGGAGAGGGCGGTCGCCATTGATGGACGAGGCTCGAAGAGGGAGAGAGAGGGTGTGTGAGGAGGAGTGGGCTTCGAAGTCTTTCCTCGGGCTATTGCTCTGTCAGAGGGCCGCCGTCGGGACGAGTTGGAGGGCGGCCGAGTTGGAGGACGGCCGATTGCTCCGTCCAAGGGCCGCCGTCGGGAAGGTTTTGGGAGATTTTCCGGCCTCAATGTAAAGTCGGAGCCTAGCGAGAGAATATCTTCGCCGGATCTCGGAATCCTCAGCCACAATCTCAGCCTGGCGAGAGAAAATCCGCCCAAGAACACAAGTGAGGTTTCAAGCAGAGTCGTCGGGAAGGTTTTCGGAGAGGAGGGTTTTGGCTGATTTGAGAGCAGGGTGGAGACTGATGAAACTTTAGAACCCTATTTCGGAGGAGGCGGGCTTCATGCGAAATTTTTTGAGCCACACTGAATTTTGGAACCCGCTTATTTTTTCGTTTTTGCGCCAATTTTTCACTAACATTACTCAAGGCAATTTCTTTCTTTTTGAACTAGCTAAGAATTACATACGGGCAAATTAAAAACATAATAAAAATTACTAGTATACCAAATTTTTTACAAGACAATGAGCAACAAATTAGTACGAGTTTCAGGGTTTCTCTACAAACAAAAAACCCATGTGATGAGCTTCTGATTAGATTTTTTTTTCTTTAAATTAAAAATCATGTTATGTTTTGCAACAAAACAATTTGTAGCAAAAAATATGTTTTTTTTTCGTAACGGCACATTTCCGTATCAAAAGAAGATTGTATTTATAATAACAAAAATGGTCGTTGTAAAAAAAGAATTTTTTTCCCACTCCTCCCGCCTTGTTAAAATTATGGAGGGAGAACAATTTATTTCTAAAAAGTTTGAATTTTGTTTTATCTTTTACAAAATAAAAAACAAGTAAATTTACATATGGAAACGAAAGCGCTCGTAGCGAAAAATAAGACATTATAGGCAATAACAGAATGTCATTGCCGTAGAACTTACATTTGTAAAAACAAAAGATTTGTTGCCAAAAGTAACTTGTTTATTTTTTGCACACCCTACCATATGAAAATATTAGAAGAAAACATTTACCGCTAAAAATAAATAGATTTCTTACTTTTGATTAAATTCATTAATTATAAAGTTATTTTTTGCCACAGAAAAAGCTTGTAGCAAAATAAAAATAAATTTCACAACAACTTTTGTCGTTGTGAAAATATTTGTCGTTGCTAAAATATTTCTTTAGCAACAATATTAATAATTGTTGCCAAAAATTTGTTGCTAAAAAACGATTTTTTTGTAGTGCAGGTAAAACCAGCACGGGCCTGTGTGGACCGGTCCGCACCAGCCCGGTAATTTGCCAGACCGGGCATGGGCCACGGTTTTTTGGCCCGGCCCATCCCGGCCCGGTTCCATCACTATCACCAACCATTTTTATCTTGTTGGGTGGTCAACAATTGTTGCTAGACGGTTACCTTGACTTGTGTTGTACTACACTATACCTTCGAGATAGATACCTAGAGGGTCACACGTATAGGCACGATTGATGGGGAAATTAAAAATTATTGATTGGAATTTTCTAAAGATGTTAGGAATGAATCGACATAGATTCAGAATTAGATTATTCTGAAAGCCTTGAGAGTTCACTTTAAACCCAAAATTAATGCGGTGATTACTTGAGCTTGGTTATAGTGCAAGTGGGAGTTTGATAGTATATGGACAATAATCCAAGCTAGCGGGTCTAGTTTTTACTGGATCGGGTTTGGTGGGTCTTAGTCTTAATTAAGCCCATGACATAAATTTGGAGAAAAAATTATTTTCTTAGATCAATAAAAGATAATAAATAAAAGTTTGTCTTTTATGGCAAGTGGATAAATAAGATTTTAATAGATTGATAAAATAATAATATATCAGTCAAAATCTTAATCCACTTCGCAAATGTGGTTTGTACGTACTTGATATCATTATATATATAGAGGGACGCTCAGGAGCACTAGAAATTAAGGAGTACTAGAGAGCTCTTCTAATTAGCATTAGATTAGATAAAATCAAGGGTAGATAATGGTGGACTACCATATAGAAATACGTGGATGATATGGGACCAAGATATATATATATATATATAGAATAACGCTGTAGAGTACATGTGTCTATGTGGTGTACTAGGAGCCGGATTTATGACCATCCGATTAGCAGATTTAGACGGCCGAATTTGAAGTGAAAATCAGGTGGATGTATGGTATAGAGGTGAGATGTAGAGGATAATTTTAAAATCCCGATATATATTTTTATTCTTTTTCAAATTTATCAATATCCTCATATCTTGCTCCAAATCTTCCTGTTTTGTAACCCTTCCCTTTTATTTCTCACTCTCAAAGTTTGCTTCTCCTTCTCTCTTTGCTCGGACAATTTAGGATTCTAATCTGCAATAGGGAACGATTGAAGCCTCATTCATTACCTCTTTCAAACTTCTATTGTCACTATTCTCGTCGCCGTTGCCGGTACAAGCTAGAGCTTTGGTGTTGGGTTTTTTCGCTGACGAATTTGAACGGAGCAGGAGGTTTTCCCAAGGTTAGTAACGACATTGAGTTTCATCTTTAAACATTTGATTTAGATGTTCGTTTGATAATCAAATTAGCTATGATGTCGTATAAGTTGAAGTTCAATTTCAATTTCTAGGGTTTATGGTTCAATCTCTTTGAGGAACTTTTTGTAGGCACGATTTTTTTTTGAGATTTCACTGTTCTTTGATTTGGAACTTCATTCGCGTTCATGCCACATTTGGATGAAATATCCAAGGTTTGCATTGATTGATTATATCGGGATTTTGAGTGTTTCATGTCTCTGTTTTTGTTTTGCTATATTTTTGGTATTTTTTGTTGTAATGTCTTAGAGCAACCTCAAGAGTTTCTCCAAATTTTTCTCCAAAATGGAGAAACTAGAGACATATTCTTCAAAAAAATTGTGATCAAACTCCACCAATTTCCCTATTATGGAGAATACTACATTTATATCCTCTAATCAAAAGCCTAGATTTATTCAAAAGAAAAAATAAATAAAAATATAGCCAATGAATTGATTTGGAGAAACTTGGAGAGATCCCAAAATTTGGAGAATGTCACTCTAATTTTGGAGATTTTCTCCATTTTGGAGAAGCATTTGGAGAATCTGTTGGGGCTAAAAAACACCCATAAATCTCCAAATTTGTAGTTTCCAAGAAAATGGAGCATCTGTTGGAGATGCTTTTAGTAGTTGGGTGTTTGGAGACACATTCACTACCCTCTTAGTTGTATTGTGTGTTGATGCACCATTATCTCGTGTTTTTGACTCGATTTCCATTGACATGTTTCTTTTGATATTGCATAATATGTTTGTTTTGATGTGTTTTAGGTATCTTCCATTTTGATGCTCATAAAAATAAAACGCTTAGTTATGGTTGTTGCACATGTTCATTTTGATATACAACAGTAATAATGGGAAAAAATTACCTCCTCAGAAACATTTGTCTAGACCTCCATACGGCGTGTTTGTTTGATTCATTCAAACCGTGAAATAACCAGTAAGAATGCATATGATCAACATCTTATATATTCAGTGTATACAAATTAGACATGATTCGGAATCATAATACCTGGTCAACATCTTGAGGGTCGTCATTCAAACTAAGCTCCTTATGGGTATTGATATCCACCTAATCAGATACGCTCCCTACATTTACATTAACAAAATAGATTCGTAGACTAAAGATGATGAAACTGACTACTTTATTCAACATGAAAAGGAAAACATAATTACCTCTTGATTAGCATTATTATCAACAATAACAATAGGTGGAACTTTCTCTGGGAGAGGGAAACCATAATCCATTGGTGGGATATACTCGCCAAACATACTGAAGAAGGATTCAAGACCGGACTCAATCATCTGTCCCCTTTTATCCTCTGCAGCCTCCATCTGGTCCATCATAGCATTAAGTTCCTCGTCTGTCCAAATTGGGTTTTTAGATTGGGACACACACGTGTTTTAAGCATTTGCATCCTGAGTGACTCTCTCATCCTTTGATTCAAGGGAAAATAAAGCCCTTTTGACGAGTGATCTCGACACCTCGTTAGACTTGCTTGACTCTGGCGCATTCAAAGTGTTCTTAGACATTGTTATGATTAGATCAGCCATCCGTCTAAGATCCTTTCCCATAATGCAATTAAAATCCAAATTCATTCACATCAACGAAAGCATGAGTTACTCAATAGATTTCGAAAGATATTAACCACACACTATTCAAACAAAAACACAGTATGGTATTTACAAAATTAAACACGAGTTTAATAAAGTTATATCAACTTTATTTACACCGTGTGTTAATATCTTTTCTGGACGGGATTCTTTTGGACCATCTTCCTGGACGTTGGCATCAATGCAAACAGACTTGCCATTCTTTGCAGATTCTGGTAGCGGTTCATACCTTCCTTTCCCAAATCCACCTCTCTCAATCTCAAACAACTCCCGGCGTACAATCATCTCAGTTGTCCTTATTATGAAAACTGTGAACTGCCTCTGTATATATCATTTTCGGTAATTGACAAGACAGTCCAAATAAAGCATCTGCAAAAATTAAGAACAACCATACAGGTTATATTCTGAAGCATTTGAAGGAAACAGACATTTACAATATTCAAAGCCTCACCAAAAGAAATATCAAAGGCCCGATGAAATGTTAGCTCTGATTTGCAGCCCATTTCTCCTTACACTCTTCCAATATGTCAAGAAGAAACACACACCGATTGTATTCTTTGATTCTCGTTACTTCACTCAATTGGAATACAAGATTCTGATTGCAGTATCCATTGACAGTCGGTTCAATCAGACAACAAAAAAAGAACACTATAAAATCTTGAAGAAACACAGATGTATCCTTTGTTGTAATATTCGGTTCTTTCCCGTCTCGTATCGATTCCATTTCCTTGACCCACAAGCTAACTCGAGTTTTGGTAGTCAAGTAGTTGCATCATAAAAATGTGTCTAAAGTAGTAATAAAAAAAATTAATAATAAATCTATATAATTTAGTAAGTAATTAATTATAATAGGCATTAAAAAGGGATTGAACTTAATTAGTCCATATAATAAAAGTAATTAAAGGAGTCTTTGACCTAAACTATTTAAGAATAGCGTGGTCCTCCTTTCCTTCTTCATTCATTGCCGAACCAGTGTACCCTCTGCCGCCAAGAACCGGTTCTCACCGCCGGAGACAATCGACCCCTCTCGCTGAAGTCGTTGTCCACGCCTAGCCCAGTCGTTAAGACTTCCTCTTTCTATTACCCTGTGAGCCCTTCTTCTTTGTCGTTACTCGATCGGTTCAATCATCATCCCCGTTGTTTCAATCGTCGGTCAGTATTCGTTACCAACCATCTCTTAATACTTTTATCTATTTTCGGTTGGCAGCGGGGATCTCGTGCTGGGTTGTAGGTGTTCGGGGAATTGATAGAGTTATTGAAGGTCGGGCGTTGGTGGAGTCGGTGGTTGTGTTAGTAGTTAGCTAGGTTGAAATTTAAGAAGAAAGCTTGTTGGTGTATGTCTTGAAAATTAATGGGTGGGTGTAGTTTGCAGAAGCAATGCCAGAGGTCATAGGTTGAAGAAAGAGAAGGGGGAAGGAATGTGGTGGTCGTTTGGGATTGCAGTGAGTGCTCGGTTAGGATTGTAGTCTAATACAAATGGGAGTATGAGTCAGGAGGAGGTTAGCATCGCAATAAAGGGAATTAAATAATGTTGGGTCAAAGTCAAAGTTAATAGGTTGGATAGTAAGGTTGATTTAATTAAGGGTGGTCGTAATCTAGTGATAATCATTGTTAGCGAGTTGAGTTTTGGGGTCTCGACAAGCGATCAATTTCGTTCGCTGAATTGTATAGGGAATCATTCTTATTTGGGTTATCCGTTCTCATATTCTAAAGGATTTCTCGCTCTTTCAGGTACGTCGTTTTACGACTTGCTCAGCTCTATGTAATTCTTGTTGCATATCATGTTGTGCTAGTAGGATTGGTTTTGCAGAATTAGTCCCTAAGATATTATTTAGGTAAAATATTATACATATGTGTGTGTGGGGGGGGGGGTGTGTGATCATACATGTGATATGAGTGTAACTGGTTTACAAAAGGATTTTTATCGTATGAAAACTTTCGCGTGAATCCTGTGTGTTGGCATCTACTGATACGGCCTTGTCTTGGATTTTAAAGAAGTAGGGGACTTTCGAGGCATGGTCGTATGGCAAGGCGAGCCCCTTCAAAATTTATAAAAATGTTTTGGCGAGTGCTCTAGTAGGGACTCGACTGGGGGTTAGAAGTTATGTGTGGAAAAGAGATTGGTTGGAGGATGTCATAGATTCGGGCAGTATGGGTGGAGGTTGTTAACACTACTCCACACACCACAGTGTGTGTGTGTGTGGGGGAGAATGTGTACGTTAAGAGGACTTGAGAATGTGATTATGCTAGTGAATTGAATGTGTGTGACTACCTGGATTTCGGATTGGACTAAAGCTATGTGTATGATTGTGGACTTGTTTGCTAACCCTAGGAAACTTGTTTTGAAACGCTCTACTAGTTCCGTATATTTTCTAACTTGAATTAGGATAGTAGCTGACCCCTCGGGGAACTATTTTTTCAAACTCCAGGTATTCAGGTAATCCGTGTTGGAGACTTAGCGGATTGGTGGTGCGAAGCGGCGATGCATGTCATAGAATGGTTGGAGTTGTGGGAAGGGTTGCTAACAATGTTTGATTTATTATATTAGCCTGATGTCCTAAGTAGTTAGTTGATGTGTTTGGGGTTTGGAGAGTTCGTATTTGTTAATATTGCATTGGGTTGGGTTCATGAATCATTTTGTAAAAGTTTTATTTGGTAATCCAAGTTGGATATTTTTCATGCTTTCTCGTCAGCCTGCGTTGCAAGATCCAGATGTTCAGCTATCAAACTAGCTTGGTATTGCCTCGTGAGGTCTACTACTGAGTCACGCCTAGTATAAGTGAGAATAAGGAAATGGTTTGAAAGTCGAGTACTAGAAGAGTTATGACTAGTTGAAAGATAAATTCAAATGGCACATTATGACGCTTTGTATGAACGTCGATGTTGGACACCATTGTGTTAGGTTGAGCCAGTAGAGTGATGTCGTGCTTTTTAGTTGATTTTCTTAGGTAGTTTTCTACTTTGTTGTGCATGTTTTCCTTTGTGTTTGTGTGTTTTGCATAAGATTTCAACTCTCTCTCGAGGGTTGGAGTCGTTTGTGTGTTGTTTCATGTTTTGTAGGTATTTGGAGCCTTTAGGAGAAGTTTTTCATGCATTTCGGAGCATTCTAAGAAGTGTTAGATTTCAAGAGTCAAAATATCAAGGAACCAAGAGCCAAAATTGCATCCACGAGAGCCTCAAAGAAGTACAAGGAACTCAAGGAAATCAAGGAGAAAAAAAGAAGAAACGTCGAGCAAAAGACCGATCAATTGGAGCAAGAACGAAACAAAACGAGAAAAAAGTCCAACGTCCTGCAGGTGGTCGGCGCCGACCCCCCATATGGTCGTCTGCGACCCCTCTCAGCATCGCGCAATCCTTGCCGCCCAAGTAACGCTTTTTGCTGGATTTTCGAAATGCGAAAAAGTGGGCGGTTGTGGCAGAGTTGTAGCAGGCTGGGCAGGCTCCTTTTTGACTTTTGTGGGCTGCTACAAAAGACCCCTTTTGTCTCTCTTTCTAGATGGCTTTTCTTCTTGGAAAAGGCTCATGGGTTCTAAGGGGTTAGAGGGGAGAAGGAAGAAGAAGAAGGTGAGCTGAGAGGAAGGAGAGGAAGAAAGTGAGTGTGTGAGAGAGAGTCTTGTAAGGAGAGGTAGTGAGGAAGAAAGCTTGTCCTAGTTGTTGTTTTAGGAGGAAGAAGAAGAAGACAATGGTGTGTGGAGGAACCTTGTGGGTTTGCTAAAGTTTGTAAGTTTGAGTCTTTGGTTAATTGAAATTGGTTGCTTTTGATTATGTCTCTCTCTTGTATATTGTTGTTTGTGTGTTTTGTGATGTGTGAGTAGTTAGCTTGCTAGGTGTGGGGTGAAACCCACCATGAACATGCATTTGAGACCTTGATGCTTGGATCCATGCTTAACTTGAAATCACTGCCCCTAAATCCCTCTTGTATGCTTCACACCCTTGACAAAAGTGGGGAATGTTCTTGTTTGCAAACTAATTGAAAAATTAAGTTGTGAACAAGGGCTATCCGGGTTGAGATGAAGGTTGAAACCCTTAGAAAAACAAGTTGGATTGCATGTTAACGCCTTCATGGAAATAGAGGTTTTGATGTGTTCTTTTGTGACGAAAGTCACCCATGAGATTATGGGTTGAGTTGGTTCTTTATCTTTGTTTGAATGCATGCTTGTGTTGTGGTGAATCCCCACTCCTAGTTGTTTTTCCTTGATTTTACAAAACAAAGTTTCATGCCCAGAAAGGTCGGCTGCGACCTGCAACTGGTCGGCTGTGACCCCCTCTGTAAGTGTTTTCCGTGTGTTGTCAAGTTCGGTCGAAGGTCGGCCGTGACCTCCCTAGGGTCGGCTGCGACCTCTTCCCGAGACGTGCGATTTGTGTTTGTTTGCTTGTTTTGCTTTGTTTTGTTTCGTTTTGCTTTGTAGTTTGATTGCTAGACTATAGATCTACTAGCTCCCGTGGACGATCCTGACTTCGCTATACTCAGCGGGGTCTTGACAATTTTATTTGTTAAGGTAAACCCTCTCAACAAATTGGCACCGTTGCCGGGAAGGTAGTTTAGTTTCTTTGTCTAGCTTTCTTTTGGGTAAGGGACTAGCCCGAACCCCTATTTTGTTACTAATCCGTTTCTCTAGTGTTTTGTACGCAGGTGTATGCCCTCTAGTTCACGAAGGGTAATTGACCATTTCCCCTTTGATCCCGAAATAGAGAGAACCCTTCGCCGCAAGCTAAGAGAACGAAAAGCAATGGCCGACGCTGAGGCTCTTGCTCATCAAATGGCTGAACTCCGCGCTCAAATGGAGCGTATGCAAATAGAGCGTGATGCTCAAGCCGCAGTTGTGCGGCAAGAAAGGGAGGCGGCCGCCCGCCTCCGAGAAAAACTTGATGCTATTCCGAGGAACGTGAAGCAATACATGCATCCGGAGCTTAGGGTCCCCGAGTCCGCTATTGTGCTCCCGGCAATTGAGCGCGCTTTTGAGATCAAGTCCCACTTCATCACTCTCATCAAAAGGTCTCAATATGAAGGCAAGCCCACCGAATGCCCCATGGAGCACATCAAAAACTTCACCGATCTTTGTGACACCATCGCCGCCGATGGCGTGTCACTTGAGTATGATCTCCTTAAGGCGTTCAAGTGGTCCTTATGCGGGAAGGCTGTTGGATCGTTAGTACTGAGGGACGTCCTTTACTTAGATAAAGGCGTCTTTAGGTTAGGCGTCCCTACGAGGAGTAGGGGCTTCCTTGAGTAAAGCAGCGGAAATTAAGTACTAAACAGATAAAGAATGAACGCAGTGAATTATAGAGGAACCACTCAAGACCAAGTAGTCCTTGAGTGTAAACCTCTACCTCCTTGGAGGATTTTTGAATAGTTCTTTCCTTTATTGAACGTCCTTACAGTTGTACTGGCGAGTCTTTACAGTTCTTTGGTACTTAGCTTTTCCCTAAGTCCACTAGTAAAGGACTCCTCTAAGCCTACAACTTAAGAGAGTTCAATCCACTAAAGGACTCTATTCCTACGTTCTGCAGTACTTCGCAGAACTCTCTATCTCTCTTTTTGGGTTTTCTGTTACAAACTGTTTTTGTGATTCGGTTACAAGTCTCACTCGATCTAACACAAGTTCTATCACTGTTCTTGAGTTCTTGAGTTAGTTCTTCGTGTTCTTGAGTGAGCCGCTTTCTACTGATTCTCTCTGAATATTCCTGAAAGCGTTGGCGTCACAATAAATGCCTTGGGGCTAATTATAGGACTTGGGGAAGGGCGTCATTTCTCTGGGACGATCATGCCCTTCATGGACGTGGCTACAGGATCTTCCTCCACGTAGTAGGGCGGTGATGAGGAAGCTTCCTATATCCAGCTGTGTATGATGAACTCCGCTACAGGATCGGCCGCCACGTGTTGATGGACTCTACAACAGGATCGTCCGCCACGTAGTGTTGGACTCCGCTACAGGATCGGTCTCCACGTGTCCTTGGATGATCAAACATTGTCGAGTGATGTCATCCTGTCGGCTAGTGAGTAAGGACTCCTTTCTTGCGTTCCTACTTGCTTGGGACTCCGTCCTTGCTCAAGTAGTCTTTAGCTAGTCCTTACTTCCTGTTAGCTAGCGTCCCTAAGCTTATGGGACGCCCATACACACTTGTTGTCCTTCTGGTTATTGGCGTTCCTGAACACTTGGACAACTTTATTAGAATCAAAGTGAGTTTGTCATATCAAAACTAAGGGACGATTGTGTGGAACACTAACAAGTACGCAAGCGTTCTTGATAGCGTCCCAACAAAGGCTCTTCATTGGCTCGAAAGTTTGCCCGCCAGGTCCATCACTACATGGAAGGCTTTGCACGACTTGTTCATGACGAAGTTCTTTCCACCGGCCAAGACCACCGAGCTAAGGAAGCGCATCACCTCCTATCACCAACTTCCCAATGAGACATTTGTTGAAACTTGGGAGAGATTCAAGGAGCTTCTTCGGCAATGTCCAACTCATGGACAACCTCCTTATGTTCTTCAAGAAATATTCTTTCAAGGGATTAATGTCGCAACGAAAGACCGCATCAACCTCCACACCGATTGCGGTTTTATTGAGATGGATCCCGACGAGGCATGGGGCCTCATGGACAAACTCACCAACTATGATGCCATGTATGGGACCCAACAAGCCGTCCGGATTCAACCAAAGAAGCTCTATGATCCCAATAGTGAGCCAATTGATCAAGATGTGAAGTTCCAATTTATGCAAGATGAGATCAACAAGCTCAAGAAGCAAGTGAGCTACTTCAAGTCCGCCGGCCCACCTTGTCAAGAGTGCGGTTCTCAATCTCACACCGCCGCTTCTTGCACTAATGTGGAGCAAGTCCGAGCCGCCGAGGCTTATGCGGAGGCGAACTATTTGAGAGGACCCTACCGAGGCCAAAACAATGTTTATGCGAGGAGGAACAATACCTATCCTCAATGGAATAACAATGGCCATGGTCAAGGTTATCCACCTCCCCCGCAAGAGCAAAGGGTTCCTCCTTATAGACCTCCTGGTTATCAAGCGGAGCCATCATGGGTTCAAGAGTTGCAAGAAGGATTGATGCAAGGAGTGAGGACCGAGCTCACCACTCAGCTGAAGGGTGTCCATACGAGACTGGGCGATCTTGACACATGGAGGAAGAACGTTGACTCCCAACTTGGTGATCTCGCGGCTCAAATCCCACGACCTCAAGAGCGCTTACTGGGCCACCCCGATGAGAACCCAAGAGGCCATATTGCCGCCGTTCACCTATGGAGCGGGAAGAAGTTGCCAGACCGAGTAGCAAGTGAAGAGACGGCGGACAAAGAGGACGAAACCCCTCTGGACCAGGTCATGGCCGACCCCCCAATGGTCGCCACCGACCCTCTCCCTACTACAGAGGAGGTCGCAGCCGACCACCCCCAGGTCGCTGCCGACCCTCCTTAGAGAATCCCGATATCCGTCCCATCGCATCTGACAACGAAGGTACTCCCTTACCCGTCCAAGAAGGCTAATGATTTCACGGAGGGAAAGTTCAAACGCTTCGTGAAGGTCCTCCAAGGCCTCAACATCACCATTCCCTTTGCCGAGGCTTTAAATGAGATGCCCGCCTACACCAAATTTCTCAAAGAAATCTTGTCAAAGAAGCGGTCGATGTCCGAATTGACCAACGATGTGCGGTCTATTGAGCTCCCGGAAAAACTTGGTGATCCGGGTAAGTTTGCTATTACCATCGGCATTGGTGCTCACCGATTCAAGGCTTTATGTGATCTTGGTGCAAGTTCTAGCCTTCTCCCTCTTTCTATACGGTCAAAGACCAACATGGGTCCTTTGGTTCCGGTAAACATGAGACTCTATATGGCGGATGGCTCTTGTGTGCAACCCACCGGCATAGTTGATGACTTTTCTATCCAAGTCGGCAAGTTCTTTATGCCCAACGACTTTATCGTGATGAAAATTCCGGAAGATCCCGTCGTCCCGATCATTCATGGACGGCCGTTCCTTGCCACCGCCGGTGCGGTTATTAATGTGAAGAAAGGTCTCCTCACTTTTGAGATTGGAGAAGAGGTGGTAGAGTTTCGATTCAACCCTACCATGAAGGAGACCGGTGAAGTTATGGAGGTCAAGATGTTGCTTGGAGAGTACACGAGTGAAGATGACAAAGAAGATGCGGACCTCCCCTGTTATAGGTCGCAGCCGACCCCCCCTGGGTCGTCCGCGACCCCCGACAGGATCTCACCAACATGCTTGATAGAGGACGAAGATGGTGAAGCAAAGGAGTTTCTGAAGGCGGATGAGGACGATGACATTATTACACCACCACCGCCTACTCCGGAGCGTAAGACTCTCCCCGAGTCTTTGAGGTATGAGTTTCTTGGCCCAAATTCCACTTTTCCGGTTATTGTCAATGAAAGTCTAAATGCGGAAGAAGTTGGAAAGTTGCTTGATGTTCTTAGGACTCATAGGAAAGCCATTGGGTACTCGCTTGAGAACTTGAGTGGACTTTCACCTTCCTTGTGCATGCATCGGATTTTTCTTGAGGAAGGACATAGACCAACCATCGAGCATCAACGGCGACTCAATCCAAACATGAAGGAAGAGGTGAAGAAGGAGATTTTGAGGATGCTCGATGCGGGAATCATATTCCCGATTTCGGATAGCAAGTGGGTGAGCCCGGTTCATGTAGTTCCCAAGAAGAGTGGTCTCACCGTAGTGGAGAATGAGAAGGGCGAATTGATTCCTACTAGGACTACTACTAGTTGGCGCATGTGCATTGATTATAGGAAACTCAATAGTGCCACTAGAAAAGATCATTTTCCTTTACCCTTCCTTGACCAAGTGCTAGAGAGATTAGCTCTTCATGACTATTTTTGTTATCTTGATGGCTATAGTGGTTTTTGGCAGGTTCCAATACACCCTGATGATCAAGAGAAGACGACTTTCACATGCCCTTATGGGACGTTTGCCTATAGGAGCATGCCATTCGGACTTTGCAATGCACCCGCCACCTTCCAAAGGTGTATGATGGCAGTTTTGTCCGACATGATTGAGGACATTGTGGAAGTGTTCATGGATGACTTCTCGGTGTACGGTACCACTTTTGACTCTTGCCTTGCTAATCTTGCTAGAGTTCTCAAAAGATGTGAAGAAACCAACCTAGTGCTAAATTGGGAAAAATGTCACTTTATGGTTCAGGAAGGGATTGTCTTAGGTCATATAGTGTCCAAGAGGGGAATTGAAGTGGATCAAGCTAAAATTGAATTGATTGAAAAATTGCCACCCCCACCTCCGTAAAAGGGATTAGAAGCTTTCTAGGACATGCCAGGTTTTATAGGAGGTTCATTCAAGATTTCTCGAAAATTTCCAAACCATTGACTAACCTTCTTATGAAAGATGTGGTGTTTGAGTTTTCTTCCGAGTGTCTTGAAGCTTTTCATAGGATCCGAGATGCACTTGTGTCGGCACCTATCATGCAACCACCGGATTGGACACTTCCCTTTGAGATCATGTGTGATGCAAGTGATTATGCCGTGGGTGCGGTTCTTGGGCAAAGAAAGGAGAAGAAGCTTCATGCTATCTACTATGCAAGCAAGACGCTTGATGAGGCCCAAGGCAAGTACACAACAACGGAGAAGGAGTTTCTAGCCGTGGTATTTGCATTTGAGAAGTTCCGCTCTTACTTAGTGGGCTCGAAGGTGATAGTCTACACCGACCACGCGGCTGTCCGTTACCTCATGGACAAGAAGGATGCTAAACCGCGCTTGCTCCGGTGGATGCTCCTCCTACAAGAGTTTGATCTAGAAATACGAGACAAGAAGGGATCGGAAAACCTTTTGGCGGATCACCTTTCGAGGCTACCCATTGAGCACATCACGGAGTCCGGAATCGCGGTCCCCATCAACGACTCCTGGCCGGACGAAACTCTTCTAAGCAATGAAGTGTCGCGAGAAGAAAGCTTCTGCCGTAGGTCGGCCGCGACCCCCATATGGTCGTCTGCGACCTCCTCTGCCCCTTCTCCGTTTTTTGGTGATAGTCGAGATGGTTTGCAAGCGACCCCGAGCGAGGTTGCCCAAGGTCACATCTTTTTCCTCTCTTGTGTACTTCCTGATCCTCCTTCCCCTTCTCCCATTTTACACTCAATAGATGCTATTAAGGGGGTGAAAGCCCCCTGGTTTGCGGATTTTGCCAAATATGTTGTAGGTGGCATTGTTCCGGATGGGTTAACTTCCCACGCCAAGAAGAAGTTCCTCCACGACGTCAAGCGTTACTATTGGGATGATCCTTACTTGTTCAAGCAAGGAAGTGATCACATCTTTAGACGTTGTGTGCCGGATGAAGAGATAGAAGGAGTTATCCGTCATTGCCACACTCTTCCGACGGGAGGCCATGCTAAGGGATTCAAAACCACCGCGAAGATTCTTCAAAGTGGATTCTATTGGCCTACTATCTTCAAGGATGTGCAAGCTTATGTGACCACTTGTGGTGAATGCCAAAGAGCGGGAAACATTACATGGAGGAACGAGAACCCGCTCACCGGAATCTTGGAAGTCGAACTCTTCGATGTTTGAGGTATTCACTTCATGGGACCTTTCCCCTCTTCGGGTCCCTACAAGTACATACTCGTGGCGGTTGACTATGTCTCCAAGTGGGTTGAAGCCGTAGCCACAAGAACAAATGATGCACGAGTGGTGGCTAAGTTCATGAAGACCAACATCTTCCCCCGCTTTGGTGTACCCCGAGTTCTCATTAGTGATGGTGGTTCACATGTCATTGAGAGGAGCTTTGAATCTCTTTTGACCAAGTATGGGGTGTCTCCCAAGGTGGCCACACCTTATCATCCTCAAACTAGTGGTCAAGTGGAGGTTTCTAACCGGCAAATCAAGAATATTCTTGAAAAGACGGTGTCCCGCTCAAGAAAAGATTGGTCCTCCAAACTTGATGATGCTTTGTGGGCATACCGCACCGCCTACAAGACACCACTCCGCACCACTCCTTTCAATCTAGTGTATGGCACGTCGTGTCACTTGCCCGTCGAGCTTGAACATAAGGCTCTATGGCCTCTCAAGGAGCTCAACATGGACCTCGACGCGGCCGGAGCAAAACTATTCATGGACTTGCAAGAGCTAGAGGAATTGAGGCTTATTGCATATGAGAACTCAAGGATCTACAAGGAGAAGACCAAGAAGTGGCATGATAGAAGGCTTTTGCCTAAAAACATCAAGGACGGTGACCGAGTACTCCTCTTCAATTCTAGACTCCGCCTCTTTCCGGGGAAATTGAGAACCCGATGGAGTGGACCATTTACGGTTCATCGTATGTATTCTCACGGAGCGGCCGACCTCATAGATGACAATGGAGGAAGTTTCAAGGTCAATGGCCACCGATTGAAGAAGTACTATGAGAAGGTGGGGCCCGATGAGGAAATCCGAGCCACATGGGCTCTCACCCCCGCCACCTAGCTAAGGTACTTCTCGTCTAGCTCAAAGACGTTAAAGAAAGCGCTTTTCGGGAGGCAACCGGTTCTTTCCTTTTCTTAGTCTAGATAGGTAGTTTTCCTCGCATTTCCATAAGAATTTTGTAGAAACCCAAGGCTTTGGTCGGGTGCAAAAGGATGGAGACGAACAAACAAACGAAGTGGTGGTGTAATATCCGCAAAGTTTATAAAATGCATCATGAAATTCTTCTTAGTTTTATGACTCAATTTTGTCTTTGCAACGACAAGAGAAAGGGCAATGGTCACCCGATTAACCGAATAGCATTGGATAACGCTAAACGGATATCTTAACTTCAACAATTCATAAAATCTTCATTAGAACTCGGAATTGAGTGATTACAAAGCCTAATGGTAGATAAAGGAGTCTAGTTTCATCCCTCAAAATTTGAGGCAATTCCGATAAGTATCCAAAAAGGTATGCCAATTTTACCAAGACGCTGCCCAGTTCCCAAAAGGCAGCGACCGCCGCCAAAATGGCAGCGACCGCCGCTTTGTTGCAGACGCAAGTGGCCGACGGGACGTTTTTCTTGTGGGCGCCGGGGTTTTGGGAGTTGTTGTAGTATTACTTGGAGATCTATCCTAAGACCTTTTGGGCAATGTCAACTATGGATTGTCAACCCCTTTTGGCTTGTTAGGCTAGATGTCAACTCTCTTTCTTGGATTATTAGGAAGATGGAACACTATAAATAGGGGTTGAAGATGATGGATTAAGGCATCTAAATCTCTCCTCTCTCCCTTTGAAACCTCTTCCATTGTAAAGTTCAAGTGTTCTTCTTGCTACTGTTGGCAAAAGCTTGTCGAAAGGTGGCCAGAGCTGATCGGACGAAGCTTGTAAAATCACGCCGTTGACACATACAAGGGCAGCGACCGCCGCCAAGGGGGCAGCGCCCGCCGCCAGTGTCCTAGCTTGCATTTCGTCCCGGGCCGTTGCCTAGCCGTTGCTCGGGTCGTGCCTTGCCTTTGCCTTGCCTCTTGCCTTGCCTTAGGCCTCATCTAGGGCCTTGCTAGCCTCGACTCGACGTCTCGATTAGCGTTTTTAAAAACGTCTTAAGGCAAGTGGATGGTTCTTCGTTTCCTTACTCGATAATCGTGAAATTGCTTTCCGTTATCAAAATAATCGTTGGGAACAAACTTGTTTGCTAATAATTTGATTAGGATTATTATGCTTAGAAATAATGACCATTGTTTAGTATTATTATCGAATGCTAGACTTGGACTTAGGTCTCCGATGATGTGTGGCCTTTGATTGTTTCAAGTCTCTTTTTAAGACTTTGCTCTGGATTAGCTTAAGATAGGGATTGTCGGTTTAGTGATCCGCTGTCTCTTTATAACGTATTAGGAGGTATATTTAGCTATCGGCTCCTGATACTGGGTCATGACTCTGCCTTTCTCCGAATAGAGAGGCTAACACTCTTGCAAAGTGTTGAGGACTATGTTCCTTACTTTGGCTCGTCCCTCATTAGGGCTTGCCTATCTCTAAAAGTCACTAAGTGAAGTGCTTTGATTTATAACTAATGAAAGATTAGTGCTTCGTGCATAGTAATCAATGAACGCGGGGTGATTAGTACAACTTGGAAAATCGCTCCGGGTCCACATTATTGACAATCGCCTATGTAATCTGAATGCATGACTCGAGTTGTTAAAACGCCTATAAAATGGCAAGATGGGTTCAGGTGTATAAGCGTCCTTGTGGCCACCTCCCTGTCGGCATTTTCGAGTTATGATGAGGTTGATACGATTCGATATATGTTGGATGCTTTTCAAAATCTCAAATGTTTAAGTTCCCAACGAATCAATAAACACATTTCTTTCTTAGGCGTTATCTTCTAATAACGTCCTATTCCCGAGGAAGTTCTATCTTCTCTCATTACCCTTCGTACACCGTGCCACACACTTAAACCTCTCGATCAGACTGCTATTTCGCTATCGTCATGATGAACCTCGACTAACGTGCACCTACGAGTCATGATATGGCTAAGGATTGCCGTTATGTCTGACCTTTCTCAGAACCGAAACATTAATCTCCCACTTGTTTAGTCTCGTGTTAGACTAACATCCCTTCTTTCTTTCCCAACTTTGTTGGCTGGTATTCCTTGCTTTTATGGGGATATCATATAGGAAAGGGAAGGCTATCCAGGAGTAACCGAAGACTACAATGGAAGGAAGGAAGGAAGGAAGAAAAGAATGAAGCAAGACGTCTTCAAATATTTTGTCTACTTTAGGGTTTCCACTCGCTTTCGTCTCTATCCGAGACTTGTATATTTCGCTGCAAACTCCTTACTCTTGTATTACTAAACAACTTAAGGCGTATGAGCCTTTGTAACCGAATCCAGCTTTTGTTATAAAATATGGTTTGGTTTTGTTATTCTCGTGTTATGATACTCAAGCCTTAAACGGCTTCGAACCGTGAAATCCGAGGTCGTTGGCGGTAATACCCTTATGCTTGTGAAATCGGGGTGTTGCAGTTGTGGTATAAGAGCTAAAGGTTTTCTTTTCCAAATTTGAAAATGTTTCTAATGTTTTTAGAACCGAGTTTTCCCAAGGATTAATACCGATTTACATATTGGTATTAAAGGATTCTTTTCTCATTATCAAGGATTTCTAAAAATAAACTTTTTCCTTCCGAGGGTTTCTTGTAACAGACCTCAAGAGACCACCGTTTTATACATCGGTTTCTCGTAACAGACTTCGAGAACCGATCATTTCTTCAAACCTTCTCGTAATAGACCTCGAGTAGTGAATTTATGTTTTCCTTAAATATACTTCCTTCACATCATCTTCATAGACTTGCACTGATGTATCTAACCTTCTACTCCTTTACAGGAAGATGTGTTATGATCGCCAGATTGCACCTTACCAGACTTGCAACATCGTCAGAGATGTGGTGCCTTCCGAAGAAGGGCTTGCCGAGTGGTCAACTTGGGATGAACCTTTACAACCGGCCATGTTGGTAGAGCCCGAGGTTATACACCCGACGGTCTGGTATGAGGACATGGGTTATACACAGTCTGAGCTGGAAGAGTTTGATCTCGGGGACACCGACAGTTCCAGCGAGGGGGAGTCGCCTGATGGTCAGTATTCCGCCAATAACCCCTCTACTTTCATCCTGATCAGTTCGGATGAGGAGGATCCCGAAGAAGACCCCGAGGAGGATCCCGAAGTGGTTGTGGACGAAATGGAGTACACGCCGATGCCTGCTAGAAGATATCCGACCAGGTACTCGAGTTTCGACTATGAGCCTATCTGCTACCGTCCCAATGTTCCGGATCTCAACCGGACTCCTCCGCCGAGTCCTCCTCCTTCGAGTATGTTTGAGGCATTAGGAGACTATGTGGATCAACGCTTTGCTCAAGAGCACCCAGGAGAGCAGCGGGACACATCTATTCCTATCCCGCCTATAGACATCCAAGTGAGGATGGATAAACTCAGGTGGCATGATTTCGTCTGGCGTGCGACACGTCAGAATCGCCAGGAATCTCTTGCCATGTATGAAATATCAGCTATCAATGAGCGGAGGCGCATAGAGCTTCTTGACCATGATATCCAGCAGGCGGAATGGCTAATGGATGATGATAGGGATGAGGTGGAAGCGAATAACTTCCGTCCAGGATTCCTTGACCGCTACTGCTACCTGCCTTCAGCGTCCTTCTAGTTAGTAGTTAGGGTAGTGGAGTGCGTAGCCCAAGGTGGCCCACTTTGGATGTAACTTGACTATCCAATTTTGTAGCATGGATAGTTAGGTCGGGGGTAAAGCTTTTAGTCTTCTAGTTGTTGTACAGTTCCTCTGTAAATACGATCGAAGTTAACAATGTTTAATATAAATATTGCATTTGTTTTCAAAAGACGTGTTCGTATGACTTTGTCACACTTGTTATAACGGAAACAATTGTGAATCAATTATACAGATGGTGAACACTCGAAACACTACTAGGAATGACTGTAATGCCACTCCAGCTGGGGGTGAGCGAGATGCTGCTACCTCGGGAGTTAGGGGAAATGCGCGAGGGAATGCCGCACCACCAACCATGATCTTAGATGAAGCCACAATGGCCATTTTCCGCAACATGGTCAGTCAGTTGGTAAGAGAGGCAATACCACTTGTCACTCCTGGCCAAGTTGACCCAACAGAGACTGTTCCTGCTGGGAACCCAAGATTCGCTAAAGGCTCAGAGCGTGATGGGGGGTCTGACTATGCTAAGGCATTGAAGACTTTCCTGTCACTAAGGCCTGAAACATTTGGAGGTGCTGGAGAGCCTTCAAGTGCCTACCACTAGTTTTCCGACATGGAGAAACTTCTAAGGAATGTGCATTGCTCAGAAGCAGAAAGAGTGCAGATTGCCGCCATCCAGCTGAGGGATGAGGCAAACGACTGGTGGGAAACATCTGGGCTTGTTGAACATCCTGATCTGACTTGTGATATGTTCAAAAGTAAGATGTTGAAACGTTTCTTCTCGCTTGCTATGCTCGAGGAGAAGAAAGATGAGTTGTACAACCCTCAGGTGAAAGGACTCAGTGTCCTGGATAGGGCAAAGAAATTCAACAAGCTGCTGAGATACGCTGGCTCTGAATTCACCACCGAGGAGCAAAAGATCCGACGTTTTCATAAGTGGATGAGTGATGACATCAAGCCTTGGATGATGAATCGCGTTTCCTCAACCCTTGAAGAGTATGTCGACCATGCCTACAGTATGGAAGTCACTCTGAATGGGGTTGCCCAGAAGAAACCTGGTGACGGGAAGTTTTATTCACCGGGTAATGGAGGTTTCAAACGACCTGCTTCACCTATGAGGTCGGGTTGGCCAAAGAAAGGGAAGATGGAGTCTTCTGTGACTACTTCCTCAAGAGGGTCTGAACGCACTAAAGGTCCGTTGGTGTGCTATAATTGTGGTGAACCCGGGCACGTCAATCGGAAATGCACGAAACCGAAGAAGACCTGCTTCGGTTGTGGGAAAGGAGGGTCATGTCCAGACCTACTGCCAACAAATCAAGGGTGGTCCCGGGCAATCTAAGGCCTCTTCTGTCTCACAAAGCAATCAGGCACCAGCAAAATCGACAACGTCTACTTCAATTCAGTCGACGGCTCAGAATAAGGGCAAAAGGCCAGCTGCTGCTCCGAGTCAGGGCCAACGCCTGTATGAGATGCGTGCGACTGATGAACCGGAAGCTCCCATCTGTCAAGGTACCCTATACATTCGCTCCACTGCTGCTTTTCTGTTATTTGATTCCGGAGCATCACATTCGTTTATATCTGAAAGCTGTGTAGAACTGCTAGATCTGAAATGCTTAGATATCTGCGAACCCTTCATAGTTAACCTTCCCAACGGGGATAAGATAGTCGGTACCAAGCAACTTACTAACTTTCCCATAGGCATTCAAGGCGGAAAATTCATTTCTAACTTGATATGCATTCCGATGTCGCCCTACGATATCATTCTAGGAAGGGATTGGTTATCACGACATGGGGCCGAGATTAATTTTAATACCCGAACAGTCACCATTAATTCCGGAGGGAAGCATGTGTGCAAGTTCAAGGGATCTCGAGACGAGGAGAATGGGAGTCTGATCAATGCAATGAAGGCTAGTCGACTTCTACGCCAAGGTTGTGCTGGGTACCCGTGCTATCTGGAATCAACGGATAAGGAGGTAATTGACATTCGTGAAATTCCTGTAGCATGTGAATTTCTCGATGTCTTTCCAAAGGAATTACCCGGACTTCCACCTCAACGTGATGTGGAGTTCACTATCAGCCTAGAGCCGGGGACAGCTCTGATCTCTAAGGCCCCATACAGAATGGCACCTGTAGAGATGCAGGAACTTAAGAATCAGCTTGAGGAATTGTTGAAAAAGGGTTTCATTAGGCCGAGTGCATCACCTTGGGGAGCCCCTGTGCTGTTCGTGAAAAAGAAGGATGGTACCTTTCGTTTGTGCATTGACTACCGACAGTTGAACAAGGTCACCATCAAGAACAAGTATCCTCTCCCAAGGATTGATGACTTATTGGATCAACTACGTGGTGCTAAGATATTTTCCAAGATGGATTTAAGGTCAGGTTATCACCAGTTAAGGATCCGCGATGAGGACATTATGAAGACGGCCTTCCGAACTCGCTATGGCCACTACGAGTTTGTAGTAATGCCATTCGGGTTGACGAATGCCCCTGCAGTCTTCATGGACCTGATGCATCGATGTTTTCATGAGTATCTCGACCAGTTCGTTGTTGTCTTCATCGATGACATCCTGATCTACTCAAAAAGTCAGGAGGAACATGAGAAGCATCTAAGGATCGTCTTGCAAATCCTGAGACAGAATCAGTTGTACGCCAAGCTATCGAAGTGTGAGCTGTGGCTAAAGGAAGTTGCCTTCCTAGGGCACGTCATCAACAAAGACGGGGTGATGGTGGATCCCCAGAAAATTCAGGCAGTAGTTGAATGGGAACAACCTCACAACGTCAAGGAAGTTCGAAGCTTCCTAGGATTAGCCGGGTACTACAGGAGGTTCGTGGAGGGATTCTCGAAGATTGCCCTGCCCATGACCAAGTTACTCCGCAAGGTTCACAAGAAATTCGTTTGGGATGAGAAGTGTGAGGAAAGTTTTCAAGAGCTGAAGAAGCGCTTGACTAGCGCACCTGTGTTGACTCTACCGGATGGTCATGATGGTTATGTGGTATATAGTGACGCTTCTAAAATGGGTCTTGGTTGTGTGTTGATGCAAAACGGCAACGTCATAGCCTATGCATCCCGCCAACTCAAGCCATACGAAGTCAACTACCCGACCCATGATCTTGAGTTAGCTGCTGTGGTCTTTGCTCTAAAGATATGGCGACATTATCTTTATGGCGTGAAGTGTCAGATCTTCACCGACCACAAGAGTTTGAAGTACGTCTTCACCCAAAAGGAACTCAATATGAGGCAGAGAAGATGGTTGGGGTTGATCAAGGACTACGACATTGAGCTGCAGTACCACCCGGGTAAAACTAATATTGTCGCAGATGCCTTGAGTCGGAAGTCTCCGCCAGAGAAACTACTTACAATGTTGACAGCTCAGCCGGCTTTACAACAAGACTTGGTCCGTGAAGGGATCGAAGTCTGGTTTGAAAGGCAACAGGGCGGTTTGTGTACCTTGGAAATCCATTCCGACCTGTTGGACCAAATAAAAGGAAAACAGCCAGAGGATGTCATGCTGATCAAAATCAGTGGAGAAGTTTTGATCGGAAAGGCACCGGGATTCATCATACAGGATGATGGATCGTTGTGGTTTAGGGACCGCATATGTGTGCCGGTAGTGGATGAACTCCGAAAGACTATCTTGAGGGAAGCACATTCATCTGCTTATTCGGTCCATCCTGGATCAAGTAAGATGTATAAGGACTTACGAAGGAACTTTTGGTGGCCAGGCATGAAGCAAGATGTAGCTGAGTTTGCCTCAACGTGCCTGGTGTGCCAGAAGGTCAAGATAGAGCATAAGCGACCTGGAGGAATGTTGCAGTCTCTGCCCGTGCCGGAATGAAAATGGGAAGACATCGCCATGGACTTCGTAACCGGTTTGCCTAAAACTCAAGGGCAGAAGGATACAATATGGGTGGTCGTGGACCAACTCACCAAGAGTGCCCATTTCATTGCCATCAAAATGAATTGGGGAGTCCAAAAGTTGGCCGAGGTTTTCATCCATGAAATTGTCCGTTTGCATGGAACTCCAAAGTCTATCGTCTCTGACCGGGACGGCCGATTCACGTCGAGATTTTGGAAAGAATTGCACAACGCACTAGGGACAGAGCTAAGGTTCAGTACCGCTTTTCATCCCCAGACTAATGGGCAGTCCGAGAGGACAATCCAAACATTAGAGGACATGCTCCGAGCCTGCGTTCTAGATCGCACAACGAGTTGGGATGTCAGCTTAAGTTTGATAGAATTCACATATAATAACAGCTGGCATGCTACTATCAAGATGGCTCCGTTTGAGGCTCTATACGGTCGTAGGTGTCGATCCCCTATCTGTTGGGACGATAACGCGGATAAAATTCTCCTTGGACCAGAGTTGGTAGAACGAACCGCCGCCGCTATCGCCCTCATTCGCCAAAGGATGTTGACTGCTCAGAGTCGACAAAAGTCCTACGCTGACCTGAAGAGACGGGACGTTGAATCCACCGTTGGCAATAAGGTCTTCGTAAAGGTGTCACCATCTGAGGAGGTTTTTCGCTTTGGGAAGCGGGGAAAGCTCAATCCTCGATATGTGGGCCCTTTTGAGATTCTTGAAAAAGTAGGCAAACTCGCATATCGGCTTGCTCTACCGCCATCGGCTCATCCTGTCCATAACGTCTTTCATGTGTCACTCCTTAGGCAGTATGTGCCGGATGAATCCCATGTTCTCGATTTTGGAGACATCGAGATACAATCAAATGGTACATATGAAGAGAGACCAGTAAGGATTCTCGAACGCCGAGTAAAGAAATTACGCAACAAGGAAGTACCATTGGTCAGGGTACTTTGGTCTAGAAATGGTGGTGAAGAGACTACCTGGGAGACCTGGGAAACCGAGCTAGACATACAGAAGCGTTTTCCTGACTTGTTAGCAAATGACTAAAGAAAAGGAAATTTCTTTAAGGGGGTACTAGCGGATGTATTCCTTAGTCATTTTCGGATATCCTAAAGATGTACTCTTCCTTTTAGTTTATACGACCTCGGCTAGTTTCGGGGTCGAAACTATTTTTAAGGGGGTACTGTTGTAATATCCGCAAAGTTTATAAAATGGATCATGAAATTCTCCTTAGTTTTATGACTCAGTTTTGTCTTTGCAACGACAAGAGAAAGGGCAATGGTCACCCGATTAACCGAATAGCGTTGGATAACGCTAAACGGATATCTTAACTTCAAAAATTCATAAAACCTTCATTAGAGCTCGGAATTGAGTAATTCCAAATCCAAATGGTAGATAAAGGAGTCTAGTTTTATCCCTCAAAATTTGAGGCAATTCCGATAAGTATCCAAAAATGTATGCCAATTTTACCAAGACGCTGCCCAGTTCCCAGAAGGCAGCGACCGCAAGTGGCCGACGGGACGTTTTTCTTGTGGGCGCCGGGGTTTTGGGAGCTGTTGTAGTATTGCTTGGAGATCTATCCTAAGACCTTTTGGGCAATGTCAACTATGGATTGTCAACCCCTTTTGGCTTGTTAGGCTAGATGTCAACTCTCTTTCTTGGATTATTAGGAAGATGGAACACTATAAATAGGGGTTGAAGATGATGGATTAAGGCATCCAAATCTCTCCTCTCTCCCTTTGAAACCTCTTCCATTGTAAAGTTCAAGTGTTCTTCTTGCTACTGTTGGCAAAAGCTTGTCGAAAGGTGGCCGGAGCTGATCGGAGGAAGCTTGCAAAATCACGCCGTCGACACATACAGGGGCAGCGACCGCCGCCAAGGGGGCAGCGCCCGCCGCCAGTGTCCTAGCTTGCATTTCGTCCCGGGCCGTTGCCTAGCCGTTGCTCGGGCCGTGCCTTGCCTTTGCCTTGCCTCTTGCCTTGCCTTAGGCCTCATCTAGGGCCTTGCTAGCCTCGACTCGACGCCTCGATTAGCGTTTTTAAAAACGTCTTAAGGCAAGTGGATGGTTCTTCGTTTCCTTACTCGATAATCGTGAAATTGCTTTCCGTTATCAAAATAATCGTTGGGAACAAACTTGTTTGCTAATAATTTGATTAGGATTATTATGCTTAGAAATAATGACCATTGTTTAGTATTATTATCGAATGCTAGACTTGGACTTAGGTCTCCGATGATGCATGGCCTTTGATTGTTTCAAGTATCTTTTCGAGACTTTGCTCTGGATTAGCTTAAGATAGGGATTGTCGGTTTAGTGATCCGCTGTCTCTTTATAACGTATTAGGAGGTATATATAGCTATCGGCTCCTGATACTGGGTCATGACTCTGCCTTTCTCCGAATAGAGAGGCTAACACTCTTGCAAAGTGTTGAGGACTATGTTCCTTACTTTGGCTCGTCCCTCATTAGGGCTTGCCTATCTCTAAAAGTCACTAAGTGAAGTGCTTTGATTTATAACTAATGAAAGATTAGTGCTTCGTGCATAGTAATCAATGAACGCGGGGTGATTAGTACAACTTGGAAAATCACTCCGGGTCCACATTATTGACAATCGCCTATCTAATCTGAATGCATGACTCGAGTTGTTAAAACGCCTATACAATGGCAAGATGGGTTCAGGTGTATAAGCGTCCTTGTGGCCACCTCCCGGTCGGCATCTTCGAGTTATGATGAGGTTGATACGATTCGATATATGTTGGATGCTTTTCAAAATCTCAAATGTTTAAGTTCCCAACGAATCAATAAACACATTTCTTTCTTAGGCGTTATCTTCTAATAACGTCCTATTCCCGAGGAAGTTCTATCTTCTCTCATTACCCTTCGTACACCGTGCCAAACACTTAAACCTCATGATCAGACTGCTGTTTCGCTATCGTCATGATGAACCTCGACTAAAATGCACCTACGAGTCATCATATGGCTAAGGATTGCCGTTATGTGTGAACTTTCTCAGAATCGAAACATTACTCTCCCACTTGTTTAGTCTCGTGTTAGACTAACATCCCTTCTTTCTTTCCCAACTTTGTTGGCTTGTATTCCTTGCTTTTATCGGGATATCAGATAGGAAAGGGAAGGCTATCCAGGAGTAACCGAAGACTACGATGGAAGGAAGGAAGGAAGGAAGAAAAGAATGAAGCAAGACGTCTTCAAATATTTTGTCTACTTTAGGGTTTCCACTCGCTTTCGTCTCTATCCGAGACTTGTATATTCCGCTGCAAACTCCTTACTCTTGTATTACTAAACAACTTAAGGCGTATGAGCCTTTGTAACCGAATCTAGCTTTTGTTATAAAATATGGTTTGGTTTTGTTATTCTCGTGTTATGATACTCTGGCCTTAAACGGCTTCGGACCGTGAAATCCGAGGTCGTTGGCGGTAATATCCTTATGCTTGTGAAATCGGGGTGTTGCAGGTGGAAACTCCCTGGACTTGGTCGGCGCCGACCCCCTTATGGTCGCGGCCGACCCCCCCGGCGAAAAGGTGAAAATTGTTTAAAAATTTGGGGAAATTACAAGTAAGCCCTGAACTTTTTCTTTACAATTTTTATCCCTTCCCCACCTCTTTTTAGTCTTCATCCCCGACCTAGCAACCCTTTTCACGACCCCCCCCCCCCATTGTAGCCTCCTACAAGCTCTCATTCCACTCCCATCACTCCATAACCCTCTAGATCTACCTCTTCTTCCAAATTCCACCAAAATCCTTCCTAATCTTCCTTCCTCTACCCAAATCCATCCCCAAAACCCAGAAATTTCGTGCCCCCCATACCCAAAACCCACGACCCCGACCTCTCAAGACCTCAGCCCCGACCCGTATTTTGCTTGCATTCTTCTTGTTTGACACTCCTTTGGAAAATGGCATCATCCTCAAGGGCAACTAAGCAACAAAAGAAGGGCAAAAATGTGGCGGTAATGGATGACGTGGTAATTCACGATGAGGAACAAATGCTACTCTATGGGCAATTGAAGGCGGAAAATGTGTCGGTGCGGTCCTACTATCAAGAGTCGCACGAGAACTTACATGTGCACGCGGCGGTAGTGGAGGCGTTTCACTTGGTTGGAGCCAAGGAGCTCATCGATGATCCCGTTCAAAGGCACTACCCGGCTCTCACTTGTGAGTTCGCCGCCACCCTCTCTATCTCCGAACCACACAATGGGGACTTCGGCAAGACCAAGATCGCATTCCAAATCGGCGGGAAGAAGCACACTACCACCATCCACAAGCTCAACAAGATGCTCGGCTTCCCTTCACCATCGAGAACCTACGCCTTGAAGGACTTCCCCGTCCAACGAATGTGGTCTTACATCACAGCCAAGGGGGAAACCACAAGCAACCCTCTTGCTCGGGACATTGCCAATCCCGTCTTCAAGGTGATCTTGCGCATTCTTGGTGCCGCCATTTGGTGCAAGTACGAGCTCTCCCGCCCCATCTTGCGGGAGCTCGCATGCTTGTCTTCCATCCTCTTCACCGATGCTCCAACAATCAACATTGCCTATGAGTTTGTCAACAACACCATCAGCCAACGAAAGGGCCCGAAGTATACCATGTATGGTTAGATGGTGGTCACCATTGCCCAAGCCCTCAAGGTCGATCTCGCCCGCTACAACTCCAAGCCCGTGATCCGCATGGACGTCCGGTACTATTTGAATGCTTCGGTTATTGAGTGGAGAGATGGGACCGGCTACTTCAACAAATTCACCGCTCCCACCGGCATCACTCATGAAGTGCCCCTCAATGATGAAAATTCTGAGTTGTTCCACCTCCCTAATTGGTATGATGTTTGGGCACCTTCGCCTTCGCCTACTCCCTACTCCCAACTCCTCTCGGAAGATGAGCATATAAGACGTCAACCGAGTCGGTTCCCGAGAGATGGCTCAACCCCACGGCCAAGGCAAAAACGCGCAAGAAGGAGCTTCCTGGGGTCGGCGCCGACCATCCTGAGGTCGGCCGCGACCAATTTCAGCCGGGTGGTTCTTCTCATGAAGGGGTCGGCGCCGGGCACTTTGGGGTCGGCGGCGAGGCAGGGCAGGGGAGTGGTGATCCTATGGACTATACAATGGGTCCCCAACCCGGGATGCACCCGTACTCCTCCAATCCCTCCGGATTCGAGTGGTCCGGTGGTCCTCAATTTGACCCTCAAGGTGGCGAGTCTAGCTCTCAAGCTTCCCCCGACATGAACATGCTCAACGCCAAGATGGACGCTCTCGGCATTCAAGAAAACTTCTTGTATTCCACTATCCAACACCACCACAACCAAAATTTGACCCGTTTCCAAGATGCAAATCGAGGCTTCAACAACTTCCGAGACGAGTACAATGAAGACCGCCAAGCCCAATTTGCCTACAATGCTTGGCTTGCTCAAAAGATGTTCCCGGATTCTCGTTTCCCTCAACCTCCTCAAAGATGAATCTCCTCCAATGCTCCAAGTGTGTAGCTCTTTTCCCTCTCTTTACTTAATTTTTAATCAATGGGGACATTGATACCTTAAGTATGGGGTGGTTTGGGAGATACTACTTGTTTGGGTTATGTGTTTTTGCATGTTTGTGTGTGTATTTGCAAGTGTGTTTGTGTTTAAGCATGATTGAGTCTTTTTCTTTTGATTTTTATGATGAAAAATACCTTTGCTAAGATGTCCTAGGATAGTGATTACGAGCATCATCATGTAATTCCTTATAATTTGCTTTAAAAGATTGCCTACCATGACTTTGATTTTCGAAATTTGAGCAGATAATGGACATTGAGCATGCATAATTCTAAGTAAAAGCAATCCAACAATTTGAACCTAAGTGAGAAATCTTTTGGCCACAAGGAATGTATGTTTTATTCCTTGGTTTTTCATGTGTGATTTTTACTCTTCCATATGCATTTATCACTTGACAATGGCATGCTTATTTGAAATTTGAAACCAATGGAGATGTATTCATGACTCGTTAGATCAAATGATATAAAACTTATTTTCGTTAGCCCTTTTCTCTCCTTTTTATCCTACCTATGCATGATCCCTTGATTTGAAGCCCCTTGTTTGAGCCTTAAAGCCTTTTATCTAGCCCCACAAAAAAATATACTAGCCATTGTAAGCTTGACCCCATTAATCCGGGAATTAGGACTTAGAGTGGATTGTGATGTTGATGTGGATGAGAGGTGAAGATGAAGAGACTGTGAAGGTGGAGATTAAGGGAGCTATCTTAAGAAAAGAATGGAAAAGATGAAGTGTTGGCTAATGATGCACAAGTGTAGTGAAAGGAGGCTCTCTGCCGTGGGTCATGGCCGACCACCTTGAGGTCGCGGCCGACCCCCGACAGCCCCTTCATTAAAAAAATATGGTGTTTGGATAAGTGCTAGAGTCGATGCTTCTTCATAAGGAAAAGACAAAGGAATAGGTGAAGTGATGTATGTTTTGAAAAGCTTGAAGCGTTTGGTGTTTGGAGGAAGAAAGAAGAGTTGGTTGAGTGTTGTTAAGCTTTGAAGTCTAGGGGTCTAGGTTCCCGGATTCATTAGCACCACGAGACCAAATGATTCCACACCCTCTGAAATACCGAGCCCCATTACAACCCGGCCGAATGAAACTTCCTTGAAGTCTTCATTGAGCCACTTAAGTTCTCTTGATGGTTTAACTTGTTTTGATTTCTTCGGTAGAGAATTTCGAATATAATTTCCATTGTCTATGAGGTATTGCATTTGGAATTGAGATTGAGTGCTCATTGATACATCCTAAACACTTGAAAATGAGTGGAACACACTGCCTTTGTGAGGTTGGATTGTTATTGCTTGGAATGCATACATGCGTGCTATGATGTCGAAGTTGTTTGCTCATTGTTCTACTTACGCTTATCTTCTCCTTAAAGGCATTCTTTGAGCTCGTTACTTGGTATTGATGCATGTGAAGTGATTGCTTGAGGACAAGCAAGTCTAAGTATGGGGTATTTTGATGTCGTGCTTTTTAGTTGATTTTCTTTGGTAGTTTTCTACTTTGTTCTGCATGTTTTCCTTTGTGTTTGTGTGTTTTGCATAAGATTTCAACTATCTCTCGAGGGTTGGAGTCGTTTGTGTGTTGTTTCGTGTTTTGTAGGTATTTGGAGCCTTTAGGAGAAGTTTTTCATGCATTTCGGAGCATTCTAGGAAGTGTTAGATTTCAAGAGTCAAAATATCAAGGAACCAAGAGCCAAAATTGCATCCACGAGAGCCTCAAAGAAGTACAAGGAACTCAAGGAAATCAAGGAGCAAAAAGGAAGAAACGTCGAGCAAAAGACCGATCAATTGGAGCAAGAACGAAACAAAACGAGAAAAAAGTCCAACATCCTGCAGGTGGTCGGCGCCGACCCCCCATATGGTTGTCTGCGACCCCTCTCAGCATCGCGCAATCCTTGCCGCCCAAGTAACGCTTTTTGCGGGATTTTCGAAATGCGAAAAAGTAGGCGGCTGTGGCAGAGTTGTTGCAGGCTGGGCATGCTCCTTTTTGACTTTTGTGGGCTGCTACAAAAGACCCCTTTTGTCTCTCTTTTTAGATGGCTTTTCTTCTTGGAAAAGGCTCAAGGGCTCTAAGGGGTTAGAGGGGAGAAGGAAGAAGAAGAAGGTGAGCTGAGAGGAAGGAGAGGAAGAAAGTGAGTGTGAGAGAGAGAGTCTTGTAAGGAGAGGCAGTGAGGAAGAAAGCTTATCCTAGTTGTTGTTTTAGGAGGAAGAAGAAGAAGAAGACAATGGTGTGTGGAGGAACCTTGTGGGTTTGCTAAAGTTTGTAAGTTTGAATCTTTAGTTAATTGAAATTGGTTGCTTTTGATTATGTCTCTCTCTTGTCTATTGTTGTTTGTGTGTTTTGTGATGTGTGAGTAGTTAGCTTGCTAGGTGTGGGGTGAAACCCACCATGAACATGCATTTGAGACCTTGATGCTTGGATTCATGCTTAACTTGAAATCTCTGCCCCTAAATCCCTCTTGTATGCTTCAAACCCTTGACGAAAGTGGGGAATGTTCTTGTTTGCAAACTAATTGAACAAGGGCTATCCGGGTTGAGATGAAGGTTGAAACCCTTAGAAAAACAAGTTGGATTGCATGTTAACGCCTTCATGGAAATAGAGGTTTTGATGTGTTCTTTTGTGATGAAAGTCACCTACTAGCTCCCGTGAACGATCCTGACTTCGCTATACTCAGCGGGGTCTTGACAAATTTATTTGTTAAGGTAAACCCTCTCAACACAGAGGTCGTCAGAGTTGGATCGCAAATGATTACAGAGACACGAGGGAAGGTGACTTGATCAGAGAGCGGGATGTTAGCTGCTCAGAGTCGTCAAAGTTCATATGTAGATTAGAGGCGAAGACCGTTGGAGGTCAATGTTAGGGCATATGTTTGGCTGAGAGTGTCTGCTACCAGAGGAGTCAGGAAGTTTGGCGTGAAGGGGAAGCTATGTCCTCGGCATATTGGCCCATTCGAGATCTTCGAGAGAGAGTGGGCGAGGTGGCATACAGATTGGCATTGTCGCGCGCATTGGACGGAATTCACCTCGTATTTCCTTTTTCGCAATTGCTGCATAATGTGTCTGGTCCTGGTCATAAGCTTAACTTCGGGGAGAAGGAGGAAGAAGCTTAGAAACAAGCAGATTCCCCTCGTATTGATATTGTTGTGGTCTCGGCGAGGTGTCGAGGAGGCAACGTGGAAGACCGAGGTAAGGATGAGTGAAAGTTCTCCTGAGTTGTTTCCGGAATTCTTAGAAGCCTTCTAGGGTGGAGAATGATAGTGTAACACCCCATCCTAGCATCATAATTCATTACCAACAATTGCCAAAGTTTCTTGAAACAATCAAAGGTATTGAATGGTCAATTCAATAAGTTCAAATCAACTACTCTCAACATAAATAATGTATTGACTTATACAATTGAATAATCTAGTAATCATATGTAATAAGTGAGAAAACTGATTGCCTACTTACAATACTGATCATATTGAATAAGTGAAATACTTCTCATATAGTACCATGTAATAAGTATGTTTAATATGTATAATAATTGACAAGTCAGAAAGCAGTATATACGTGTGTTAATAAGTATATCATATGTCTTTAAAATATGACTGATGCTTTACATGTTGAAGAAGTATGACAATGCAATCATCACACAAATAAATATAATAAATAATTTTAATTATTGTTTCAAACATGTTGAATAAGCCTTAGAAATATGACTAATGATACACAAAACTTATAAATAATATCGTTAAGGAGTGTCAGTATGCATAAGCTACATACGCATATATAATAAGTAATCTGTAAATTCAACCTATATTTGCATAACAATATAAACAAGTCTTATACTTTTGTAAGAAAAATATTATATGAGTACTGTACTAATGAACTCAATTAATTATAGTTAATTTATTTACACAAGCACACGGCACCAGGTGCATAATATCATTAAAAATTGTATATCAAAATCATACAGCACAAGAATAGTATGAAAACATACAATGGGAATTCAATCTTTGGAAATTGTAGAAAATGACCAAATCCAACTTCTCTCAAAGCGTCCTTGTGCTCAACATTCGCAATCTTGCCAACAGCTTTAGTAAAAGTTGCAGGTTGACTTCTATGAAGAATGACAGAGGAAATGGCAGAATCCAGCTTCTCCTTTGTAACAACTTTTTAGACATTTCGCTTTTCTATCGGCTCCTTGATTTTATTTGTTGATTACTGATATGCTATGTTTTAGATGCCTTATCTTTGTATTATTAGGATGATTTTGAGTGTTCGAGGCTAGATTTTAGGCGTAACTGTTAGACCAAGGCCGAAGACACAAGAGCGCATAAAGTGAAGAATTTACGAGCTCAAGTCGTCTGCAAATAAACCGCGGGCGCAGATCCCATGGCGCGGGCGTAGTTTGGCAATAGAGGCTCGAACATGTGAAGAACTGAAGACCGCGAGCACGGTGCTCCCGGTGCAGGCGCAGTTATGCTATAGATCCGAATGCCAAATTCATATCTTCTTTCCTTTTCTTATCTTTTCCTATATCTTTAGTAGTTCGATTGGCATATCTTTCGACTACTATAAATATAGAGGCTTACCTTAGGTTTTTAGTAGCTTATCACCCAATTGACATTCATTATCTCTTAGATTAATTCTTTAGATTTCTTTTGTATTATGGAGAGCTAGTCTCCTAGGGTCTGTTCAAGGGAGAAGCTCTGATGTATGACTTTGTGAGATTTTGGTAATTAATTGTTATCCTTTGGTTAATATTAATTCTCTTGTGCTTCATATTATGAATGTTGATTGATTCTGCATGAGTAGCTAACTTGTTGAATTGATTGATTTTCTATTATTGGATCTGGGTTTGGACTGTGGGCAAACATGTTATGTGAAAACAGCTTAGAACCTAGACTTGTTGTCTATGCAACTAGGATTTAAGAAGAGAGAATTGATTATAAGTTAAATCAATTGACTCGTAACTTGATTGTTTTGACTTGTATCCTGCATATCCTTGTTCTCTATGCTAATTCTAGGTTAAGCGTCCTTGCCTATGGTTAAGGAATTGCTTGGACCGTGGACTTGCGATTGCTAATGATCAGGATAGGAATTAACCATAGGTGTGAATGAAATCAATGGATGAATCTGTGATCGAATGATTATTTCAGAGTGGATCTTTTGAATGAACTTGTTTCTCTATCGATTTGTTTATTTGATTGTTTGTTTCAATTGTCTCTTAGTTTAATTTAGTTTAGATATCCATCTTGATAATCCCCCTATCTTTGGTTGATAAAATTATTAATACTAGAAGCCTCAGTTCTCTTGGGTATGACTCCTTACTTACTTACTATACTAGTTTGTAATTTTGGGTTATTCATCTTTGATCATGGCACGATGTCTTTAGCCAAGTTAAAATTTTGGCGACGCTGCCGGGGAATTTTGGTTTAAATCTAGTGTTAATATTTTTATTGACTTTGTGTTAAACTATCTTTCGGTCCACACTTGTATATTATAATGTCTTCGTTTGAGTTTGAACAGTTTCAAGGTGAACCAGTCTAAGAATATTTCAAAAGAGTTCGAAATGAAGGTACTAGCAGAATGGCTCATGGAGTTTACATTTGTCTACATGAACTTTCCGATGAAATCCATTGTAGAATGACGTTGGAGACTATGCTTGAGGTGAACCACAGAACTACGATAAGGTTTGGTAGATTGAGGCCTGAAAAACAGCAGGATATTTTTTGTGACATGAGCGAGGAGAGTCGGTTGCTATAGGACAAGCTGAATTCCGAAAGACTTTCTGAGCAAGATCCACGGCCGCAGGATGAAAACCGCGCTCGCGGATCGGATGCTAAAGCAGAGGAATTCTCTCTAGAGGATAACCGCGCACGCGGTGACCAACCCCGCGCTTGCGGTGAGAACCGCGACCGCAACCCACAAACCACGTCCGCAACCTCTAAAAAAGTTCGTTCACCGTTGCTCAACCACGAGCCTGTCTTCACCGACGATGTTCCGAGCCCTGTTATAAAACTCGATTATCCTTATTCGGAGTCACGAGATATCCCCAAACTTGTTCTAATGACGACGGAAGAATCCACTCAAGATGACGAGACGACGGAAGAAGATGATTAGGCCATATTTAGCGAATTCCTGGATGGTTTGGAGCGAGAGGAGGTTCGAGATGTTACATTGGAGGATTCGCCACCAATGTTGATAGATCAATTTTCCAAGTCTGAGCCTGAGGAGCAACGATATGTGATGATGAAACAGAAGTATTTTCTCAAGTATGTAGATCTCTCCGATGATGAGATGGAAGTCGAATCATCGGAACAGATGGAGCTTGTTACGGAGATTTCTTCTTCACCGTTAGAAACTTTCGTATCCCCTTCCATGGAGTTTCCAATGATAAGCCTTGACGATCCTTATATCCTTTACTCCACTTCTTCTTTCTCTTTTAATCCTGATTTTGTTCTTTCATATCAATCTTTTGTTAAGGATTCCATCTTTGAGCATGATAGGCTAGTTGATGAACTCTTATACTTTCTATCTTATGATAGTGATAATTCAAATTGGGGATTTGCATATTTTGTTGAATATTTCGAAAGACCTCATAAATCACCTAATTGGTTTCAATCTAGGAAATCTCATCCTAATTGCTCAAGCATGTTTGATAGGTTAAAAAGGAGTTTGAATTACTTCTTATTGCTTGTTAATTTATCAATATGCAATTTGTCCTGTTATAAGATAATTGTGCAGGACTTTGATTTGATGCTTCGGGCTTTGACGATGTCCGATCATAAACACGTCGAGCCATCGACGTTAAACAAAGGTGTTGCTTGGGAGGCAACCCAAGGTTAGTTAGATTCTCTTCCATCTTTGTTTTCTATTCATTAGCTTAGTTTGTTTTTGTTTTATGAGCTAACGTGCAGGTACAATGTCCGAAAGGACGTTTCTGGTGGAAAACCGTTCCCACAGAAGCCATACCGCGCTCGCAGTGTAACACCAGAAGCCATCTAGTTGTACAGGTACTAGAAAACCGCGACCGCGGGCCACCACCCGTGATCGCGGTTGTGAGCTACGGAAAAAAAAAATTCACTCATCCGCGATCTAAAAGTCGCGGATCCCTTCTTGTCTTCCTCATTCGCCTAATTGCACAATACCTCCACCCAGACCACCGCTTCACCCGCCGTCGGTCTGTCTCTCGCCTGTCCGCCTCACCAGCTCCCATCCAAGACCGCCGGCTCTTCGGCGTCTTCGTTTCAGTCGTGCAGAACCGGATTCCGCCTCCGGCCCCCACGCACACCCCGCACCACTAGCAGTTGCCCCGGACCCTTGTAGTTCTCGCAGTTCTCTCTTGGCGGCCGCTTCTCACTACTGTCGTCAGATCTACGGCCAAACCGGCGCCGCCATTTTCGAGCAGCTTTTCAGATCTGTTCGCTGCGCACAGACCCGGGACCGCGGATATCTAACCAGCGCCCGCGGTTCTTCCGTTGTGCACCAGCTCGACTTGTTCGCGACCGCGCCCGTAACTCTAAGCCCGCGGCCGCGTTTTCACTCTAGCAGCTTTAGTCCCATTTTGTCGTCGTTCCGCATCCACAGTTCACCGTCACAAAGCGCTCGAGCTTCATATTACCGGAAAACTTCCTCTTTCGTACTCGGTTATTTCCATTGCATCGTGTCATGTCGAGTGAGGGATCTTACTAAGGAGCAGCAGAAGACTTGGGATAAGCTGAAAGACAGGGAAATTATTTCTGCCAAATTCTTTCATGCTCATACTTTGACTGAGCTTGGGATGTTTGAGTGCACACGTAGGATACTAGTGTAGGGTGGTTTAGAAAACTTGATGCAGCTGTCTGAATTGACCTATAGTGGTCTTGTGCTTGAGTTTCTGTCGACGTTTCTTATTAACGACAATGTGTTATCTTACCGGGCTTGTGGTAAGCCTTGCACAGGAAGGCAACCTGATTGGAAGTGATTCGGCCTATTTTGTATAGGTTAACTCTTGTATTTTAGGGCTATAATGAGTGTGTTTAGGTTAGAGTTTGTGCGTAAGTGTAATATCTAGGCCGAAGACACAAGGATGCAAGAATCAAGAGTTGTAAGGCGTTTTGAGCTGTCTACGCGACACCACTTGCTTGCAAAGGCTATATCTTGAGCTACAGAGGTCGGATTGAGCTGATTCGGGTGCCATTGGAAAGCTAACTTCAAGGGCTTCAATTCATCTTTTTACACCGAAGTCAGATTCCAAGCCGAGGATGGTCACAACAGCCTCCGAAGTGACACTAGCGATTCTGTCGAGATTCCGACCGCGGATTGTCCACCGCGACCGCGGTGGCCGCCAAGACGGATTGTTCCTTTCTGTTGCGATAGCGCGGGTGCGGTGGGAGCGACGCGACCGCGGCGATGCCGGATCCGAAGCGGGCCTAAATCTTTCTATCTTGTTTCCTTTTCTATCTTTTGCCTCTTTCCTTATCTATCTCGTGGAGCTTGTTCCTTGGGCTATATAAGGAGGAGCCAGCCTTAGGTTTATTCTACCTCTTATCTTCTACCTCTTATTCATTCAATTAATTCTTCTCTTTTAGTTTAGTTATGGAGAGCTAGTCTCCTTGGGTTTGTTCAAGGGAGAAGTTCTGATGTATGAACGCGTGAGATTTTGGTAATTGATTTCTATCCTTTGGTTGATATTGATTCTCTTGTGCTTCATCTTACGAATGTTTATTGTTTCTTTAGGAGTCATGAACCTATTGAATTGATTGATATTCTATTGTTTGATTTAGGATTGGTTGTTGTCTATCCATCCTTCATATTTCTCGAAACAACTCTATTCTAGGACCGTGGACTAGTTTAGGGAAGAGTATTCAATGGTTTAATTGTGCATGAGACTCGTAGCTTGATTGCATGATTTGATTTCCTAATATCCTTGTTCTCTATGCTAATTCTAGGTTAAGCGTCCTTGCCTAGGGTTATAGAATTGCTTGGACCGTGGACTTGCGATTGTTAATGATCATGATAGGAATTAACCATAGGTGTGAATGAAATCAATGGATGAATCTATGATCGAGGGATTATATCATGAGTGGATCTTTTGAATGAACTTGTCTCCTCGTCAATTGTTTCCCCATATTTGCATGTTTGTTTATTTGTTTGTTCTTTGTTTCTTAGATTAGTTTAGTTTAGATCTTTCTCTTCAATCCCCCTTTCTTTAGTTGATAATTGTATTAATACTAGAAGCCATAGTTCTCTTGGGTTCGACCCATTACTTGCATGCTATACTAGTTTGTTTGTTTGGGTTATTTATGTTTGATCTTGGCACGACGACTTTAGCCGAGTCAGGAAGTCAGAAGATCCCTAAAGAGTAGATTAGAGGGTTGTTTGGTGTCACCGCCCCGCCTACTAAGGGGTGGAATGCTTTGTCTGAGAGCCAGGATTTCTTTGATTTCTGGTTTGCTATTACTGGATGCCGTTTCAACAACCAGAGTGGAGAGTACAACTATAGGACCACACACCCTTGTATTCGCCTTTGCCACAAGGTGCTTGCTATGCCGTTTCTAGGTAAGGGCAAAGTGAACAAAGTGTCTATTCATGATATGTGTATGGTGTGGTGTCTGATGCCTGAACATCCTGCAATGCCTGATTAGGTTGAGCTTTTTATGGAGAACTTGAAGAAATATCCCAAGAAGGTAGGGCGGATTGGTTTTGGAGGTATGATTACTTTGCTGGCATTACCTTTTGTGACAAGGGATGAGATCCAGATGTGTCATGGTACAGCTTTGACTAATGATCATGAGTATGATGTCGCTCAACTGAGGAAAGTGAGATGCTTGAGTTGTTTTGCTGAGCGTGGGTGGATTTGGATGTTCGGTTCTCCAGCCACTAACTATTTGCGTCTTCCACGCCTATTTCCTTATGGTCAGCAGAACCATGAGTTCTTTATTGATTCAGAGTTTGTTGGTGAGGCTGCATCTGATGATGTTCCTATGCCTGATGCTCAACCAGCTGGTGGAGACCCTACTTGGGATGCTTATGTTGTGGCGTATACTTTTGGTTCAGGCTGGGGTTCTTTTGCTGGTGCTAGTTCTTCTTCTTCTCGAGATTTTGGGTCCTATGATCATGATCAGCTGGTATCTAGGATGCAACGTCTTGAGAGTATAGTTACAAAGATGCCTCAGGTTGTGGCTGGGATTGTTGGGTTTCAGAGGCGCCAAGAGGAGTACCAGCGGTCTACAACTCAGTTTCTACAGGGCATGTGGCCTGGCTTTCCATCTTATCCTCCGCCGCCACCTCTAGATCAACAGTGAGTCTTTTGATTCTCCTCTCTTTACTTTACTTCTTTGTTCTTACTTTATTGGGGATAATGAAGAGTTTAAGTATGGGGGAGGGGATTCACTATTGTGTATTATATGTACAGTTTCAGTCCTAATATTAAAAAAATGAAAAAAAAAGAGCCATAAAAATTGAAAAAAGGCATAGAAATCCTAGGATGAGTCAAAAACCCGAAAGTGCGGCTCAGGTAAAAAGCAGGTAACCTAGACCAGCATTAGGCTGGGGTAATAAGAGTTTTATGAGAGATGTGAGTATTTGTGAGCACACCTATTGAAAAATTAAATGAGTGATTAGGTGAAAACCCGAATGGGCGCCTAAGTAGAATTTAGTGAAAAAAGTGGAGTGTTTAGGATTTCATTCTACTTTGGGGCTTGGGGATACATATTAGATACCGGGTAGATCCTTAGGATTGTTCTTTCATGATTTTTGAGCATTGAGTGATTATGATGTATTTTGTGTGTTCTTTCATGTTTTTGCTCATTATTTTTTACATGGGTTCGGGTTGTGAGCTGAGAGTTTAGGCTATCATATATGTTTTTCCATACTTCCTAAGATATTTTGATTTGCGGATTTGTATACTTAGTTTGAGCTTATTCGAGGACGAGTAAGATCTAAGTAAGGGGGATTTGATATGCTTAGTTTTAGATGCCTTATCTTTATATTATTAGGATGATTTTGAGTGTTCTAGGCTAGATTTTAGGCGTAATTATTAGACCAAGGCCGAAGACAAAAGAGTGCATAAAGTGAAGATTTTACGAGCTGAAGTCGTCTGCAGACAAACCGCGGGCGCGGATCCCATGGCGCGGGCGCGGTTTGGCCACAGAAGCTCGGACATGTGATGAACAGAAGGCCGCGAGTGTGGTGCTCCTAGCGCGGGCACAGTTTTGCTACAGATCCGAACGCCAAATTTCTATCTTCTTTCCTTTTCTTATCTTTTCCTATATCTTTAGTAGTTCGATTGGCATCTCTTTCGACTACTATAAATATAGGGGCTTGCCTTAGGTTTTTAGTACCTTATCACCCAATTGACATTCCTAGGGTTTGTTCACGGGAGAAGCTCTGATGTATGACTTCGTGAGATTTTGGTAATTGATTTCTATCATCTGGTTAATATTAAGGCTAAATATCTGAAAACCACCCCTATAATATGCCATATTCCCAGTAACCACCCCTTTAAAGCGATATTCCTGAGAACCACCCCTTTAACCAGCTCCGTGAAAATTTTACCACCCCATCCCACTTACCGTTTGGATCCATTAGTGGAGTCTGACCTGGTGTATGATCTGAAAAAGTTTTTAATTTTCTCTCAATTTTTAATTCCCAATTAAAATCCCAACTTTTTACAAATAAAAAAAATCCCCAAAACCAACTAATCACTCAACCCTTCCCTTCCCATCGTGCTCCACCCTCCGATGGCCTCATTCTGCCCAGACCGGCCGGCGACGGCCTCGTTCCGCCCTCCGTTCCGCCCCCTCTACTCAGCGCTCGCTCCAGCCTCCACTCGCCCTTCCTCTCCGCCCTCCGCCGACCTCCGCTCAAACTTCAGCCGGCCTCCGCTCAGACTTCAACCGGCCTCCGCTCGGCCTTCCGCCGGCTTCGCTTCGCTTCGCTGGGTAGAGCAGGGCTATTGGCGACGGGCGGTTCTGTTGGCGGAGGTGATGGGCTCGTAGAGCAGGGCGGTAGATCTGGTGGTAGGTCTGGCGACAAGCCTGGATGGAGGAAGGTAGATCTGGTGGCAATGGTTTTTTTGGCGACTGGTGGCGATGTGATGCCAGGATTTGGGGAGGAAGCCGGTGAGGTTGGTGTCGGAGATGGTGACAGAGGTGAGGAGCTTGAGGCTGGAGGGGCCGCTGGCGGAGATGGGGATGCCGGAGACGGTGAGATCGGAGAGGTTGGAGAGCCAGACGCTGGAGAGGCGGAGGGAGGTGAGGCGGAGGGAGGCGTGGTTGAGGCGGAGGGAGGCGTGGTTGAGGCGGAGGGAGGCGCGGAGGGAGGAGGCGAGCTCAGGGGGAGGCAGATGGCGGGGACGGGGCAGTGGGAGAGGCGGAGGGAGGTGAGGCGGAGGGAGGCGTGGTTGAGCAAGGGGCCTTGGCGGTGGAGACGCTTAGGGTAGTGGGGGAGGATGTTGACCAATTTTGACCTAAGTTGGATGGTGTCAATTTTGAACAATTTATGCCAATTTTGACCAATTTATGTCAATTTTGACCCAATTTGGTGAAATTGAGTTAAATGGGTAATTTGAATGAATATGTGTAAATAAACTATATTAGGTGGCCAACATGTGTATGCCACATAAGCGAAGCTACTAAAAAAACACATAAAAAATATGCCACGTCAGTAATTCTTAACGGTTTTCAAACGGAAAGGTTAAAGGGGTGGTGGTTTTTTAACGGAGCTGGTTAAAGGGTGGTTCTCAGGAATATCGCTTTAAAGGGGTGGTTACTGGGAATATGGCATATTATAGGGGTGGTTTTCAGCTATTTGGCCTAATATTAATTCTGTTGTGCTTTATATTATGAATGTTGATTGATTCTGCATGAGTAGCTAAATTGTTGAATTGATTGATTTTCTATCGTTGGATGTGGGTTTGGACCGTGGACAAACATGTTTTGTGAAGACAACTTAGAACCTAGACATGTTGTTTATGGAACTAGGATTTAAGAAGAGAATTGATTGTAAGTTAATTCAATTGAATCGTACGTAGCTTGATTGTTTTGACTTGTATCCTGCATATCCTTGCTCTTTATGCTAATTCTAGGTTAAGCGTCCTTGCCTAGGGTTAAAGAATTGCCTGGACCGTGGACTTGCGATTGCTAATGATCAGGATAAGAATTAACCATATGCGTGAATGAAATCAATGGATGAATCTGTGATCGAATGATTATTTCAAAGTGGATCATTTGAATGAACTTGTTTCTCTATCGATTTGTTTATTTGATTGTTTTTTTGAATTGTCTCATTGTTCAATTTAGTTTAGATATCTATCTTGATAATCCGGCTATCTTTGGTTGATAAAATTATTTATACTAGAAGCCTCAGTTCTCTTGGGTACGACCCATTACTTAATTACTATATTAGTTTGTAATTTTGGGTTATTTATCTTTGATTCTGGCACGACGACTTTAGCCGAGTCAATTACCATCCTTTTCCTTAACATTTAAACCAATCATTTATACCCTCCATTGAGGATATTGAAAGTCATCTTCATCGTCAAAGACCTCATTCTTTGATTTCACATTTTTCCCTACACAAATAATAATAAATATTTACAATATCAACAACTGAAGCATTACAACAATTACATGATCATTATTTACATTAAAAACTCACCCTTATTGGCCAACACTACTTTGGGTTTTTTGAGAGCCATATTGTGAATGATGTGAATCATCATTAGCCCTTCTTCTTTTGTGCATACTTTAAACTCTTAGAATTCATCAAAACCTTCTCCTTAAGTTTCAACCCCTTCTTCTTTACCCTCCGTTGATCATCAGAAGTTACTTCCACAACTTCATTATCATCATTTCCTGCAAAAACTATTTATAAACTACAAATATTGAATAAGAATGGTCAAACAAAACATTATAAAAAAAGTACAATTAAAGAACAAATTACCATTCGTAGCATGAATGATTTTCACATTCTTTTGTGATTTATATCTCTTCTTCCCAACCTCATCAGCAGAAGACTCAACATTCTCAAAATCTGAGCTCTCTTCATTGCTGCTACCAAAGATTTGCCTTGCATGATCTTGTATTTTTTATCATTGTCCTTCATAATCTTCATTTTCAACAGCCTATGATTTAATTCAACTTCATCATAATCATCAGAATAAACCATTTTACCTGTGACAATAGAATGCTTGTTATTATAAACAAATGAACTTATGACAGGATAACTTTAACTTAAGAAAATGATAATTGTTCTGAATTAATGAAAATTACTTTTGCCAATGGATCGGGATATCCTGCCCCTATTCCCTTTAACTCTGTGATGAACAATAGCTTCGTTAGAGGAGTTTAATATCTCAATAGACGTATCGTTGTCTGACTCTAAGTCAAAAAGTTCCTCTGACTCCTCTTCCCTTCTATGGTTCCTTCTCTTTAACCTCTCATTCTTGATCTTGGCACGTTTCGCCATTCTTTCATCACCTATGACATTCACACACATTTTGACTTAAATTGAAATATATATACTATCCAAACAATTCTGCAATTGTAATTGAGTAAATATGCAAACATGTTTTATTTCTTACATCACTACTGGTGTATCAAACGTGTATATGATGGTGCAATATAAAGTAAAAAATGTATATGTATGTATGATATAATAATTTCACTAAACCAGTTGCATAAAAGTATATATGTTGTCCAAAATTTTAATTTACATGCATTATGTTGTAAAATACTCCCTCTGTTTTAAAAAACTTGACCTTTTGGATATTTCACACATGTATACCTAAACTATCCTATACAATAATAACAACAACAATCCTAACTAAAAAGCATGGTTAGCATGGAAAATGTGATATCATTACATAATAGGTTATCATGAGGGACAAACTTTGAAAAAAAGGGAAAAAAATATATAAAACGGACAAGTTTTTTGAAACAGCATAAAATGTCCAAAGGATAGATTTTTTTGAAACATAGGGAGTATATTGCATGAGCAATAAACATAATCAGATTTACTTAATTATGTGCACAAAAACATCAAAAGGTGAATGAATACATGAGTCAATATATGGTTATCAATATTATAATAAATTCACTTAACAGGTTGCATAACAATATATGATTGTCGTACTTATTTCATTTATATAACATAATATTATACATTACAATGCATAATCAATTAACAAACCGAGAATTACATTCTTCCATGCACAAAACAAACAAAATGTGAATGCATCCATGTAACAGTAAACACTTCAAAAGAGCATAAGATTATGTTTCATACAAAAATTAATTATTGTATATCAAAATAAACATGTGCAACAACCATAACTAAGTGTTTTATTTTTATGAGCATCAAAATGGCACAACCCTAAAACACTTCAAAACAAACATGTCAGTAAAGAATAATAAAAACTCAACCTATACCTTTGACAAAACGGAGTTTGCCTTTGTTTTTCTTCTTGGGAGAAATTGTCATCTGCTCAACAACAACAACAACAACATTTGCCCAGGAAGGTCCCACAAAAGCAGGATCTGGGGGGGCCAAGATAGGGACATTTCAGACCTAGATGAAAAGCGCCTAATACAACCCAAAAGAATGAATACAAAAAAAACCCACCCAATTGGCTAGCAGTCCAACACCCTGATCTTCTCCCTCCAACTCGCCCTGCACTAAGCCAAACCCTCTGAAATCCCTAAATAGGCGACATCTTGCTTAATGTTGTCCATCCAACGCTTCTTTGGCCGACCTCTACCCCTCCTGAAAGCCCCCAAATCTAGATGCTCGCACCTCCTAACTGTGGCATCTAGGCTCCGCCTCTGAACATGCCCAAACCAACCTAGTCTCGCTTCTCTATTCTTGTCTTCTATGATAGCTACTCTGAGCTTACTTCTGATCTCTTCAATTCTAACCCTGTCCATCCTCGTGTGGCCACACATCCATCTGAGCATCCTCATCTCTGCGACTGCAAGCTTCTGTTCTTGAGCCTTCATCGTCGGCCAACACTCTGCACCATAGAGCATCGCCGGTCTTATAACAGATCTGTATAATTTTCCCTTAAGCTTGAGCGGGACCTTCTTATCGCATAGAACCCCTGAAGCCGCCCTCCACTTCTGCCAACCTCTCTAAATACGAGACCTAACATCTTCCTCAGTACACCCATCGCTCTGCAAAACTGATCCCAGATATTTGAAACAATCCTTCTTCGCAATCACATCACCACCGAATTGCACCTCGCTACTAAGCTCATCTTCTTGACCGAAACTGAACTCCATGTATTCCGTCTTGGTCCTACTCAGCCTAAACCCATTGCCTTCCAGCCTCTCCCTCCACACTTCCAGTTTACTATTTACCTCCTCTCTAGAGTCTTCCACCAAAACGATATCATCTGCAAATAACATACATCCCGCAACCTCTCCTTGGATGTCTTTTGTCAACACGTCCAACACTAGCGTGAACAAAAAAAGGCTCAGAGATGAACCCTGGTGAAGACCCATCCTCACTTTGAAATAATCTATATCCCCTCTTCGAGTGCTAACGCTCGTCCTGGACCGCTCATAAATGTCTCGGATGATTCTGACAAAAGTGTCCGACACCTCTTTGGCTTCCAAACATTTCCAAATCAAATCCCTCGGCACCCTGTTATAGGCTTTCTCCAGATCGACGAACACCATATGCAAACTTTTCTTTCTCTCCCTGTGGGCCTATATAAGTCTCCTCAACAGATGGATCGCCTCTATGGACCAACGCCCTGGCATAAAACCTAATTGGTTCTCTGACACTTGCACTAGCCGCCTCAGTCTCATCTCAACTGCCTTCTCCCACACTTTCATCGTATGGCTAAGGAGCTTTATAACCCTATAGTTGTTACATTGCTAAATATCCCCCTTGTACTTCTATAAAGGGATTAACTTACTGAGTCTCCACTCCTCCGGCATCTTGGCCGGCTTGGAAATAATGAAAAGCGTTGCTAGCCAATCTAAACCTCTCACACCCAAACAACTCCAAATCTCAACTGGAACCTCATCCGGACCCACCTCTCTCTTTCTGCCCATTCTACGAATAACTTCACTAATTTCTACCCTAGCAAACCGACTGAAGAGAAGACAACTATCTTAGTTCCTTGCGACTTGGTGCCTGATCGGTCCGGGATCGGAGGGTCTCACAATTTAAATTTATAAAACCGAACCTCACTTGTAGTAAAGAGGTAGGGTGTCGAACACACGGGAGTTCGTGCGTCGAGAGTACCCGAAAAGACTAAAAAGAGGAGAAAATAAAGACAAAATGAAGGAAAACAAAAGAGATCTCCTCGGACCGACACAGGTCACTTCGGTCCGAGGTAGGATCGAGGTCGAGTTGGTCGGGACCGACGTGGTGCAAGTCGGGCCCGATGTACTGGGTATCTCAGTTTTGAACAATTAGTAGATCGGTCTTGGGTTTTTGGGTTCCTCCCCCAACTAGACTTGGATATTCTTCCTCAATTCAACCAATAAGTGTTTGATTCTAGTGAGATCGAGGTTGTTCACCTCAAATCCCTCCAATCTACACCTCGACCCAAGGGAGCTTTCGCGTCACCTTCGATGCTAGAGACTTGTGATGGGATCGAGACCACTTTCGCTTACTCTTACCAAACACAAGCTCTAGATCCCTTGCTTTCACAAGAGAATTGAAACTCAATGTAGAGAGGATTCACAAATCAAGCACTCAAGGCTATGGAATTGGGGTTTTCTACCCAAATCTAGCAAGGGGATTCCCCCATAGCCCAAGACTATGGAATCTACTCCATATGATAAGAGAAAAGCATAAACAAAAGGGAAATCAAGCAAAACTCAATCATCAACATCCAATCAAACTCCAATTGCATTCAAATCCAAAGTGTCTACAAAATCCAAGTCTCAATTCCACTAGATCAAAGCAAAACAAAGTACAAAACTCACAATTCCTCCTCTCTTCTCCACCGATCTCTCCTTCTCTTCCTTCTCTTCTCTTCTCCTTGCTCTCCAAGCCTTCCTTGAGCCTTTAGAGAGTGAATTTGGTTGTGGTCTATCCAAACATGCCCTTAATGCTCTCTAATCACCTCTACTTATAGCCTCTCATGGATTGGGGACCAAGGAATCCCAATTTAGAAAGGGGCAAATGTGGAAAGTTGCTAAAAATATGCCTTGGGGAACAATTCAATCCAATGCCGACTTGGACCGACACGGAACGACCTCGGGCCCGACGTTGGGAATGTCGGTCCGGTTCACTGGGTGCTCGATCTCGGGCCCGACTTGGTGTATCTCGGTCCAGGGCCTCGATCCTTGTCTTCTTCCTTGGTTTCCTTTGGTTCCACTTCATTCTTGGCTTGGCTCTTGCACTCCTTGACTTGGCTCCTTCACTAGCTCCTCGAAATTGTCCTCGTTCTTGCCATTTTACCTACAAAAACAAACAAACTCGCATAGTTTCCGACTCTTGAAGAAAACCGGGAACTAAGCTAAAAAGGAAACAAAACTAACAAAGAAGAGAATGAAAAACACATATTCACAAGGGAAATCAACTACTAAAACACCTCCAAAATGAGAGACATCAGAATACCCCATATTTAAACTTGCTTGTCCTCAAGCAATAACAATGCAAACAAGACCGAACCACAATCTTCAAGTAAAGCCTCATATGAAAAACGCAAGTAAGAACAAGTGATAGTCATGCTAGCAAGATTACGTCATCACACATGATCAAGTGTTCAAGAAATAAGGTCTAATGCAACAAAGCCTCACTTTAGGTATGTAGAAATGTGTATCACTCATCATGTGTTTAGGCTTGAAAATGAACACTCAAACTCAGGAATCATGCAAGTAAAGGCTTTACCATTGAAGCTAATATCACCAATTCCTCCACCTAGAGATGCCTATTACAATGCACACAAAGAATATGAACTTGGCTCAATGGAGGTCCTCAAAGAGGTTCCATTCGGCCGGGTTGTAATGGGGCTTTTGGTGTTTCTCAAGGTGGGAATCATTTTGGTCTTGTGGTGCTTACAATGGGGATTGAACTTCCTAGTCTCTCACCAACTTTCACCAAATTATTCCACTTCTCACTTCACTCACCCAAAAGACTTTGATTTTTCTCTTTTCTTTTCTTCTTTCAACCCACTCTTTTCACTTAACATTCCACTTCATCTTTTCACTAAACTTTTTGTTGGATTTTTCACACTTTTTCCACTAGGATCGACTTGCACTTACTCGGGCCCGATGTGCACTTTAACTCGGTCGGTGCCCTTTTCTTTCACTTAAGCACTTTGCTTTCAATCCACTACTTTTTCCAACTTTTCTCTTTCTTTTTTTTTTCACTTCAAAGATGCACTACCCACTTGGTTTATAACTCCATTTCTTGCCCTTCACCAAAGAGAATCTCAACTCTCCAAATATTCTTCCAAAACCACTCACTAAAGTCCAACCCCATAAGGGTCAAGTCATATAGGCTAGGAATCATATTTTTGAGGAGTTTCAAACAAAGGTCTAAGGCTAAAACGGAGCTACAAGCAACGGTTTATCTTCAAGGTAGGATATGGAACATTTTGTGACTAAATGAAACAAAGTTCAAATCAATGCGACAAAGCATAGAACAAATCTCATATTGGTCTTGGAAAATAGATAAACACCTCAATAGCAAGTTTTACTAAGCATGCATGAGCTAATTCACACAAGAAAATGAGGGATATGCAATATGAACAAGCATCCCTAAAATGGCCAAAAGTAATCTCACAAGGTTCACTCTAGCTTAGTTGCATCAAAACTCATCCAAGAACTCATGTGCTCTATAAAAACATGCAAGATATCATATCACATCAAAAACAACATCCATTTAGAGGCTAAACTATCCAAAAATATGCAAAGGAATTTACATGCTCACATCATCATTAGCCTTCATATGGACATCTAAGATGGGAATTCCTAGTCCAAAACAAAATCTTTTTGACATTTTTCACACAATTTTTGAATTTTTATTGATTTTTTTGCAAAAATTTTCTCAAACAAAAAAACAAACTCATCCATTCATGCCATAAAATTCAATCATCATCCTCATACAAATCATGCCACTATCCAAAAGAAACATCCCTTAAACAAGAAACAAGAAACTACACATAAACATGGAATTATGAGCTACTAACCCACCCCATACTTAAAATTTTGATGTCCTCATCAAAAGAAATCAAAACTCAAAAGTAAAGAGAAGAGTAAAGAGAGCTCACAATTTCCTTATTCTTGAATGGCAAGTGGAGGCTTAGTTCGATAAGAGGAGAGCCCAAGAGGCTCTTACTTCTTCATTTGGGTCGATCTTGTCATAGTACTTCTTTACTCGATGACCATTAACTCGAAAGATAGTTCCATCTTCATCAATCAAATCTACCGCCCCTTGAGAATGTATGCGATGTACCACGAACGGTCCACTCCACCTCGTTCGGAGCTTACCTGGAAAAAACCGAAGTCGTGCATTAAAGAGAAGAACCTTGTCTCCAACTTGGTAAGTTTTTGGGACCAACTTCCTATCATGACACCTTTTCGTCTTCTCTTTATACAACTTGGCGTTTTCGTAAGCCTTCAAACGCAACTCCCCTAGCTCATGAAGGTCTAGGAACCTCTTTTCTCCGGCCAAGTTCACATCCCAATTCATCTCCTTTAAAGCCCATTTGGATTTGTGCTCCAATTCCACCGGGAGGTGGCACGCCTTTCCATACACTAGATTGAAAGGTGTAGTGCCCAAGGGTGTCTTGTAAGCGGTTCTATAAGCCCAAAGTGCATCATCAAGCTTAGATGACCAATCTTTTCTTGATTTAGACACCGTCTTCTCCAAAATGGCCTTGATTTGACGATTTGAGACTTCCACTAGACCACTTGTTTGAGGATGATAAGGGGTAGCAACCCGGTGAGACACCCCATACTTAATCAACACATTCTCGAAGCATCTTTCAATGAAATGAGGACCACCATCACTAATGAGAACTCTTGGCACGCCGAATCTAGAAAAGATGTTGCTCTTCAAGAACTTCATCACAACTCTTGCATCATTGGTCCTTGTTGGGATGGCTTCCACCCATTTAGAAACATAATCAACGGCCACCAAAATGTATTTGTATGGGCCCGACGTTGGGAAAGGTCCCATGAAGTCGATCCCCCATACATCAAAGAGCTCCACCTCTAGAATTCCGATTTGCGGAGTCTCATTTCTCCTTGACAAATTCCCTTCTCTTTGGCACTCCTCACATCTCTTCACATACTCATTAACATCTTTGAACATGGTTGGCCAATAGAGCCCACAATGAAGAATTTTGGCCGTGGTTTTTGAACTCTTAGCGTGCCCTCCGGTTGGCAAAGAATGACAATGGCGAATGACACTTTCAACCTCCTCACTTGGAATGCACCGTCTATAGATTCTATCGCTCCCCTCCTTGTATAGGTACGGATCATCCCAATAATATTGCCTAGCATCATGTAAGAATTTCTTCCTAGACGAGTAAGACAAATTTGGTGGGATCACTCCCCCTACAACAAAGTTAGCAAAATCCGCAAACCAAGGAGCGACCCTTCGTTTTGTGGATTCAATAGATCATAGACAAGTAGGAGGTGAAGATTTAATAAATTTAGGATGAGAAGGAATGGAGACCGAGTGAAGGATCTTACTTGATTTCATGGACCGACATTGCAAGGTATTTAGCCCGACATGTGGAGACGTCGATCGGGTCGAACAAGTGCACATCTCGTTTGGGACCGACGTTGCAGACTTCGGGTCCGAGGTACTGGGCACCTCGATCCGATGTTCCATACTTCGGGCCTGACTTTCTAGCTTGGTCGATCCATCACTTTGTTCCTTCTTGCTACTCATTAGGCCTTCATCCGCCCTCATGTCATCTATTTCCACACCATCCTCCATCTCATTCATGTACTCCACGGGCAACCGAGATAGATGATCGGCCACCAAATTCTCCGAGCCCACTTGATCCTTGATCTCATGGTCAAATTCTTGAAGAAGAAGCATCCATCTCAAAAGCCTCGGTTTTGCATCTTTCTTCTTCATGAGGTACTTGATTGCCGCATGATCCGTATAGACCACCACCTTAGACCCCACAAGATATGACCGGAATTTCTCAAATGCAAATACCACCGCTAGGAATTCCTTTTCCGTAGTTGTGTATTTACATTGAGTTTCATCCAAGGTTTTACTTGCATAGTAGATGGCATGCAACTTTCCCTCCTTTCTTTGCCCAAGAACGGCTCCCACGGCAAAATCACTTGCATCACACATCACTTCGAAAGGAAGATTCCAATCGGGTGACGCCATGATGGGTGCCGAAACCAAAGCATCTCTCAACCTACAAAAAGCACTCATGCAATCCTCGGAAAATTCGAAGGGAACATCCTTCATCAAGAGGTTAGACAATGGTTTTGAGATTTTAGAGAAATCTTTGATGAAGCGTCTATAAAAGCCCGCATGACCTAGAAAACTCCTCACATCACGCACACAAGTAGGTGGGGGAAGTTTTTCAATTATCTCAATCTTGGCCCTATCAACTTCTATTCCTCTACTAGAAATGAGATGGCCTAGGACTATTCCTTCTTTAACCATGAAATGACATTTTTCCCAATTAAGCACAAGGTTAGTCTCTTCACATCTAGCCAACACTCTATCCAAATTAGCCAAGCAAGCATCAAAAGAGGAACCATAGACCGAAAAATCATCCATGAATACTTCCACTATTTCCTCTACCATGTCGGAGAAGATGGACATCATGCACCTTTGAAACGTTGCCGGGGCATTACACAAACCAAAAGGCATGCGCCTATAGGCGAACGTTCCATAGGGACATGTAAAGTCGTCTTCTCTTGATCATCAGGGTGAATAGGAATTTGCCAAAATCCACTATACCCATCAAGGTAGCAAAAGTATTCATGTTGTGCTAATCTTTCAAGGACTTGGTCAATAAAAGGAATGGGGAAATGATCCTTACGAATACCACTATTTAACTTTCAGTAATCAATGCACATGCGCCATTTTGTAGTGGTTCTTGTAGGAATCATTTCTCCTTTCTCATTTTGCACTACGGTCAATCCACCCTTTTTAGGAACTACATGCACGGGACTCACATATTTGCTATCCGAAATTGGGAAGATGATTCGCGCATCCAACATCCTAAGTATCTCACTTTTAACCACTTCTTTCATATTAGGATTCAATCTTCTTTGTGGTTCAATAGTTGGTTTATGATTGTCCTCCATGTAGATCCTATGCATGCAAATTGATGGTGAGATTCCCTTAAGTTCCTCTAATGAATACCCTAAGGCCCCCCTATGCTTCCTTAAGACCGCTAACAACTTGGACTCTTCCTCATTATTCAAATTAGCATTCACAATTACGGGTAATGAAGAGTTAGGGCCAAGGATGGCATGCATACCTCAATTCTTTTGGAAGCTCCTTTAGCACATGGGAAGGCCCCGGTGGTGCTTGGGTTTCCTCCGTTTCGGCTTTGAACACCTCCAAGTACGTCATCCCATTCTCCACTTTCTCATCCTCTTCTTGATGAGCAATCACCCTGATTCGCTCTATTTTGTATAGGTTAACTCTTGTATTTTAGGGCTATATTGAGTGTGTTTAGGTTAGAGTTTGTGCTAATTGTAATATCTAGGCCGAAGACACAAGAATTCAAGAATCAAGAGTTCTAGGGCGTTTTGAGCTGTCTGCGCGACACCACTTGCTTGCAAAGGCCATATCTTCAGATACAGAGGTCGGATTGAGCTGATTCCGGTGCCATTGGAAAGCTAACTTCAAGGGCTTCAATTCATGTTTGTACACCGAAGTCAGATTCCAAGCGGAAGATGGTCAAAACAGCCTCCGACGTGACACCAGAGGTTATGTCCGAATACCGCGACCGCGGAGGAGGAACCGCGACCGCGGTGGTTGCCGAGACGAGCTATTCTCTTCTGTTGCGAAAGCGCGGGCGCGGCCATGGCGACGCGACCGCGGCGATGCCGAATCCGAAGCGGGCCGAAAATCTTTCTATCTTGTTTCCTTTTCTATCTTTTGCCTCCTTCCTTATCTATCTCGTGGAGCTTGTTCCTTGGGCTATATAAGAAGGAGTCAGCCTTAGGTTTTAGTATCTTCTTTCATATTATTTAATTCTTCTCTTTTAGCTTAGTTTAGTTATGGAGAGCTAGTCTCCTTGGTTTTGTTCAAGGGAGAAGCTCTGATGTATGAACTCGTGAGGTTTTGGTAATTGATTTCTATCCTTTGGTTAATATTGATACTCTTGTGCTTCATCCCATGATTTATGTTTGGTTTTATAAGTCTGGCCAACTTGTTTGATTGACTTAGATCTATCGTTTGAATTAGGATTGGTTGTTGTCTATGCATCTTTCCTATTTCTCGAAACAACTCTATTCTAGGACCGTGGACTAGTTTAGGGAAGAGTATTCAATGGTTTAATTATGCATGAGACTCGTAGCTTGATTGCATGACTTGATTTCCTAATATCCTTGTTCTCTATGCTAATTCTAGGTTAAGCGTCCTTGCCTAGGGTTATAGAATTGCTTGGACCGTGGACTTGCAATTGGTAATGATCAGGATAGGAATTAACCATAGGTGTGAATGAAATCAATGGATGAATCTATGATCGAGTGATTATTAAAGAGTGGATCTTTTGAATGAACCTACCTCCTATCTATTTATCCATTTGTTTGTTATTTGTTTCCTAGGTTAGTTTAGATATCTCTTTGATTCCCCCCCTTATCTTTAGTTGATAGATTTATTAATACTAGAAGCCGTTAGTTCTCTTGGGTTCGACCCCTTACTTGCTTACTATACTTAGTTTGTAGTTTGGGTTATTTATCTTTGATCTTGGCACGACGAGTTTAGCCGAGTCAAATTTTGGCGCCGTTGCCGGGGAACTTAGGTTTCTTTCTAGTATTAATATTTTTATTGACTAAGTAAAAAAAAAAATCGGGCTAACATGCAGGTACTAGGTTCGAAAGAACGTTCTGCGCTTGAACCGCGCCCGCGGCTGCGCAACCGCGGTCGCGTTTCGAATACAGAAACTCCCGACGTACAGGTACTAGACACCGCGGTCGCGGTCCACAAACCGCGCCCACGGTGGTGATGTAGTTGGTCTCGAGAAAAAAAAAGAGAAAAAAAAGAAAGAAAAAAAAAAGAAAAAAAAAAGAAAAAAAAGGAAAAAAAAAAGACAAAAAAAGAGGACTACTTGGTCCCATTCTATCTTCTACCTTCCATATATCTGTACCATCCATCTATCTTTCCATCTTTCTATCTCTAGCATTCCATATATCTTTCCATACCTTCTATATTTTCTTTCCATCCATCTTTGTAATTCCATTCTTTTGGCTATGTGTAAAAGCCTAAGTATGGGGGAGCTTTGTTCCCCTTAGTGTTCTCTTCTCCACGGCTCGAGTTCAAGTATTTGTTCATCTTTCAAGAGACGAGCCAAGATACTACGGTTGTTTACACATCACATTGTTCGAGACGAAGTCAAGAACTCGTCCTTACATGAGTACCGCGACCTCGGCCTGATCACCCGTGCCCGCGGTGGTTCGCCAACCCATGACTTTTGCTCTCTGCCATGATTCCGCGACCGCGCCTTACACAACGTGCCCGCGGTTAGCCTGCAGAACGGTATTCCGGAGTTCTTTTCTTCCATTCTACCACTTGTGAAGAGTTCTTCCATTCCACCCCTCTTCATCGTTTGTGAGTCTTCTGATATACCCTTCTTCCTTGCTTCTATCCTTTCTCTTTGGTTCATTGAGGACAATGAAGGATTTAAGTATGGGGGAAGGAGTACTCGCATTCGCTTATCCTAGTTAGCTTAGTTAGTGATTTGTTTCAGATTTTTGATTTTCTTCTTTTCATGGAGCACTTGCACCATACCTTTTTGCATAATAAAGAAAGAAAAGAAAAGAAAAAGATAGAAAAAGCCATAAAAATTGAAAAAAGGCATATAAATCCTGGGATGAGTCGAAAACCCGAAAGGGCGGCTCAGGTAATAAGCAGGTAACCCGGACCAGCATTAGGCTGGGGTAATATGAGGTTTATGAGTGTTGTGAGTATTTGTGAGCACACCCTTGAGAAAAATGAAAAGAGCGGTTAGGTGAAAACCCGAAAGGGCGCCTAAGCAGAATTGAGCGGTAAAATTTGAGTGTTTAGGATCATTCTTGCTTGGGGACTTTGGGGCTTCATTGTTAGATTTGGGTAGATCCTAGGTTGCTCTACACTTTTTAGAGCTTGAGTGTCTTATCTTGTTGTGAGGTGTGTGTTTGAGCTTCATTGTTTTATGCTCATGGTTTCTCTATATTTTTGGGTTCGGGTTGTGAGTTGAGTGTTTTTATCTTCCCTTGTATTTCCTGAGATCTTAGATGTGCTTTCTTGTCTTATTTGTTTTGAGCTTACTCGAGGACGAGCAAGATCTAAGTATGGGGGAATTTGATTCGCTCTATTTTGTATAGGTTAACTCTTGTATTTTAGGGCTATATTGAGTGTGTTTAGGTTAGATTTTGTGCTAATTGAAATATCTAGGCCGAAGACACAAGAATTCAAGAATCAAGAGTTCTAGGGCGTTTTGAGCTGTCTGCGCGACACCACTTGCTTGCAAAGGCCATATCTTCAGATACAGAGGCCGGATTGAGCTGATTCCGGTGCCATTGGAAAGCTAACTTCAAGCGCTTCAATTCATGTGTTTACACCGAAGTCAGATTTCAAGCGGAAGATGGTCAAAACAGCCTCCGACGTGACACCAGAGGTTCTGTCCGAATACCGCGACCGCGGAGGAGGAACCGCGACCGCAGTGGTTGCCGAGACGAGCTATTCTCTTCTGTTGCGAAAGCGCGGGCGCGGCCATGGCGACGCGACCGCGGCGATGCCGAATCCGAAGCGGGCCGAAAATCTTTCTATCTTGTTTCCTTTTCTATCTTTTGCCTCCTTCCTTATCTATCTCGTGGAGCTTGTTCCTTGGGCTATATAAGAAGGAGTCAGCCTTAGGTTTTAGTATCTTCTTTCATATTACTTAATTCTTCTCTTTTAGCTTAGTTTAGTTATGGAGAGCTAGTCTCCTTGGTTTTGTTCAAGGGAGAAGCTCTGATGTATGAACTCGTGAGGTTTTGGTAATTGATTTCTATTCTGTGGTTAATATTGATACTTTTGTGCTTCATCCCATGATTTATGTTTGGTTTTATAAGTCTGGCCAACTTGTTTGATTGACTTAGATCTATCGTTTGAATTAGGATTGGTTGTTGTCTATGCATCTTTCCTATTTCTCGAAACAACTCTATTCTAGGACCGTGGACTAGTTTAGGGAAGAGTATTCAATGGTTTAATTATGCATGAGACTCGTAGCTTGATTGCATGACTTGATTTCCTAATATCCTTGTTCTCTATGCTAATTCTAGGTTAAGCGTCCTTGCCTAGGGTTATAGAATTGCTTGGACCGTGGACTTGCGATTGTTAATGATCAGGATAGGAATTAACCATAGGTGTGAATGAAATCAATGGATGAATCTATGATCGAGTGATTATTAAAGAGTGGATCTTTTGAATGAACCTACCTCCTATCTATTTATCCATTTGTTTGTGTTGGGACGCTATCAAGAACGCTTGCGTACATGTTAGTGTTCCACACAATCGTCCCTTAGTTTTGATATGACAAACTCACTTTGATTCTAATAAAGTTGTCCAAGTGTTCAGGAACGCCAATGACCAGAAGGACAACAAGTGTGTATGGGCGTCCCATAAGCTTAGGGACGCTAGCTAACAGGAAGTAAGGACTAGCTAAAGACTACTTGAGCAAGGACGGAGTCCCAAGCAAGTAGGAACGCAAGAAAGGAGTCCTTACTCACTAGCCGACAGGATGACATCACTCGACAATGTTTGATCATCCAAGGACACGTGGAGACCGATCCTGTAGCGGAGTCCAACACTACGTGGCGGACGATCCTGTTGCAGAGTCCATCAACACGTGGCGGCCGATCCTGTAGCGGAGTTCATCATACACAGCTGGATACAGGAAGCTTCCTCATCACCGCCCTACTACGTGGAGGAAGATCTTGTAGCCACGTCCATGAAGGGCATGATCGTCCCAGTGAAAAGACGCCCTTCCCCAAGTCCTATAAATAGCCCCAAGGCATTTATTGTGACGCCAACGCTTTCAGGAATATTCAGAGAGAATCAGTAGAAAGCGGCTCACTCAAGAACACGAAGAACTAACTCAAGAACTCAAGAACAGTGATAGAACTTGTGTTAGATCGAGTGAGACTTGTAACCGAATCACAAAAACAGTTTGTAACAGAAAACTCAAAAAGAGAGATAGAGAGTTCTGCGAAGTACTGCAGAACGTAGGAATAGAGTCCTTTAGTGGATTGAACTCGCTTAAGTTGTAGGCTTAGAGGAGTCCTTTACTAGTGGACTTAGGGAAAAGCTAAGTGCCAGAGAACTGTAAAGACTCGCTGTTGGGACGATATTAAGGACGTCAGTCGTTAATATCTAAACCAATAATAATCGTCCCTTGTTTTGATAATGACAAACTCAAATGTATTTGATAAGTTGTCCAAGTTTTGATCTCAGGTAAGTCCAGTGGACGCACATGAGCGAAAAGGACAACAAGTGAACAGCAGTCCCTATGCTGTAGGGACGCATGTTACCAGAACTTCCAAAGCTAAACGTAATTGGCGGAGTCCCTGCGCAAGATAGGACGGAGTCCTCATCAAGAAGGGACGCGCGCCAAAATACGGACGAAGTTCAAATTCAAATCAAGGCCGCCCCAACATGATTACATCATCGTCCGGCCTTAGTCCTCAGAAGGAAACTTCCTTTGTCTGGGCACGTGTAGACAATGCCAAAGACGTCGCTTTCCCAGCAATGGTCCCCTACCCACGCGGAGGCTTCCCAAGCGTCAACAGAGTTGACCTCCTCAAGACGCTCATCGCACCGTTGATCAAAGATCGAGGATCCTGCCAAGTCTCAGAGGACGCTAGAGGACAAGAATCACTTCCGCTATAAATACTCTTCAAGGAGTATGCATAGCGGCATGTGTGTGCAAGAGTGGACTTTGAAGACTTTCTCTCAAGCTCTCCCGAAGCATTCAAGAACACGAACGAAGATCAAGAAGATCAAGTGAGCTTGAAGCAAGAGAAAGAAAGTCCAACCACATCAAATCCAAAACAAACCACAAATCAATTAGAGTTGTAGTTTGTCTCTCACAACGAACCGAGAGAGACGTGAGTGATAGCTTCCTTATAGCTAAGAGTGTTAGGTTACTTGTTAGGTTGAAAGGAGTGTTACTAGTGAGGCTAAGGACGGACGCTTAGCTCAGAGAAGTGTAACGACTCGCCTAAGTTGTAAGGACTCGCTCTTAATAAGATAAGGGACGGCTATTGAAAATCCTCCAACGGAGGTAGAGGTTTACCCATAAGACTAGTTGGTCTTAGTGGGGTTCCTCTATAAATACTCGTGTCCACTTATCTTGTATTCTGTTAAGTCTATTTTCCGCTGCACTAAAGGACGCCCTTAACCCAGTTAAGGACGCCCTCATTAACTGACTTACGATCCATCAATTGGTATCAGAGTAGGCGCTCTAGATTTTTGTAGAGTTGCAGGTACAAGATGGACATGGAACCTATTGGAATCTCTTTTGTAAAGCCTCCTCGTCTGACGGACGGCAACTTCAACCGCTGGAAGATCCGCTTCGAGAACTTTTGCAGAAGTCAGAATTATCAATGCTGGAGAGTGATCATGAAGGGTGACCTTACCATCCCTGATGACAAGAAAGACAAAGAGGACGAGTGGGGTCCTGACGAATTCAAGCTTTTGGAAACAAACGCTAAGGCTATATGCTTCCTTCAAGCGTCCCTCTGCGAAAGGGACGCCACCCGAGTTAGCAATTTGGCAACAGCCAAACTACAATGGGAAGCTCTTGAGAAGTACCATGTGGGTACGGCAGAGATGAAGGAAGACGTCAAGCTTGAAATCAAACGAGAGTTCTATGCCTTCAGAATGCTTCCTAACGAATCTGTCAAGGACTACTCATACCGCTTTGAAGCTCTTGTGACCAAGATGCGAAATTTAGGCATCCCAGACAAACAGAGTCGGAGTAGTCATTGATGGGCTTACAGGAAAATGGAATTTTGATAGGACTACGTTCAAGGAGAACACAGCCAACAAAACCCTGGATATGGAAGAGATCTATGGGAAGCTGAGAGGCTATGAAGCGAGAAGGGAAGCTGATATGGCTGAATTGGCTAGAAACCCCCAGACAGATCTCGCCTTGATGACGTCAACTCCAGAGTACGCTGAGTATCTGCGCCACCAAAGAGATATTGCCCTAATGGTGGAAGCAAATAAAAATGAGAATCGTGAAAGGATGCGTGCTCAAGCTTTGAAAGAAAAGGAAAGCAAGACTAAGGAACAGCTGGAAGAAGAGGAAGAGATTGCCCTTCTACACAAAGTTGCTCGCTTATGGGGTAAAAAGGCCAGAGATTCCAAGAAACACAAGATGCCTTACAAAAAGGAGAGTCCCAAGTGTACAGAGGCAGAGATGAAGGAACTTACTTGCTACAAATGTAACAAGAAAGGACACTTTGCTAAAAGGTGTACTACGGGACTAAACTCAAAAGAAATGAAGATGAAAGCTCTCTTGGGAGCGTGCGAAGCCGCATGGGATAATGTGAGTTCTGATGATGAAGAACCAAAAGGACCAGTGGCGTACATAGCCGTAGAGGACGCCTCAGATGATGAGCAAGTGGCGTACATGGCTGTGGAGGACGCCCCAGTCCTTGAAGAGGACGCTTCTGAAAAGGAACAAGAGGTAACTCGTGAATCCATGATGTAGTTCCTTAGAGAATTGTTCCAAAACCAAACTTATTAAGCTCATTAAAAGAATCATGGAAGAAAGCGTTGTTATGCAACATAGAATGGATGAACTTGAACTTGAAAGTGAAAATAGGCTAGTTGAATGTGAGAACTGTGCTACAGTTTCGTTACAACTAGAGTCCTTGTATGTCGAAGTTAAATCCCTGAAAACTGAAGTGATGTGCCTTAAGCTAGAGAACGCTAAGCTTAGGGAAGAGGTGAAAGTGTTAGGGAAGAGCCCGGTAACTGAGGTAGTTCAACCAATGGTGTTTGTCCCAGCCAAAAGAGGACTAGGATACGAGTCTGACACTAGGAACTCTCTCCCTAGTGACTTTGAGGCTAGCAAAACCTCAGAACTTGAATTAGAAAGGGAAAAGACCAAGAACCTTCTTGAAAGAATTCGAGTCCTAGAGAGTGGAGAGAAAGGTCAAAGGGACTATTACACTAACTCCACTAGTCATAGGATCTATAAGAAGATTGCTAAGGGGGAAGGTTCAAAAGTTTGTGACCCTCAAAAGATGAAAAAGAACAAAATCCAACGTCCCAACAAGAAGTACTACCTTGGTACTTACTATAGGACGTGTTGGTACTGTGGAAAAGGAGATCACTTCAAATATGATTGCCTGAAACTGAAGAACGACATTGAAAGTGGCAAAGCTGCTAGGAATAACATTGAAAATGATAAGTCCGTCCCTAAGGCTAACCCTAGACGTCCTTGACGATCTAAGAGTTCTTTCAGAAAGCATGCTATTTCAAATGATGTGAATATAAGTGACTACATGCCAGAACCAGAGTTCTATTTCTGTAACGAACCAGGTAAGGAACACCTTGCCTGGGTCGCCATACACTAACCTTGTTTTGGCAGGTGGAAGTGAGGGGACGCCCATGGATCATTGATAGTGGCGCCTCAAACCATATGACAGGAAGCCAGATCCATCTCACTTCTATCCAAAGTAGCGCCACGGGAGGAACTGTCTCGTTTGGCAACAAGGGCAAAGGAAAGATCAAAGGGACGGGAACTGCTATTCTCAATCCGTCTATCAAAGCGACAAATGTTAGCCTTGTTGAAGGACTTGGCTTCAACCTCCTAAGCGTCTCTCAAATGTGTGATCAAGGTGAAAACTTAGTCACATTTGACTCAAAGGAGTGCCTCGTCATCAACAAGAAATCCAACAAAGTCGTCCTCAAAGGAGTCCGAAAGAACAATGTCTACATCTTCAATCAAGAGTTCAAGCCAAAATCTGAGTTGTGCTTATCTGTGTCAAAGGAGGACGCTGACCTCTGGCATCGCCGACTTGGCCATGCTGGACCAAGCACAATCCTCAAGCTTCATCAAAGAAATCTTATGAAAGGTCTTCCCCAAATTGATCCTGAGAAAATTGAACAGTGTGAAGCATGTATCAAAGGGAAGCAGACAAGAACGTCCTTTAAGTCAAAGAACGATGTCAGCACAAAGAAACCTTTGGAACTTCTCCATATGGATCTTTGTGGACCAATGAAGACGTTAAGCTATAGTGGAAAGAGGTATATCTATGTCCTTGTAGATGACTTTTCTCGATTCACCTGGGTTCTTTTCTTAGCTTCAAAAACAGATTGCTTCAACGCATTCAAAGTCTTCATCAAACAAGTGGAAGTTGCGCTTGAGACGCCTCTCAAATCCATAAGATCAGACCATGGGACGGAGTTTCAAAACTCAGAGTTCGTGGCCTACTGTGATCAACATGGAGTCTCTCACAACTTCTCAGCTCCAAGGACTCCTCAACAAAATGGAGTGGTGGAAAGAAAGAATAGGACGCTGGAGGATATGGCAAGGACTATGCTCTTAGCCAATAGCGTCCCCAAGTACTTCTGGGCTGAAGCTATTGCTACAGCGTGCTACATTATCAATCGAGCCATGATCCGTCCTTTGCTGAAGAAGACGTCCTATGAGTTGCTGAATGGAAGAAAGCCTCGCATCGACTGTCTCAGAGTCTTTGGATGCAAGTGCTTTGTTCACAACAATGATAAAGAAAGACTTGGAAAGTTTGACGCAAGAAGTGACGAAGCCATATTCCTTGGATACTCCCTCACCAGTAAAGCGTATAGAGTTTTCAATAAACGAACTCTAAAGCTTGAGGAGAGCATTCATGTTGTGTTCAAAGAAAGTTCTTCTCACAAAGATAAACCAAGTAAGAAAGAACGTTCATCTCCTCTGCAGCAGGATGACTCCGATGATGAAGTTGATTTCGGGTCCTCTGGAAAATACTATGTTCCTAAGGACGCTACTCAAAATCCTGAAGAAGTCTCAGTAGAAGTTCCCAGTGTTGTTCAGGAAGTTCCATCTCAAAGTGAATCTCCAGCTCAACATGAGGTCGCTGAATCAAGCCTACAAGGAGAACAGCGTCAAGAAGAGGACGCTCAACCTGAGGGGGAACTCTATGAAACTCTCAATGAAGACGACGGGTTTGACTCAGATGAATCTGATTGGACGGACCCTAGATGTACTCCTGTAAGGGACGATACTCATAAGGGATCCCATCTTTCGAGACTTCATTCAACGGATCAAATCATCTCAGATATGTCAAAAGGAGTTCAAACAAGATCAGCCGTGAATCAGTCCCTTAATGCTAACATAGCGTTCTGTGCCTTCAACGCCTTTGTGTCCTTGGTTGAACCTAAGAACATAAAGGAAGCACTCCAGGACGCTGATTGGATTCAGGCCATGCAAGAGGAACTTAATCAATTCGAAAGAAATAAGGTTTGGACCCTCGTCCCTCGTCCGAGAAACAAAAACATAATAGGGACGAGATGGGTCTACAGGAACAAGCTTGATGAGAATGGTCGCGTGTCAAGAAACAAAGCAAGGCTTGTGGCTCAAGGCTATAGGCAAGAGGAAGGGATTGATTATGATGAAACCTTCGCTCCTGTCGCCAGGATTGAAGCCATTCGCCTCCTCATCGCCTTTGCCGCTCACAAAGGGTTCAAGCTTTTTGAAATGGAAGTCAAGACAGCCTTTCTCAACGGCAAGCTCAAAGAAGAAGTGTACGTCGCTCAACCTCCAGGATTTGAGGACGCTGATCACCCAGATCATGTGTACTTCTTGGACAAGGCACTCTATGGACTCAAGCAAGCCCCTCGTGCATGGTACGATAGGTTTGCGTCCTTCCTCTTGTCCAACGGGTACACACGAGGTAACATTGATAAAACCCTGTTCTTAAAGAAAGTTCTTAAAGATGTCTTAATTGTCCAAGTCTATGTCGATGACATAGTCTTTGGAAGCACTAACATGAAATTTGTAGAGGAATTCAAGAACTTGATGAGTAGTGAGTTTGAGATGTCCCTCATAGGAGAACTCAACTTCTTCTTGGGACTCCAAATCACTCAGCTCAAAGATGGGACGCAGATTCATCAACAAAAGTACATCCGTGAAATGCTTGAGAAGTATGGGATGAACTCTTCAAAACCCATTGATACTCCCATCTCCCCAAACACTCGCCTCTATGCTGATGAAGAAGGCAAGAGTGTAGATCAAACGCTCTACAGAGGAATGATAGGGTTCTTGCTATATCTTACGGCAAGTCGTCCCGACATCATGTTCGCTGTATGCTTGTGCGCTCGATTCCAAGCAAATCCAAAGGAGTCCCATATGCAAGAGGTCAAAAGAATCTTCAGATATCTCAAGGGACGGGATGACCTATGTCTATGGTATCCCAGAAGGACGTCCCTGAACCTGGTAGCTTACTCTGACGCAGATTACGCTGGCCATGTGGTGGATAGGAAGAGCACCTCAGGAATGACACAATTCCTTGGCTCATGCCTTGTATCTTGGGGATCCAAAAAGCAAAACTCCGTGGCACTATCAACCGCGGAAGCTGAGTACGTTGCTGCTGCTTCGTGCTGCTCACAAGTCCTATGGATCAAGTACCAACTTGAAGATTATGGTACGTCCCTCAACACAGTCCCTATCTTGTGTGACAACACCAGTGCTATAAGTATTGCCAAAAATCCCGTTCATCATTCTAGGACGAAGCATATTCACATAAGGCATCACTTTCTTCGTGATAATGTTGAACTTGGATTAATTAGAGTGGATCATGTTAGGACTGAGGACCAAGTGGCCGATATTTTCACAAAAGCACTTGATAGACGTCCCTACGAGCACCTCCGGTTGCTCTTGGGGATGATAACTTTTAAATGATCAAGTCCCGTTCTATTATTCCCTCCATGATTGGCTATGTCTTGTTGAGAACTTGTTTTAAGGTGTGTCATACATTAAAGTCATCTTTAAAGGACGCTAGTCTAAGATATGTGTATTCGCTTGTGTCCTTGAATGGTATTCATTTCGCTTTTCATCTCAAGAGTATCCCTGATCACCCTACCCTCATCATAAGCCGAAATGATGGGAACTCTAAGCTTACCCAAGCCGAGAATCTTACAAACTCGTCCTATGAGCATTCCTTGTTTCACCTTTACGGGACGTACTTGCTTGATTTTCAAAAATGGTTCTAAGTGATCAAAGGGACGCGTGCTAAGAGCTGAGAGTTGTCTGTACAGAGTTCTAATTATAGAGGTTGAGATTAGTGAATGGGACGCCGTGGTTCAGTTCTGTGTTGTGTAGTGTTGTGTGTTGAAAGGACGTCAGGTCAGAGTCCTTTGCAGTTGTGAGAAGTTTGAATGGTTTAAATTGGGAAGGTAAACCGTTTTAGCGAATCGTCAGCGAAAATCTCGGGATATGCGCAAACAGTGCTCAACAGCTGTATTCCTTAGCAAAGAAGAAAGCCACGTGTGGGAAGGTGGGTGGAGGAAGCTGTGTGTAAAGACCCTGTTACCCCTGACCGTCCAACTTCGTCTTCTTCCTATATATACCCACCTGTGCACTCCGAAAACCTTTCTTCGCTCATCTGCTGTTTGCACACTTTTAGAAATCTCAAAGATCTTCCAAATCTTCAACCGAATCCCGAAATCTCTCTCCAAACCCTAATCCTCCCCTATTTAAACCATCTCAAAAATGGCCAACACAAGAGCCTCAAAGAATCCCTCACCATCGTCGGCAGCGAAAAACACTAGCTCTTCGAGATCTCCTCCGGTGAAAGGCCGGTCATTAATGGAGTCGAGAGGCAGACCTTCCGGCCGACAAGAACCCCCTCGCCACCATTCCTCCTCTCAAAGCACCCAGCGCCGCCACTCCAACACCCCTCCTCAACCCCTTCGCTCCCAACCTCCTCAACAAAAACAACCATCCCGCTCTCAATCCAAAACCCAGCCGAAGAGGTTCTCATTTCTGGAGAAGCCCTTCAAACCCGAGCCTGAGCCAGAAAATATCACCAAAGCCTCTGTTTACAGTGGCTCAATTGGCCGGCTCCCCTCTCAACCCAAACGCCGTCCTCCCCTTGACCCTCTCATTGAGGACTGGCTTGAAAAGGAGCCTAGGACGCTCGCCAACATTTGTCTTAGGGCGTCCACTCACGAACATCCTCCTAAAATCCAACGCCTCCTCCACTACTTCATGATCACATATGTCAAGCCCCGCCTTCAAAAAACCAATCACACCAACCCACCGTTCATGGGGCCAGGAATCATTTCTGACTCATTTGGTGGAACCGTGGACGAGCTCGCCAAACTACTTCCTGATATAATGGAGTTTGTTGTGGCTCCTACGGGCTCCGTCCCTTCTCAAAAAAGGAAAAGGCCTTCCTCTCCCCCTCCGTCCAAATCGCTCCAAATTAAAGGCCCTTCCTCCTCCCCACCAAAGCCAATCCCTTTCTCCCCTCCTCCTGCCCCAAAATGACGCCTCAAGACCTCTGCTCAGCTTGAGGGCGTCACGGATGAAGAAATGGCCGCCATTCGCCTCTCCGAAATTCAACTGGCAAAAGAGGAGAAGGCGCGCCAAGAGCAAGAGCAAGCAGAGAAAGCAGCCGTTGAGAAGGCGATCCAAGCGAGTATGCAGGACCTTCGTCAACTCCCTCCTCCTCCTCCAAGGGTAGAGGACGCTCCTCAAGTCCAGGCCAAGGACGCTCCACAAGTCCAGGTCCAGGCCAAGGATGCTACCCCTGCTACTCTGCCGCCTCCTCCCTCTGCTCCGCTCAAGGTGAAACCGATCTCAGTGGTTCCGCCCAGCTCCTCCTCTGCTCCTCCCCCAAAAGCTAAGCTCCGCACTCCCTCTCCCTCTCCCCCTAGAGCTTCACCTCCTCCTCCTCCTCCGCCTGCTCCGGCCGTCGAAGAAGCTGCTCAAGTTCAAGGGACGTCTCCTCCATCCGTTCCCACAGAGTCCTTGGCAAGGACTCCAGCGGTGGACGCGCCTCCCACAGAACAGGCGTCCACAGCTGAGGACACTGCAATGGTTGAGTTCCAAGAACAACGGAACGAAGCCTCCGATGACGAGGACGCCCCTCCCCAGGATGAGGAACCTGAGGAAGAGGAGGGAGATGGAGATGAAGAAGATGCTGGTGATGAAGTGATCGTGAGCAATGGCTCCAAGCAGAAACGCTTCAAGAAAATCCTATCGCCGCTCCACTTCACCGCCGAGTTTCTGGCAGAGAACCAGCGCCAAGAGTTCTTGGATCTTCTTGAGTTCCAGGGTTGGACGCACTTGGGCGCTGAGGCCGCTGATGTTGACCCTGATGAGGTTCTCCGTTTCTACTCAAAGTTCGAAATCACAGAAGTAAACGGGAAGCCTCAGGGGACTTTTGAAATCGATGGGGACGAGTACTCAGTTGCTGAGGGCACCGTCCGCAAAATGCTAGGCCTGCGTCCTTCTCCGCAAGATGCTCTGCACGATCTGCCGTGCAAGAACTTTGGCCGTTTCTCCCAAGATGAAATCCTCAATAGAATATTCAATGGGAGACAGCCAGCTGCTAAGGACAGAGTTGCTCATTGCCTCACCAAGACGGGCGTCCTTGCGCATCACTTCATTGTGCGCATGGTCGTCCCCCGCCAAGAGAAGAAGTCCATTGTTCAGATCACTGATAGTATTCTCTTGGACGCTTTCTTGGAACGCAAGCCGATAAACTTGCCCCGAGTAATCTTGGAACACATGGGCAAGTGCACTGGAGGCAGGCACTCTCTTCCTTTCCCCGGCTTGGTCAAGCAAATTCTGAAGCAGCAGGGACTCTATGCTCCTAAACAAGAGCGTTCCTTTGGCATTCATTGGGACGTCAGGCAAATTACACTCCCTCCAGTTGGGAAACTCAGGTGTGATGAGCCCCTTCCGTCCGTTAAGCGCCAACTGGAAAAGGAACGGAAAGAGGCTGAAAGGAAAGCCAAAGCTGAGAGGAGAGCTCAAGCTGCTGCTGCTGCTGAACCTGGAGAAGGAGATCACGAAGCTGAAAATGTCCAAGTAGTTGGGACGCCAGCTGAGGACGCTGCTGATGACGAGGACGAGCTCGATGGTATGAGCGTCCCTGATGAGGCTGAGAGGCACTCTACGAAGTATCTGATGGGCATGATGATCGAGAACCAGTGCATAATGATTGATCTAATTCAGCAGGTTCACGACACACTTCACGTCCACACAGACCTTCTTGAGCGCAACAACGAGCTCCTTGCCCAGAACAACCATCTTCAGGAGCAACACCTCAAAGCCCTTGGCAAGCGTCCTAGAAAATGATCACCTCCCCCTTCTCTAACCCTGAAACAATTTATCATTTCTTGAGTTTTTGTTAAGACAATGGGACGCTGTCCCCGTTAAGACAATGGGACCCTGAAACAATGATCACCTCCCCCTTCTCTAACCCTGAAACAATTTATCATTTCTCGTTTCTCATTCTGAATGCCATTCACTACATTTGTGCTTCATTTTGTCTAAGCGTACCTTTCTTTAGTTATGACTTTGTGCTTGCATGCTTTTCGACTTGTTCTCCTTTTCGATGATGCCAAAAGGGGGAAGTATAGTTTTGCAGAGATGCGATTGTCCTTAAGTTATCATAGAAAGCATGTGTTCAGGGGGAATTTCGGCCAAGTCAAAAGGTCGTTAGTTAGGAATAAAATAGAACGCACTTAAAAGAATGTGTTACATGCCAATCTAAGATGAAAAGAAAATCAAAGTGTAGTTCCTCATGCTAAAAGCTTTACTTCTGTGTGCATTATTTGAAAGAGTTTGTCATCATCAAAAAGGGGGAAATTGTTGGGACGATATTAAGGACGTCAGTCGTTAATATGTAAACCAATAATAATCGTCCCTTGTTTTGATAATGACAAACTCAAATGTATTTGATAAGTTGTCCAAGTTTTGATCTCAAGTAAGTCCAGTGGACGCACATGAGCGAAAAGGACAACAAGTGAACAGCAGTCCCTATGCTGTAGGGACGCATGTTACCAGAACTTCCAAAGCTAAACGTAATTGGCGGAGTCCCTGCGCAAGATAGGACGGAGTCCTCATCAAGAAGGGACGCGCGCCAAAATACGGACGAAGTTCAAATTCAAATCAAGGCCGCCCCAACATGATTACATCATCGTCCGGCCTTAGTCCTCAGAAGGAAGCTTCCTTTGTCTGGGCACGTGTAGACAATGCCAAAGACGTCGCTTTCCCAGCAATGGTCCCCTACCCACGCGGAGGCTTCCCAAGCGTCAACAGAGTTGACCTCCTCAAGACGCTCATCGCACCGTTGATCAAAGATCGAGGATCCTGCCAAGTCTCAGAGGACGCTAGAGGACAAGAATCACTTCCGCTATAAATACTCTCCAAGGAGTATGCATAGCGGCATGTGTGTGCAAGAGTGGACTTTGAAGACTTTCTCTCAAGCTCTCCCGAAGCATTCAAGAACACGAACGAAGATTAAGAAGATCAAGTGAGCTTGAAGCAAGAGAAAGAAAGTCCAACCACATCAAATCCAAAACAAACCACAAATCAATTAGAGTTGTAGTTTGTCTCTCACAACGAACCGAGAGAGACGTGAGTGATAGCTTCCTTATAGCTAAGAGTGTTAGGTTACTTGTTAGGTTGAAAGGAGTGTTACTAGTGAGGCTAAGGACGGACGCTTAGCTCAGAGAAGTGTAACAACTCGCCTAAGTTGTAAGGACTCGCTCTTAATAAGATAAGGGACGGCTATTGAAAATCCTCCAACGGAGGTAGAGGTTTACCCATAAGACTAGTTGGTCTTAGTGGGGTTCCTCTATAAATACTCGTGTCCACTTATCTTGTATTCTGTTAAGTCTATTTTCCGCTGCACTAAAGGACGCCCTTAACCCAGTTAAGGACGCCCTCATTAACTGACTTACGATCCATCACTCGCCAGTACAACTGTAAGGACGTTCAATATAAAGGAAACAACTATTCAAAAATCCTCCAAGGAGGTAGAGGTTTACACTCAAGGACTACTTGGTCTTGAGTGGTTCCTCTATAATTCTCTGCGTACATTCTTTATCTGTTTAGTACTTAATTTCCGCTGCTTTACTCAAGGACGCCCCTACTCCTCGTAGGGACGCCTAACCTAAGGACGCCTTTATCAAAGTAAAGGACGTCCCTCAGTACTAACGATCCAACAGTTTGTTATTTGTTTCCTAGGTTAGTTTAGATATCTCTTTGATTCCCCCCCTTATCTTTAGTTGATAGATTTATTAATACTAGAAGCCGTTAGTTCTCTTGGGTTCGACCCCTTACTTCCTTACTATACTTAGTTTGTAGTTTGGGTTATTTATCTTTGATCTTGGCACGACGACTTTAGCCGAGTCACACCCCTTCATTCTTCACTTCAACTCCATAGGGCGGTGGAATGGCTTTCAACTCTAGCTTCCTTGTGCTTGGCTTGTTGGATATAGCTTCCCATTGCACTCCATTTGGAAGAAATTGAACCATCTTGGCTTCTTTATGCAAAGCTTCCCTTGAAGTTGGCTTGAAGGAGAAATCGAGTTCTACTCCTCCAAATTCGAGGGACAAGTGACCTTTCTTCACATCTCTGACGGCTCCAACCGTAGCTAGGAATGGTCTCCCCAAGATGATAGGCTCACCCGGCACTTCTAACATGTCAACCACAACGAAGTCCGTAGGTACATAGTGCCCCTCTATACACAATGGGTAATCTTCCACCACTCCAATTGGTTCAATTGATGTTCCGTCGGCTATGGTCAACCTCATGTTAACCGGAGCAATGAGTCCCATAGCGGTTGACTTCCATATGATGTATGGTATAACACTTGTACTTGCTCCAAGGTCACATAATGCTTGAAACTTCCTCAGTCCGACACCCACGGTGATGGCAAATCTTCCGGGATCACCAAGCTTTTGAGGTAGCTCCAATATCTTCACCTCGTCTTGCATCTCAACAATTGACCTCTTCTTGCTCAAGATTTCCTTCAAGAACTTTGCATAAGATGGCATCTCACTTAGAGCATCGGTGACTGGAATGGTAATGTTCAAGCCTTGCAAAAGCTTCAAGAACCGCTTGAACTTGCCCTCAACAATCTCCTTGGGCTTCTTCATAGGATATGGAAGAGTAGTGCCATTTTGCTTCTTGCTTGGATCATCCTCCTTGGATCGATCTTTCTCAACAACTTCACCCTGGACCGACGTTGGGAGTACCTCGGGACCGACTTCAGGGACATCGGTCCCAGGGCAAAGAACTTCCGGGCACGTCGGGCCGACTTCAGGGCAAGTCGGGCCCGAGTTGGGTTCAACCTCGGTCCACTCGAGGGGACTTCCTCCATTCTCCGGATCGACATCTGGGTACGTCCGACCCGAGGTGCTGGGAACCTCGGTCCGACTCTCTTCTCTTGATCTTGGAACTTGTGGCTCGGGCAAACTCCGTCCACTCCTTAATCCTATGGCTCGAACTTCGTTTTGTTGTTGTGGGGCACGGGGATTCTCCTCGGGTCGGCCCGGGAGTCTCCCTTCCTCTCTTGGAAGTTGATTCGCCATGTGAAAAAATTGGTTGTCCACTTGCCTTCTCCAAACACCAAACTCCTTGAATTGAGTCTCTATGTTGGTGACTTGGTTCTTCAAATCTTGAGCCCATTGTGGTGTTTGCTCATAGAATCCCGGAGGTCGGTATGGTGGTTGTTGGGCTCTTGGCTCGTTTTGGTTGAAGTTGTTGTTGTAGCCACTTGCTTGCCCTTGGTTCCACCTTCCTCCATTGTTGAAATTGGATCTCCCTCCGAAATTTCTTTGGACATAATGAGCCTCCTCAATTTGTTCCGCCAACCGAACTTGGCGCTCATTTGGGCACTCTTGTGCTCCATGCTTCAAAGAACCACACTCTTCACATGCTCTTGTGGTTTGTTGGGCATAACTCATCTTCCTCCTCATTTTGTTCAATTCATCCTCCAAGAATTTGATCTTCACATCTTTGTCCACCTCTTCACTTTTGGGATCGTAGAGCTTCTTCGGCCCTTCTCCATGGACTCTTGCTTCCTTGCTTACATTGCTAGCACCATACATCGCCTCATAATCCGAGAGTTTGTCCAAGAACTCCCATGCTTGTTCCGGCGGCAAGTCTATGAACCCACAATCGGTATGAAGGTTCAATTTATCCTTGGTGGCGGTGTTGATTCCTTGGAAAAAGATGTCTTGAAGGACATAAGGTTGTTGACCATGTGTTGTACACGCCCTCAACATCTCTTTGAACCGGTCCCATGCCTCGAAAAGTGGCTCGTGAGCTCCTTGTTGGAAACTAGCAATCTTCCTTCTAAGCTCCGTCGTCTTGGTGGGCGGGAAGAATTTCATCAAGAATGCTTCATTTAGGGCCCTCCATGACGTGATGGATCGAGGTGCTTGACTCTCCAACCAATGCAAAGCCTTGCCTCCTAAAGACCACTTGAAGGATTTGAGTAGCACATACTCAAGTGTCTCATCATCCGTGGAAATGGTCTCACAAAGGTCCTTGAATTGCTTCACATGCTCGATCGGACACTCATTCGGCCTCCCTTGGAATTGCTCTCTCTTGATGAGTGAGATAAATTGAGTTTTTATCTCAAAATTCCTTGACACCTCCGGCAAGACGATTGCCGGCTCCGGGACCTTCAACTCCGGATGCATGTATTGTCTAGCATTGCGGGGTTGAGTGTTGATTTGGGCCTCCAACCTTATCCTTTGCTCCCTCTCTCTACGGGCCTCGGCATATCGATTTGCCATCTCAATTTGCATTCGAGCCATGTCGGCTCTCATCCTCTCAAACTCCTCATCTCGGGCTTGGTCCGCCATCCTCTTCTTCTTGCGGGCTTGCCTTAGAATACTCTCCGGGTCACACACAAAGTCGAGCTCAAGGGTTCCTCGGATGGAACTAGCTCGCATGCACCTACAACCAAAGACACAAACAAAAACCAAATCAAAACAAACAAGGGGTTTGGGCTAGTCCCTCACCCAAATCACTACCAAAAAGCAAAGACTCAACAAAGATTGGTACCTCGAACAAGTAGAACTCCCCGGCAACGGCGCCAAAATTCTGATCGGTCCGGGATCGGAGGGTCTCACAATTTAAATTTATAAAACCGAACCTCACTTGTAGTAAAGAGGTAGGGTGTCGAACACACGGGAGTTCGTGCGTCGAGAGTACCCGAAAAGACTAAAAAGAGGAGAAAATAAAGACAAAATGAAGGAAAACAAAAGGGATCTCCTCGGACCGACACAGGTCACTTCGGTCCGACGTAGGATCGAGGTCGAGTTGGTCGGGACCGACGTGGTGCAAGTCGGGCCCGAAGTACTGGGTATCTCGGTCTTGAACAATTAGTAGATCGGTCTTGGGTTTTTGGGTTCCTCCCCCAACTAGACTTCGATATTCTTCCTCAATTCAACCAATAAGTGTTTGATTCTAGTGAGATCGAGGTTGTTCGCCTCAAATCCCTCCAATCTACACCTCGACCCAAGGGAGCTTTCGCGTCACCTTCGATGCTAGAGACTTGTGATGGGATCGAGACCACTTTCGCTTACTCTTACCAATCACAAGCTCTAGATCCCTTGCTTTCACAAGAGAATTGAAGCTCAATGTAGAGAGGATTCACAAATCAAGCACTCAAGGCTATGGAATTGGGGTTTTCTACCCAAATCTAGCTAGGGGATTCCCCCATAGCCCAAGACTATGGAATCTACTCCATATGATAAGAGAAAAGCATAAACAAAAGGGAAATCAAGCAAAACTCAATCATCAACATCCAATCAAACTCCAATTGCATTCAAATCCAAAGTGTCTACAAAATCCAAGTCTCAATTCCACTAGATCAAAGCAAAACAAAGTACAAAACTCACAATTCCTCCTCTCTTCTCCACCGATCTCTCCTTCTCTTCCTTCTCTTCTCTTCTCCTTGCTCTCCAAGCCTTCCTTGAGCCTTTAGAGAGTGAATTTGGTTGTGGTCTATCCAAACATGCCCTTAATGCTCTCTAATCACCTCTACTTATAGCCTCTCATGGATTGGGGACCAAGGAATCCCAATTTAAAAAGGGGCAAATGTGGAAAGTTGCTAAAAATATGCCTTGGGGAACAATTCAATCCAATGCCGACTTGGACCGACACGGAACGACCTCGGGCCCGACGTTGGGAACGTCGGTCCGGTTCACTGGGTGCTCGATCTCGGGCCCGACTTGGTGTATCTCGGTCCAGGGCCTCGATCCTTGTCTTCTTCCTTGGTTTCCTTTGGTTCCACTTCATTCTTGGCTTGGCTCTTGCACTCCTTGACTTGGCTCCTTCACTAGCTCCTCGAAATTGTCCTCGTTCTTGCCATTTTACCTACAAAAACAAACAAACTCTCATAGTTTCCGACTCTTGAAGAAAACCGGGAACTAAGCTAAAAAGGAAACAAAACTAACAAAGAAGAGAATGAAAAACACATATTCACAAGGGAAATCAACTACTACAACACCTCCAAAATGAGAGACATCAGTGCCCCTCTGCCGACACACAACCCTCATTTAGAAGACCGCAGAAATACCTCTCCCACCGCCGTCTAATATCTGCATCATCCACCAACACGTTCCCAGCTTCATCCTTGATGCAGCGAACCTTGCCCAAAACTTAGCACGACCTATCCCTTTCTCTCGCGAGCCTATACAATACTCTCTCCCCACCTTTGCACTCGCCACTGCTCTCTTAGTTGTATTGCCATTTGCTCATGATCTGAAAAAATATATGAATGGAAATCGAGTCAAAACACGAGAAAATGAGTGCATCAACTCACAATACAACTAGGAGGACAATGAATGTGTCTCCAAACACCCAGCTACTGAGACATTACAGCCAAAAATACCAAAAATCTAGCAAAAAAACAAAGACATGAATACTCAAAATCCTGATATAATCAATCAATACATACCCTGGATATTTCATCCAAATGTGGCATGAACGCGAATGAAGTTCCGAATCAAAGAACAGTGAAATCTCGGAAAACAATTCGTGGCTACAAAAAGTTCCTCAAAGAGGTTGAACCATAAACCTTAGAAATTGAAATTGAACTTCAACTTATACGACATCATAGCTAATCTGATTATCAAACGAACATCTGAATCAAAAGTTTAACGATAAAACTCAATGTCGTTACTAACCTTGCGAAAACCTCCGGCTCCGTTCAAATTCATCGTCTTCGTCAGCGAAAAAACCCAACACCAAAGCTCTGGCTTGTATAGACGACGACGATGAGAATTGATGTCTCTAATTTTGGTGGTGTTTTAGTGGCCAATTTCCCTTGTAAATATGTGTCTTTTGTTCCTTTCTTTGCTAGTTTTGTACCTTTTTAGCTTAGATTCCGATTTTCTATGAGATTCGGAGACTATGCGAATTTATTGTGTTTTGTAGGTAAATTGGCGTGTTTTGAGGAAGTTTCGGAAGGAGTCCCTAAGGAGGAGCAAGGCATGAGCACAAAGGAGCGGAAGAGCCAAGCGATCAACGAAGAGGAGCTCAAGAAAGACCAAGAAGAGAAGAAGACCGAGGCCAGGATCGAGGTGCCCAACAACTCGGGCCCGAGATCGGCTCATGGAGACCCGGACCGAGGTCTGGCAAGTCGGGCCCGAGGTTGCTCCGTGTCGGTCCAAGTCGGCGAAGTGTAGATTGGGCACCAAGGCACACAAATGTGATCTACCACTTTTGCCCCTCTTCCATTTTTGGAGATTCTTGGCCCCTAATTAAAAGGAGAGAAGACAATTAGAGGAGGATAAAAGTTTAGACACATCTAATCACTCTCAAAGGCTCAAGGAAGACTTGGAGAGCAAGGAGGAACAAGGAAGAGGAGAAGAAGAGGAGAATTCGGTGGAGGATTGCTAGATCTAGGAGGAATTTGTGAGTTTGAACTTGTTTTGCTTTGCAATTTGTGGATTTGAGTTTGGATCTTGTTATTTCCCTTTGAACTGAATGAGATTTGGCTTTGATTTGTGTTTGATGATTGAGATTTGTTTGCTTTGTCCTTTGATTGCTTTTTACTCTTTCCATATGTAGTAGATTCCGTAATCTTGGGCTATGGGGGAAACCCCTAGCTAGGTTTGGGTGTGAACCCCCAATTCCATAGCCTTCAGTGCTTGATCTAGGAATCCTCTCTACATAGAGCTACAATCTCTTGTGAAAGCAAGGGATCAAGGGCTTGTGATTGGCAAGAGTGAGTGAAAGCGATCTTTTGCCTATCACTTGAACTTGCATCGAAAGGGAAGTCAATTTCCCTAGAGTCGATGTGTAGAGTGGCGGGATCGAAGGCGGACAACCTCGATTCTAAGAGGATCAACATTTATTGGCTGAATTGGGGTGGAATTACCCACATCTAGTTAGGGAAGGAACCCAAAAACCCAAGACCGATCTCTCCTATTGCTTAGTCCGACTTACCCAGACCTCGGGCCCGACTTCAATCTGTGTCGGTGATTCGGGCTATTTTGTATAGGTTTACTCTTGTATTTTAGGGCTATATTGAGTGTGTTTAGGTTAGATTTGCGCGTAATTGTAATATCAAGGCCGAAGACACAAGAATTCAAGATTCAAGAGTTTTAAGGCGTTTTGAGCTGTCTGCGCAACACCACTTGCTTGTGAAGGCCATATCTTGAGCAAAAGAGGTCGGATTGAGCTGGTTCCGGTGCCATTGGAAAGATAACTTCAAGGGATTAAATTCATTTTTTTACACCAAAGTCAGATTCCAAGCGGAAGATGGTCAAAACAGCCTCCAAAGTGACACCAGAGGTTCTGTCCGAATACCGCGACCGCGGCGGAGGAACCGCGACCGCGGTGGTTGCCAAGACGAGCTATTCTCGTCTGTTGTGAAAGCGCGGGCGCGGTGGGAGCGACGCGACCACAGTGATGCCGGATCCGTGATGGGCCGAAGATCTATCTTCTTTCTATCTTCTTATCTTTTCTCTTTCCTTTTCTATCTTTTTTTCCTTTCCTAATTAGATTAGGGGGGAGCATGTTCTCTGGGTCTATATAAGGAGGAGACTCCTTAGGTTTTAGATACAATATACATTCTACCTTCTACCTTCTTCTTCAATTCTTCTTTAGTTTAGTTATGGAGAGCTAGTCTCCTTGGGTTTGTTCAAGGGAGAAGCTCTGATGTATGAACTCGTGAGGTTTTGGTAATTGATTTCTATCCTTTGGTTAATATTGATTCTCTTGTGCTTCATCTTATGATTGTTGATTGTTTCTCTAGGATTCGCGACCCTATTGAATTGATTAGCTTTCTATTGTTTGATTAGGTTTGGACCGTGGACAAAACTAATCTGTGAAAACAACTTAACCTAGACCTGTTGTCTATGCAACTAGGATTAAGAAGAGAATTGATTGTTTTATCTTGCAATTGACTCGTAGCTTGATTGTTTGATATTATATCCTGCATATCCTTGTTCTCTATGCTAATTCTAGGTTAAGCGTCCTTGCCTAGGGTTATAGAATTGCTTGGACCGTGGACTTGCGATTGTTAATGATCAGGATAGGAACTAACCATAGGTGTGAATGAAATCAATGGATAAATCTATGATCGAGGGATTATATCATGAGTGGATTTTTAGAATGAACTTGTCTCCTTATCACTTGTTTCCCATATTTGTATGTTTGTTTATTTGTTTGTTCTTTGTTTTTAGATTAGTTTAGTATAGATTTCTCTCCTAAACCCCCCTTTCTTTGGTTGATAATTATATTAATACTAGAAGCCATAGTTCTCTTGGGTTCGACCCCGTACTTGCTTACTATATTTAGTTTGTAGTTTGGGTTATTTATCTTTGATCTTGGCACGACGACTTTAGCCGAGTCAAATTTTGGCGCCGTTGCCGGGGAACTTTGGTTTCTTTCTAGTATTAGTATTTTTATTGACTGTTGTGTGGACCTATCTTACGGTCCACACCCTTGCTACTGATTATTTTCCAAGTGTTGTCGTTGTTTCCAGGAGATAAGATGGTTGTTGAGTACCCTGCGCTAGCTGAGGGGTGGGATTCTTTGACGACGTGTCAAGATTTCTTTGATTTCTGGTTTGCTATTACTGGATGCCAGTTGAACAACCTCAGTGGAGAGTACAACTACAAGATCCCGCACCCTTGTATTCGCCTTTGCCACAAGGTGCTTGCTATGACGTTTTTGGGTAAGGGTGAGGTGAACAAGGTCCTTCTTCATGATGCTCGCTTGTTATGGTGTTTGATGCCTTCGCAGCCAGTAGGGCCTGATTGGGTGGAGCTTTTCATTGAGACTGTGAAGAAATATCCCAAGAAGGCCGGGCGGATTGGTTTTGGCGGTCTGATTACTCTGTTGGCATTACCTCATGTGACTAGAGATGAGATCCAGATGTATCATGGTATGCCTTTGACTGATGATCATGAGTATGATGTCGCTCAGCTGAAGAAGGCGAGATGTTTGAGTGGTTCTGCTGAGTCGGGGTGGTTTTGGATGTTTGGTTCTCCTGCTGCTCGTTATTTGCATCTCCCACGCCCATTTCTCTATGGTCAGCAAAACCATGAGTTCTTTATTGCTCCCGAGGCGTTTGAGGAGGTTGCTGTTGATGATGCTCCTATGCCTGATGCACCACCTGTTGGTGGAGATCCTACGTGGGACGCTTATGCTACTGCCTATGCTTCTGGTTCAGGCTGGGGTTCTTCTGCTGGTGCTAGTTCTTCTGCTCGTGATTTTGGATCCTATGATCAGAGTCAGGAGACTCGGATGCAGCGACTTGAGTCTAGAGTTGATGAGATGTCCCAGGCTTTAGCTGGGATGGTTGAGTTTCAGAGGAGGCAGGAGCAGTACTTTCAGGGTATGTGGCCAGGTTATCCTTCTTACTATTTTCAGCCACCACCTCCACCTCCTGATCAGCAGTGAGTCTTCTGATTCCCTTCTCTTTACTTTCCTTCTTTGTTCTTAGCTTCATTGGGGACAATGAAGAGTTTAAGTATGGGGGAGGGGATTCACTGCTGTGTTTATGTACAGTTTCAAGTCCTGATTTGAAAAAAATGAAAAAAGAAAAAAAAAGAGCCAAAAATTGAAAAAAAGGCATATAAATCCTGGGATGAGTCGAAAACCCGAAAGGGCAGCTCAGGTAATAAGCAGGTAACCCGGACCAGCATTAGGCTGGGGTAATATGAGGTTCATGAGTGATTGTGAGTATTTGTGAGCACACCTATTGAAAAATGAAAAGAGCGGTTAGGTGAAAACCCGAAAGGGCGCTGATCGGTCCGAGATCGGAGGGTCTCACAATTTAAATTTATAAAACCGAACCTCAATTGTAGTAAACAGGTAGGGTGTCGAACACACGGGAGTTCGTGCGTCGAGAGTACCCGAAAGACTAAAAAGGGAGAAAAGAAAGGCAAAACAAAGAAAAACAAGGGAGATCGCCTCGGACCGACACTGGTCACTTCGGTCCGAGGGTGGATCGAGGTCGAGTTTGGACAGGACCGACACTGGGGAAGTCGGGCCCGATGTACTGGGTAACTCGGTCTTGCACAAATAAGTAGATCGGTCTTGGGTTTTTTTGGGTTCCTCCCCTAACTAGAAGTGGATATTCTTCCTCAATTCAACCAATAAGTGTTTGATCCTTGTGAGATCGAGGTTGCTAGCCTTCAATCTCTACACTCTACACTTCGACCCTAGGGAGTTTTCACTCTCCTTCGATGTTAGGTCTAGTAATCGGGTTCGAGATTGCTCTCGCTTACTCTTACCAATCACAAGCCCTAAACCCCTTGTTTTCACAAGAGAATTGAAGCATAGTGTAGAGAGGATTCACAATTCAAGCACTCAAGGCTATGGAATTGGGGTTTTCTACCCAATCCTAGCTAGGGGATTCCCCCATAGCCCAAGACTATGGAATCTACTCCATATGGTAAGAGAAAAACATAATCAAAACGGAAATCAAGCAAATCTCAATCATCAACATCAAACCAAACTCAAATTGCATTCAACTCCAAAGTATCAACAAGATCCAAGTCTCAATTCTACTAGATCAAAGCAAAACAAAGTACAAAACTCACTAATCCTCCTCTCTAGGCCACCGATCTCCTCTTCCCTTCCTTCTCCTCTCTTCTCCTTGCTCTCCAAGCCTTCCTTGAGCCTCTAGAGAGTGATTTTGGGTGTGTTGTGTGTGAACTCTTGCTCCCCCCTCTAAATGATCACTAATCACTTCTACTTATCCTACTCTATTGATTGGGGACCAAGGAATTCCCAATTTAAAAAGGGGCAAATGTGGAAAGTTACTAAAAATATGCCTTGGGGAACAATCTACTCCATTGCCGACTCGGATCGACACGGGGCAACATCGGGCCCGACGTTGGGAACGTCGGTCATGGTCTCTGGCTGCTCGATCTCGGGCCCGACGTGGTGGTGCTCGGTCCTGGGCCTCGATCCTTGTCTTCTTCTTGGGTTTCCTTTGGTTCCTCTTCATTCTTGGCTTGGCTCTTGCATTCCTTGACTTGGCTCCTTCATGAGCTCCTCCAAAATGTCCTCATTCTTGCCATTTTTCCTACAAATCAAATCAAACTCGCATAGTTTCCGAATCTCAAAGAAAACCGGGAACTAAGCTAAAAAGGAACGAAACTAACAAAGAAAGGAATGAAAAACACATATTTACAAGCGAAATTTACTACTAAAACACTTCCAAAATGAGAGACATCAGAATACCCCATACTTAAACTTGCTTGTCCTCAAGCAATAACAATGTAAGCAAGACCGAAGCACAATCTTCAAGTAAAGCCTCATATGAAAAATTAAGTAAGCACAAGTGATAGATATGCTAGCAAGATTACGTCATCACACATGATCAAGTGTTCAAGGAATAAAATCTAATGCAACAAAGCCTCACTTTAGGTATGTAGAAATGTGTATCACTCATCATGTGTTTAGGTATATCAATGAACACTCAAACTCAACAAACATGCAAGTAAAGGCTTTACCATTGAAGCTAATATCACCAATTCCTCCACCTAGAGATGCCTATTACAATGCACACAAAGAATATGAACTTGGCTCAATGGAGATCCTCAAAGAGGTTCCATTCGTCCGGGTTGTAATGGGGCTTTTGGTATTTCTCAAGGTAGGAATCACTTTGGTCTTGTGGTGCTTACAATGGGGATTGAACTTTCTAGTCTCTCACCAACTTCACCAAATTATTCCACTTTCAACTTTCACTCATCCCAAAAGACTTTGAATTTTTCTTCTTCTTTTTTTTTCATCTCTCAACCCATACTTTCACTAAACATTCCACTTCATCTTTGCACTACACTTTTTGTTGGATTTTCTCACTTTTTCCACTAGGATCGACTTGCACTATACATCGGGCCCGAAGTGCACTTATCCTCGGTCGGTGCCCATTCTTTACACTTAAGCATTTTGCTTTCAATCCACTACTTTTCCAACTTTTCTTTCTTTCTTTACAACAAAGATGCACTACCCACTTGGTTTATAGCTCCATTTCTTTCCCTTCACCAAAGAGAATCTCAACTCTCCAAATATTCTTCCAAACCTCTCACTAAAGTCCAATCCCATAAGGGTCAAGTCATATAGGCTAGGAATAATATTTTTGAGGAGTTTCAAGCAAAGGTCTAAGGCTAAAACGGGGCTACAAACAACGGTTTCTCTTCAAGGTAGGAAATGGAACATTTTGTGACTAAATGAAATAAACTTCAAATCAATGTGACAATGCATAGAACAAATCTCATATTGGTCTTGGAAAATAGATAAACACCGCAATAGCAAGTTTTGCTAAGCATGCATGAGCTAATCACACAAGAAAATGAGGGATATGCAATCATGAACAAACATCCCTAAAATGGCCAAAAATCATCTCACAAGGGTCACTCAAGCTTAGTTGCATCAAAACTCATCCAAGAACAAATGTGCTTAATAAAAACATGCAAGACATCATATCACATTAAAAGCAACATCCATCTAGAGGCTAAACTATCCAAAAATATGCAAAGGACTTTACATGCTCACATCATCATTAACTTTCATTGGGACATCTAAGATGGGAATTCCTAGTCCGAAACAAAATCTTTTTGATATTTTTAACCGAAATTTCAAATTTTTATGGATTTTTGCAAAATTTTCTCAAACAAAACAAACAAACTCATCCATTCATGCCATAAAATTCAACCATCATATCATCACATCATTCATCATGCCACTAACCCAAAATGAAACATCCCTTAGACAAACACAAACACAAACACTTGAAACTACACATGGAACTATGAGCTACTAACCCACCCCATACTTAAAATTTTGATGTCCTCATCAAAAGAAATCAAAACTCAAAAAGTAAAGAGAAGAGTAGAGAAAGCTCACAATTTTCCTTATTCTTGAATGGCATGTTGAGGTTTAGTTCGGAGAGTGGCCACGGCGTTGTCTCCTTTGGAGCCGGGCGAATTGGTGGGCTAGCTTGGACCGACGTTGGGACCTCGGGCCCGAGGTACTGGGTACCTCGGTCCTACCCGGTTTTGTTTCCTAAAATTCCCTCGGCTTGGTATTTTCTACCCACAAGTCATTGCATCATTTCCACAAATACCACATATGATCATTAAGCACACATAACTCACATTTCCACAAAATACATGCTAAAGAAGAGATTAGGAAGAATCTATGCTAAGGCAAAGAAAAACAAACTAGAAACTACGAAAATGAATCTACTAAACCCGGGTTGCCTCCCGATGAGCGCTTCTTTTAAGTCACTAGCTTGACCTCTAACCTCTACCCTTCAAGGAGGGTGAAACACGGTGAATTGATCCTTCTTGTCATATGCACCTCCACAATCCTCATAGCCAAAGTGCCACCACTTGTGTTTGATGAAAGTGTGGCCTCCAAATTCTCCATCATTCTTCTCCTCCAAAGTGTAGTTGGGTATCTCTTGCATCTTCTCCACTCGCTCTTCATTACCTACACCACAAAAGTCTAAAGAATTTCTAGGGGACTCTATGACATTATAACTCAAGTCTTCTTGGAAATCACTCAAACAAAGGTAGTCATCCTCTAAGTCCTCTTTCAAATCACTTAGACAAATGTAAGAATCTCCCACATCAAAAGGATATAGATTAGGATACTCTTCATGGCTTCTTGGGTTGCCTCCATCTCTTGGTTCTTCATGAACTTGAACATTGACCATGTCATGTTCTCTCAATGGTGCTTCTTCCTCTCTCGTGGGTTCCAACTCCTCCCTCTTGCGCTTGGCATTTTCTTCCAACTTTAAAATCGCCAATGCATCCGGTTCATTAAGGGCCTTGTTGAAATGGAACTCCACCTTTTCCTCTCCAATCTCGAAAGTGACTTTCCCATTCCTCACATCAAACTTGGCACCCGCCGTAGCTAGAAACGGCCTTCCGAGAATAATGGGCACCATCGGATCCTCTTTCATGTCTAAGATCACAAAGTCATCGGGCACAAAATATCTTCCAACTCTAACCGGGACGTCATCTAGAATTCCGGTGGCCTTTGTTGATGAACCATCGGCCATGGTAAGACTCATATCAACTGGTTCCATATCTCCGAGGTTAGCCCTTCTCCATATGCTCATGGGCATAACCGATATGCTTGCTCCCAAATCACAAAGAGCCTTGAAACTTTGGGATCCAATCCCCACGGTGATGGCAAATCTTCCGGGATCACCTAGCTTTTGAGGTAGCTCCAATATCTTCACCTCATCTTGCATCTCAACAATTGACCTCTTCTTGCTCAAGATTTCCTTCAAGAACTTTGCATAGGAAGGCATCTCACTTAGAGCATCGGTGAATGGAATAGTGATGTTCAAGCCATGCAAAAGCTTCAAGAACCGCTTGAACTTGCCCTCAACAATCTCCTTGGGCTTCTTCATAGGATATGGAAGAGTGGTAGCACCTTGCTTCTTGCTTGGATCCACCTCCTTGGATCGGTCTTTCTCTTTCTCAACGATCTCAGCCTGGACCGACTTAGGATCGACGTCGGGACCGACGTCAAGCATCTCGGACCGGGGGCAGGGTGCATCTGGGTAACTCGGGCCAACTTCATGGCATATCGGGCCCGACTTGGGTTCCACCTCGGTCCGACTCAGGGGACCTCCTCTGTCTTCTGGATCGATGTCTGGGCACGTCGGGCCCGAGGTGCTGGGTACCTCGGTCCGACTCTCTTCACTCCTCTTTGGAACTTGTGGCTCAGGCAAACTCCGTCCACTCCTCAATCTTATGGCACGAACTTCATTTTGTTGTTGTTGTGCACGGGGATTCTCCTCGGGTCGGCCCGGGAGTCTCCCTTCCTCTCTTGGAAGTTGATTTGCCATGTGAACAAATTGGTTGTCCACTTGTCTTCTCCACACATCAAACTCTTTGAATTGGGTCTCTATGTTGGTGACTTGATTCTTCAAATCTTGAGCCCATTGTGGTGTTTGCTCATAGAATCCGGGAGGTCGGTATGGTGGTGGTTGGGCTCTTGGCTCGTGTTGGTTGAAGTTGTTGTTGTAGCCACTAGCTTGGCCTTGGTTCCACCTTCCTCCATTGTTGAAATTGGTTCGCCCTCCATAGTTTCTTTGAACATAGTTGGCCTCTTCAATTTGCTCGGCCAATCGCACTTGGCGCTCATTTGGGCACTCTTGGGCTCCATGCTTCAAAGAACCACACTCTTCACAAGCTCTTGTGTTTTGTTGGAGATGACCCATCTTCCTCCTCATCTTGTTCAACTCATCCTCCAAGAATTGGATCTTCACATCTTTGTCCACCTCTTCACTTTTGGGATCGTAGAGCCTCTTCGGACCGTCTCCATGGACTCTCACTTCCTTACTCACTTGATTGACTCCATACATGGCCTCGTAATCCGAGAGCTTGTCTAGCAACTCCCATGCTTGCTCCGGAGGCAAGTCAATGAACCCACAATCGGTATGAAGGTTCAATTTATCTTTGGTAGCGGGGTTGATTCCTTGGAAGAAAATGTCTTGTAGGACATAGGGTTGTTGCCCATGCGTTGGACATGCCCTCAACATCTCTTTGAACCTATCCCATGCCTCGAAAAGTGGCTCATGAGCTCCTTGTTGAAAACTAGCAATCTTCCTTCTAAGCTCCGTCGTCTTGGTGGGCGGAAAGAACTTCATCAAGAATGAGTCGTTGAGAGCCCTCCATGATGTGATAGAACGAGGTGCTTCGCTCTCCATCCAATGCAAACTTTGCCTCCCAAAGACCACTTAAAGGCCTTGAGTAGCACGTACTCAAGTGTCTCGTCGTCCGTCTAGATGGTCTCACAAAGATCTTTGAATTGCTTCACATGCTCGATCGGGCACTCATTCGGTCTCCCTTGGAATTGCTCTCTCTTGATGAGTGAGATGAATTGAGTTTTTATCTCAAAATTCTTTGACACCTCCGGCAAGGCGATGGCCGGCTCGGGCACTTTCAACTCCGGATGCATGTCTTGTCTAGCATTCCGGGGTTGAGTGTTGATTTGAGCCTCCAATCTCATCCTTTGCTTCCTCTCTCTACGGGCCTCAGCATCTCGGTTCGCCATTTCAAGTTGCATTCGAGCCATGTCGGCTCTCATCCTTTCGAACTCCTCATCTCGGGCTTGGTCCGCCATCCTCTTCTTCTTTCGGGCTTGTCTTAGAATACTCTCCGGGTCACACACAAAGTCGAGCTCAAGGGTTCCTCGGACGGAACTAGCTCGCATGCACCTACAACCAAAGACATAAACAAAACCGAATCAAAACAAACAAGGGGTTTGGGCTAGTCCCTCACCCAAATCACTACCAAATTCAAAGACTCAACTAAGAGGGTACCTCGAACAAATAGAACTCCCCGGCAACGGCGCCAAAATTCTTATCGGTCCGGGATCGGAGGGTCTCAAAATTTAAATTTATAAAACCGAACCTCAATTGTAGTAAGGACGTAGGGTGTCGAACACACGGGAGTTCGTGCGTCGAGAGTACCCGAAAAACTAAAAAGGGAGAAAAGAAAGGCAAAACAAAGAAAAACAAGGGAGATCGCCTCGGACCGACCCTGCTCACTTCGGTCCGAGGGTGGATCGAGGTCGAGTTTGGACAAGACCGACACTAGGGAAGTCGGGCCCGATGTACTGGGTAACTCGGTCTTGCACAAATAAGTAGATCGGTCTTGGGTTTTTTTGGGTTCCTCCCCTAACTAGACATGGATATTCTTCCCCAATTCAACCAATAAGTGTTTGATCCTTGTGAGATCGAGGTTGCTAGCCTTCAATCTCTCCACTCTAAACTTCGACCCAAGGGAGTTTTCACTCTCCTTCGATGTTAGGTCTAGTAATCGGGTTCGAGATTGCTCTCGCTTACTCTTACCAATCACAAGCCCTAAACCCCTTGTTTTCACAAGAGAATTGAAGCTTAGTGTAGAGAGGATTCACAATTCAAGCACTCAAGGCTATGGAATTGGGGTTTTCTACCCAATCCTAGCTAGGGGATTCCCCCATAGCCCAAGACTATGGAATCTACTCCATATGGTAAGAGAAAAACATAATCAAAACGAAAATCAAGCAAATCTCAATCATCAACATCAAACCAAACTCAAATTGCATTCAAATCCAAAGTATCAACAAGATCCAAGTCTCAATTCTACTAGATCAAAGCAAAACAAAGTACAAAACTCACTAATCCTCCTCTCTAGGCCACCGATCTCCTCTTCCCTTCCTTCTCCTCTCTTCTCCTTGCTCTCCAAGCCTTCCTTGAGCCTCTAGAGAGTGATTTTGGGTGTGTTGTGTGTGAACTCTTGCTCCCCGCTCTAAATGATCACTAATCACCTCTAATTATCCTACTCTATTGATTGGGGACCAAGGAATTCCCAATTTAGAAAGGGGCAAATGTGGAAAGTTACTAAAAATATGCCTTGGGGAACAATCCACTCCATTGCCGACTCGGATCGACACGGGGCAACATCGGGCCCGACGTTGGGAACGTTGGTCCTGGTCTCTGGCTGCTCGATCTCGGGCCCGACGTGGTGGTGCTCGGTCCTGGGCCTCGATCCTTGTCTTCTTCTTGGGTTTCCTTTCGTTCCTCTTCATTCTTGGCTTGGCTCTTGCATTCCTTGACTTGGCTCCTTCATGAGCTCCTCCAAAATGTCCTCATTCTTGCCATTTTTCCTACAAATCAAATCAAACTCGCATAGTTTCCGAATCTCAAAGAAAACAGGGAACTAAGCTAAAAAGGAACGAAACTAACAAAGAAAGGAATGAAAAACACATATTTACAAGGGAAATTAACTACTAAAACACCTCCAAAATGAGAGAGATCAGGCGCCTAAGCAGAATTGAGCGGTAAAATACGAGTGTTTTAGGATCATTCTTGCTTGGGGACTTTGGGGCTTACATGTTAGATTTGGGTAGATCCTAGGTTGCTCTCTTTCATGTTTCAGAGCTTGAGTGATATATCTTTGTTGTGAGGTGTGTGTTTGAGCTTCATTGTTTTATACTCATGATTTCTCTATATTTTTAGGTTCGGGTTGTGAGCTGAGTGTTTTTATCTTCCCTTGTATTTCCTGAGATCTTGGATGTGCTTTCTTGTTATATTTGTTTTGAGCTTACTCGAGGACGAGCAAGATCTAAGTATGAGGGAATTTGATTCGGGCTATTTTGTATAGGTTTACTCTTGTATTTTAGGGCTATATTGAGTGTGTTTAGGTTAGATTTGCGCGTAATTGTAATATCAAGGCCGAAGACACAAGAATTCAAGATTCAAGAGTTTTAAGGCGTTTTGAGCTGTCTGCGCGACACCACTTGCTTGTGAAGGCCATATCTTGAGCTACAGAGGTCAGATTGAGCGGATTCCGGTGCCATTGGAAAGCTAACTTCAAGGGCTTAAATTCATATTTTTACATCGAAGTCAGATTCCAAGCGGAAGATGGTCAAAACAGCCTCCAAAGTGACACCAGAGGTTCTGTCCGAATACCGCGACCACGGCGGAGGAACCGCGACCGCGGTGGTTGCGAAGACGAGCTATTCTCTTCTGTTGTGAAAGCGCGGGCGCGGTGGGAGCGACGCGACCGCGGTGATGCCGGATCCGTGATGGGCCGAAGATCTATCTTCTTTCTATCTTCTTATCTTTTCTCTTTCCTTTTCTATCTTTTTTTCCTTTCCTAATTAGATTAGGGGAGCATGTTCTCTGGGTCTATATAAGGAGGAGACTCCATAGGTTTTAGATACAATATACATTCTACCTTCTACCTTCTTCTTCAATTCTTCTTTAGTTTAGTTATGGAGAGCTAGTCTCCTTGGGTTTGTTCAAGGGAGAAGCCCTGATGTATGAACTCGTGAGGTTTTGGTAATTGATTTCTATCCTTTGGTTAATATTGATTCTCTTGTGCTTCATCTTATGATTATTGATTGTTTCTCTAGGATTCGCGACCCTATTGAATTGATTAGCTTTCTACTGTTTGATTAGGTTTGGACCGTGGACAAAACTAATCTGTGAAAACAACTTAACTTAGACCTGTTGTCTATGCAACTAGGATTAAGAAGAGAATTGATTGTTTTATCTTGCAATTGACTCGTAGCTTGATTGTTTGATATTATATCCTGCATATCCTTGTTCTCTATGCTAATTCTAGGTTAAGCGTCCTTGCCTAGGGTTATAGAATTGCTTGGACCATGGACTTGCGATTGTTAATGATCAGGATAGGAACTAACCATAAGTGTGAATGAAATCAATGGATAAATCTATGATCGAGGGATTATATCATGAGTGGATCTTTTGAATGAACTTGTCTCCTTATCACTTGTTTCCCATATTTGTATGTTTGTTTATTTGTTTGTTCTTTGTTTTTAGATTAGTTTAGTATAGATTTCTCTCCTAAACCCCCCTTTCTTTGGTTGATAATTATATTAATACTAGAAGCCATAGTTCTCTTGGGTTCGACCCCTTACTTGCTTACTATACTTAGTTTGTAGTTTGGGTTATTTATTTTTGATCTTGGCACGACGACTTTAGCCAAGTCAGTCGGTCCCGTGCAATCCCACGTCGATCCTTCTCGGGCCGAAGTGACCTATGTCGGTCCCGAGAAGCTTCCATTGATTTTCCTTGTTTTTAACCTTTCTTCTTCCTTTTTTAAGTCTTTTTGGTGCACTCATCACACGAACTCCCGAGCGTTCGACACCCTACCTTGTACTACTACGGGGTTCAATTTTTAATTGAATTTTGACCCCCCAATCCGGACCGATCAGAATTTTGGCGCCGTTGCCGGGGAGTTCTACTTGTTTGAGGTACCTCTTTTGTTGAGTCTTTGATTTAGTAGTGATTTGGGTGAGGGATTAGCCCAAACCCCTTATTTGTTTTGATTTGGTTTTGTTTGTGTCTTTGCTTATAGGTGTATGCGAGCTCGTTCCGCCCGGGGAACACTTGAGTTCGACTTTGTGAGTGATCCGGAAAGCATAATCAAGCAAGCCCGAAAGAAGAAGAGAATGGAGAACCAAGCACCACATGATGATGAGGTTGCTAGGATGAGGGCCGACATGGCTCGTATGCAACTTGAGATGGAAAACCGGGAAGCCGAAGTGAGGAGAGAGCGTGAGCAAAGGTTGAGATTGGAGGCTCAACTCAACACCCAACCCCGGAATGCATGCCAATGCATGCATCCGGAGTTGAAGGTGCCGGAGCCGGCCATTGTCTTACCGGAGGTTTCAAAGAACTTCGAGATCAAGACTCAATTCATATCACTTATCAAGAGGGACCAATTTGAGGGGCGACCGAATGAGTGCCCGATTGAGCATGTGAAGAGGTTCAAGGATATGTGTGAGACTATCTCGACGGATGAGGAGACGCTAGAGTACGTGCTACTCAAAGCATTCAAATGGTCGTTAGGAGGCAAGGCATTACATTGGCTAGAGAGCCAAGCTCCTCGATCCATCACATCTTCACGGGCTCTCAACGAAGCATTCTTGATGAAGTTCTTCCCACCAACAAAAACAACGGAGCTTAGAAGGAAGATAGCAAGTTTCCAACAAGGATCAAACGAGCCACTCTTTGACGCTTGGGATCGGTTCAAGGAGATGTTGAGGCAATGTCCAACACATGGGCAACAACCATATGTTCTCCAAGACATATTTTTCCAAGGAATCCACCTCGCCACTAAGGACAAGTTGAATCTTCACACCGATTGTGGGTTCATCGATTTGCCACCGGAACAAGCATGGGAGTTACTTGATAAACTCTCCGACTACGAAGCCATGTACGGAGTGAGCTAAGTCAACAAGGAGGCAAGAGTCCAAGGAGATGGTACAAGGAGGCTCTATGACCCGAAGAGTGAAGAGGTTGACAAGGATGTGAGACTCCAATTTCTTGAGGATGAGTTGACTAAGATGAGGAGGCAAATGAGTCATTTCAAGCAAACCTCAAGGGCATGTGAAGAATGTGGATCTTTCAAGCATGTTGCTCAAGAGTGTCCCAATGAATGCCAAGTTCGCTTGGCCGAGCAAATTGAGGAGGCGCATTTTGTTCAAAGAAACTATGGAGGAAGAGCCAACTTCAACAATGGAGGCAATGGAGGAAATGGACGGTGGAACCAAGGCCAAGCCAATGGCTACAACAACAACTACAACCAAAATGAGCCAAGGGCCCAACTACCACCATACCGACCTCCGGGGTTTTATGAACAAACTCCACAATTGGCGCAAGACTTGAAAACTCAATTTAGCAATGTTGAGTGGCGAGTTGATGAGATGAGCACTCAATTCAAGGAGTTTGGTGTATGGAGAAGACAAGTTGACAACCAATTTGTTCACATTGCAACTCAACTTCTGAGAGAGAATGGGAGACTCCCGGGCCGACCCGAGGAGAATCACCGTGCCCCACAACACCAAAATGAAGTCCGAGCTATTGGGTTGAGGAGTGGTCGGAGCTTACCCGAGCCACATGTGTCGAGACCAAGGGAAGAGAGTCGGACCGACATCCCAGACATCACTTTGCCCCCAGACCGAGGACCAGAACATCGGGCCCAACGTCGAGCCTACATCGGTCCAAGCGGAGAAAGATGAGAGCGAGCCAAACCAGTCCAAGGAGGTCGATCCCATCAAGAATCAAGGCGGCACAACTCTTCCTTACCCATCAAAGAAGCCCAAGGATGTTGTAGAGGGCAAATTCAAGAGGTTCTTGAAGCTTTTGCAAGGGTTGAACATCACAATACCGTTCACCGACGCTCTAAATGAGATGCCTTCATATGCCAAGTTCTTGAGGGAGATTTTGAGCAAGAAGAGGTCGATAGTGGAAATGCAAGATGAGGTGAAAATCTTGGAGCTACCTCAAAAATTGGGAGACCCCGGGAGATTTGCAATTACCATTGGTATTGGGTCTCGGAAGTTTCAAGCTTTGTATGATCTCGGAGCAAGCACTAGTGTCATACCGTACACCATATAGAAGTCTACCGCCATGGGACTCATCGCTCCGGTTAACATGAGATTGACCGAAGCCGATGGAACATCAATTGAGCCGATTGGAGTGGTAGAGGATTATCCCTTGTGTGTAGAGGGGCATTATGTCCCGACGGACTTTGTTGTGGTTGACATGCTAGAGGTGCAGGGCGAGCCTATCATTCTAGGAAGACCTTTCCTTGCTACGGTGGGAGCTATCATAGATGTCAAGAAAGGTCATTTATCCCTTGATTTTGGAGGAGTAGAACTCGAGTTCTCCTTTAAACCAACTTCGAAGGAAGCTTTGCATAGAGAAGCCAAGATGATCCAATCTTTTCCAAGTGGAGTGCAATGGAAGGCTATATCTAACAAGCCAAAGGCGAGAGAGCTAAAGTTGAAAGCCATCCCACCACCTCATGGAGTTGAAGTGACCGATGAGGGTATAGCCGTCAACATGGTGGAGAGCGAGAAAGTGGAGGACGGAATGTCCTACTTGGAGGCGTTCAAAGCCGAAACGGAGGAAGCCCAAGCACCACCGGAACCATCTCATGAGCTCAAGAAGCTTCCAAAGGACTTGAGGTATGCATTCCTTGGCCCTAACTCTTCATTACCCGTGATTATAAATGCTAATTTGAATAATGAGGAAGAGACTAAGTTGTTAGAGGTCTTAAGGAAGCATAGAGGAGCTTTAGGGTATTCATTAGAGGAACTAAAGGGAATTTCACCCTCAATTTGCATGCATAGGATTTACATGGAGGATAACCATAAACCCACTATTGAACCACAAAGAAGATTAAACCCTAACATGAACGAGGTGGTTAAGAGTGAGATACTTAGGATGTTGGATGCGGGAATCATCTTCCCAATTTCGGATAGCAAATATTTGAGTCCCGTGCATGTAGTTCCTAACAAGGGTGGGCTAACCGTTGTGCAAAATGAGAAAGGAGAAATGATTCCTACTGGAACCACTACAAAATGGCGCATGTGCATTGATTACCGAAAGTTAAATAGTGTTACACGTAAGGATCATTTCCCCCTTCCTTTTATAGACCAAGTTCTTGAAAGATTGGCACAATATGAATACTTTTGCTACCTTAATGGGTATAGCGGATTTTGGCAAATCCCTATTCACCCCGATGATCAAGAGAAGACGACTTTTACATGTCCCTATGGAACAGTTGCCTATAGACGCATGCCTTTTGGTTTGTGTAATGCACCGGCAACGTTTCAAAGGTGCATGATGTCTATCTTCTCCGACATGGTTGAGGAAATAGTGGAAGTATTCATGGATGATTTTTCGGTCTATGGTTCCTCTTTTGATGCTTGTTTAGCTAATTTGGATAAGGTCTTAGCTAGATGTGAGGAAACTAACCTAGTGCTTAATTGGGAGAAATGTCATTTCATGGTTAAAGAAGGGATAGTTCTAGGACATCTCATTTCTAGTAGGGGGTAGAAGTTGATAAGGCAAAAATTGAAATAATTGAAAAACTTCTCCCACCTACTTGTGTTCGTGATGTTAGGAGTTTCCTAGGTCATGCGGGATTTTATAGACGCTTTATCAAGGATTTCTCTAAAATTGCAAAACCATTGTCTAACCTCTTGATGAAGGATGTTCCCTTCGAGTTTTCCGAGGATTGCATGAGTGCTTTTTGTAGGTTGAGAGATGCTTTGGTTTCGGCCCCTATCATGGCGTCACCCGATTGGAACCTTCCCTTCGAGGTGATGTGTGATGCAAGTGATTTCGCCGTGGGAGCCGTTCTTGGGCAAAGAAAGGAGGGAAAGTTGCATGCCATCTACTACGCAAGCAAAACTTTGGATGAAACTCAATGCAAGTACACAACAACGGAAAAGGAATTCCTTGCGGTGGTGTTTGGATTCGAGAAGTTCCGATCATACCTTGTGGGGTCTAAGGTGGTATTCTATACGGACCATGCGGCAATCAAGTACCTCATGAAAAAGAAAGATGCTAAACCGAGGCTCTTAAGGTGGATGCTTCTTCTTCAAGAGTTTGACCATGAGATCTGACGTCTCTCATTTTGGTGGTGTTTTAGTAGTTAATTTCCCTTGTAAATAAGTGTTTTTCATTCCTTTCCTTGTTAGTTTCGTTCCTTTTTAGCTTAGTTCCCGGTTTTCTTCAAGATTCGGAAACTATGCGAGTTTGTTATATTTTGTAGGTAAAATGGCGCATTTGAGGACGTTTTGGAGGAGCATCTAAGAAGGAGCTAAGCAAGGGAGCTACGGAACGGAAGAGCCACGCGAAGAATGAAGAGGAACTCAAGGAAAACCAAGAAGAGAAGAAGGACCGAGGCCCAGGACCGAGATACTACCAAGTCGGGCCCGAATTCGAGCACCAGAGTACAGGACTGACGTTCCCAACGTCGGGCCCGAGGTTGCCCCGTGTCGGTCCGAGTCGGCAAACGAGAAGATTAGGCTCCAAGGCACAAATGTTGTGATCTTCCAATTTTGCCCTTCTTCTAATTTGGAATTCCTTGGTCCCCAATCAAGAGAAGAGGATAATTAGAGGTGATTAGAGAGGATTAGAGGGGGGGGGGAATCACACACACACCAAAAATCACTCTCAAAGGCTCAAGGAAGACTTGGAGAGCAAGGAGAAGAAAGGAAGAGGAGGAGAGAGAGAGATCGGTGGAGCTAGAGAGGAGATTAGTGAGTTTGTACTTGTTTTCCTTTGGTTTTAGTAGAATTAAGACTTGGATCTTGTGAACCCCTTTGGATTTGAATGTAATTTAGCTTTGATTTGAGATTGATGATTGAGATTTGCTTGCTTTTCCATTTGATTGCTTTTTACTCTTACTTGATGGAGTAGATTCCATAGTCTTGGGCTATGGGGGAAACCCCTAGCTATGATTGGGTTAGAACCCCCAATTCCATAGCCTTGAGTGCTTGATCTATGAATCCTCTCTACATTGAGCTTCAATTCTCTTTTGGAAACAAGGGACCTAGGACTTGTGATTGGTAAGAGTAAGCGAAAGTGATCTCTAGCCCATCACTAGACCTAGCATCGAAGGAGAGTGAAAACTCCCTTGGGTCGAAGTGTAGAGTGGAGGGATTGAAGGCTAGCAACCTCGATCTCGTAAGGATCAACACTTATTGACTGAATTGGGGTGAAATTACCCAAGTTTAGTTAGGGAAGGAACCCCAAAACCCAAGACCGATCTACTATTTTTGCCTAATCGAAGTACCCAGTACATCGGGCCCGACGTAGTGTGTGTCGGTCCCGGCTAATTCAACCTCGATCCACCCTTGGACCGAGGTGACTAGTGTCGGTCCGAGGTGATTCCTTTTGATTTTCCTCGTTTTGCCTTTCTTTTACCTCTTTTTAGTCTTTTGGGTACTCTCAACGCACGAACTCCCGTGTGTTCGACACCCTTTCTCTCTTACTACAATAGAGGTTCGGTTTATAAATTTAGATTTTGATATCATCCGACCACCACACCCGGACCGATCAGAATTTTGGCGCCGTTGTCGGGGAGTTCTACTTGTTTGAGGTACCTTCTTTTGTTGAGTCTTTGATTTGGTAGTGATTTGGGTGAGGGATTAGCCCAAACCCCTTGTTTGTTTTGATTCGGTTTTGTTTGTGTCTTTGGTTGTAGGTGTATGCGAGCTCATTCCGTCCGAGGAACACTTGAGCTCGACTTTGTGTGTGATCCGGAAAGCATTATCAAACAAGCTCGAAAGAAGAAGAGAATGGCGGACCAAGCCCGTGATGAGGAGGTTGAAAGGATGAGGGCCGATATGGCTCGAATGCAACTTGAAATGGCGAACCGAGATGCCGAGGCTAGGAGAGAGCGTGAGCAAAGGATGAGATTGGAGGCTCAAATCAACACTCAACCCCGGAATGCTAGACAATACATGCATCCGGAGTTGAAAGTGCCGGAACCGGCCATCGTCTTGCCGGAGGTGTCAAGGAATTATGAGATCAAAATTCAATTCATCTCACTCATCAAGAGAGAGCAATTCCAAGGGAGACTGAATGAGTGCCCGATCGAGCATGTGAACCAATTCAAAGACCTATGTGAGACCATCTCGACGGATGATGAGACACTTGAGTACGTGCTACTCAAAGCCTTCAAGTGGTCGTTGGGAGGCAAGGCATTGCATTGGTTGGAGAGCCAAGCACCTCGATCCATCACATCATGGAGGGCTCTCAATGAAGCATTCTTGATGAAGTTTTTTCCGCCCACCAAGACGACGGAGCTTAGAAGGAAGATAGCAAGCTTTCAACAAGGAGCCCACGAGCCACTCTTCGAGGCTTGGGATCGGTTCAAGGAAATGTTGAGGGCATGTCCAACGCATGGGCAACAACCTTATGTCCTTCAAGACATATTCTTCCAAGGAATCAACCCCGCCACCAAGGATGAATTGAACCTTCATACGGATTGTGGGTTCATTGACTTGCCTCCGGAGCAAGCGTGGGAGTTGTTAGACAAGCTCTCTGATTATGAAGCCATGTATGGAGTAAATCAAGTGAACAAGGAAGCAAGAGTCCATGGAGACGATCCGAAGAGGATCTACGATCCAAAAAGTGATGAGGTGGATAAAGATGTGAAGATCCAATTCTTGGATGATGAGTTAAACAAGATGAGGAGGAAGATGGGTCATCTCCAACAAAACACAAGAGCTTGTGAAGAGTCTGGTTCTTTGAAGCATGGAGCCCAAGAGTGCCCAAATGAGCGCCAAGTCCGATTGGCCGAGCAAATTGAGGAGGCACACTATGTTCAAAGGAACTTCGGAGGGAGAGCCAATTTCAACAATGGAGGAAGGTGGAACCAAGGCCAAGCTAGTGGCTACAACAACAACTTCAACCAAAACGAGCCAAGGCCTCAACCACCACCATACCGACCTCCGGGATTCTATGAGCAAACACCACCATGGGCTCAAGATTTGAAGAATCAAGTCACCAACATGGAGAGAAAATTTGATGATCAATTCAAAGAGTTGGGTGTTTGGAGAAGGCAAGTGGACAATCAATTTGTTCACATGGCGAATCAACTTCCAAGAGAGGAAGGGAGACTCCCGGGCCGACCCGAGGAGAATCCCCGTGCCCAACAACAACAAAATGAAGTTCGAGCCATAGGATTGAGGAGTGGACGGAGTTTGCCCGAGCCACAAGTTCCAAGAACAAGAGAAGAAGGTCGGACCGAGTTGCCCAGTAACTCGGGCCCGACGTGCCTAGACATCGATCCAGAAGACGGAGGAAGTCCCCTGAGTCGGACCGAGGATGAGCAGAACACGGGCCCGACGTGCCCTGTAGTCGGCCCGATGTTCCCAGAAATTCCTTGCCCTCGGACCGAGGTTCCTGAAGTCGGTCCCGAGATCAATCCGACATCGGTCCAAGCTGAAAATGTTGAGAGAAGTCAAGATCGGTCCAAGGAGGCAGATCCAACCAAGAAACAAGGTGGCACAACTCTTCCTTATCCATTGAAGAAGCCCAAGGAGATTGTTGAGGGCAAGTTTAAGAGGTTCTTGAAGCTTTTGCAAGTTTTGAACATCACCATTCCATTCACCGATGCTCTAAGTGAGATGCCATCCTATGCAAAGTTCTTGAAGGAAATTTTGAGCAAGAAAAGGTCGATTGTAGAGATGCAAGATGAGGTGAAGATCTTGGAGCTACCTCAAAAGCTAGGTGATCCCGGAAGATTTGCAATCACCGTGGGGATTGGATCCCAAAACTTTAAGGCTCTTTGTGATTTAGGAGCAAGCATATCGGTTATGCCCATGAGCATATGGAGAAGGGCTAACCTCGGAGATATGGAACCGGTTGATATGAGTCTTACTATGGCTGATGGTTCATCTACAAAGGCCACCGGAATTCTAGATGACGTCCCGGTTGGAGTTGGGAGGTATTTTGTGCCCGACGACTTTGTGATCCTTGACATGAAAGAAGATCCAATGGTGCCCATTATTCTTGGAAGGCCGTTTCTAGCTACGGCGGGTGCCAAATTCGATGTGAGAAATGGGAAAGTGACTTTCGAGATTGGCGAGGATAAAGTGGAGTTCCATTTCAACAAAGCTCTTAATGAACCGGATGCTTTGGCAATCTTGAAGTTGGAAGAAAATGCCAAGCGCAAGAGAGAGGAGTTGGAACCCCCAAGAGAGGAAGAAGCACCATTGAGAGATCATGACATGATCTATGTTCAAGAGCAAGAAAGAGAGTTGCTAGATCCATTGGTGAACCATGAGGAGTCAAGAGATGGAGATAACCCAAGAGGCCATGAAGAGTATCCTTCTTTATATCCTTTTGATGTGGGAGACTCTTTCATTTGTTTAAGTGACTTAAAAGAGGATCTAGAGGATGATTACCTTTGCTTGAGTGATTTGCAAGAAGACTTGAGTTATAATATCATTGAGTCCCCTAGAAATTCTTTAGACTTTTATGGTGTAGGTAATGAAGATCAAGTGGAGAAGATGCAAGAGATGCCAACCTACACTTTGGAGGAGAAGAATGATGGAGAAGTTGGATGCCACACTTTCATCAAACACAAATGGTGGTACTTTGGCTATGAGGAGAGTGGAGATGCATATGACAAGGATGATCAATTCACCATTTTTCACCCTCCTTGAAGGGTAGAGGTTAGAAGTCAAGCTAGTGACTTAAAAGAAGCGCTCCTCGGGAGGCAACCCGAGTTTAGTAGGTTCATTTTCGTAGTTTCTAGTTTGTTTTTCTTTGCCTTAGCTTAGAGTCTTTCTAATCTCTCTTTAACATGTGTTTCGTGGAATTGTGTGTTATGTGAGCTTCATAATCATGGGTGGTATTGGTGAAATTAATAAAAGGACTTGTGGGTAGAGAATTGCCAAGACAAGGGATTTTTAGGAAGCCAAACCGGGTAGGACTGAGGTACCCAGTACCTCGGGCCCGAGGTCCCCAACGTCGGTCCTCTTTGGCCGGTCAACTTTGGTCTTAATTTTGGGGAAATTCCTATTATGCCCTTCTGACCTAACTTTGTCTTCTACCCAATTTAAGCCCTCTTTCCCATACCTAACACCCATCACCCTCATAACCACCTTCCCAAAATACCAAGCCCCTTCAAAAACCCCCAAATCGATCCTATCTCCACCATACTCGAACCCTAAGCAATCCCCACCACTACTCTCGATCCATACCCCTAGCATCCTCAAACATCGATCCACAAACCAAAAAAAAAAATCCCAACAAAATCCCAAAGTTCTTCATCCCTCTTCTAGATCTAGAAGAGAAATTTGAGTTCTAAGAAGTTGATTGCTAGAAGTCTTTGTTTCTTCAAAATTTGGTATGTGAATCTCAATCTCTACTTGATTCCTTGTGAATTTCATGCTTTCATTGCTAGATTTGAGATTTGCCATGATTGAGTGAACTTAGACCTTGAGCATCCATGGTGATTTTGCATGCATAGTGGAATTTGTGCTTAATTGTTGGTTATGCATGATAGAACCTACTTGGAACTTCGATTGATGATGAGAAATGGTTGATTTTGGATTTTAGGAGTATGATAGAGTGTTTTATGGGTGAATCTAGGAAGAAAAGTCGGATTAGACTCGGTCCGAGGTACCCAGAACCTCGGGACCGATGTTGCAAGTCGGTCCAAAACCCGGACCGAGGTTGAGAACCTCGGACCCGATGTGCTGTGTTGGTCAGTCCTATGCTATTTGACTTTCTCTTGTGTGAGCTTTAGGATTCATGAGCTTGATTGTTGGTGAAGGCATGTTTATCATGATGTATCTTGTAGCTTGACCATTGATATGTGATCCTTTACTCGTACATGTTGGATTTTGTGGATTTGGTGTCTTAAGAGCAAGTATGGGGTTATTTCCTTGCATGATGAGTTGTTAGTTGTGAAGGCATGTGCTCTTGTTGTGATTGAATAGATTTTATCTTGTAGTTCTTTGCTTGATTGTGTGTAGGTACCATGACTACATGAGCATCTTCTTCAAGGATGGAGAAAGCAACATGAAAGTCTAAGAAGTAGTCCAAGAGAGTCCAAAGGATGGACGACGTGCGCTTTGAGGATGAGGATGTAGCTCAAGAGTATGAGCGACTCATGGGTCTATCTCAACACACTCGGTGGTTAGATTGGGAGTCCATTAGAAAGATGAGCATGGATGAGGCTCTTGCTCGGTGCTACTCTCACATTGGTCTCAACGTGATGCTAAGGTGGAACAACACTCACTATCCCGCCTTAACATCCGAGTTTATGGCGTCATTCAAGTGCACGTATGAAGGAGTCGAGAGTGAGGGCATGATCTCCTTCCGAGTTGCATGAGGTCTCTCTCCGGAATTTCGCTAACTACCTTGGGTTCCATTTTCCGAGAGATGAGGCCTATGTTGATAACGAGAAGGTGGACTATCTTTGGAGGTTTGTAGCCGGAAGAAGTGAGATGAGGAAAGGCGCATCAACAAACGAGATAGCAAGTCCACTCTTTTGAGTCATGATCCGGGCTTTGGGTTGTGCCATCTTTGCTAGGCACGAGTTGAGCAAACCGATGAAGGAGGAGGTCATGTTGCTCTATGAGATGTTGTTTCACAATGATAAGCCAATGAACCTCACATGGGAATGGGTGAAGATGGTGAGGGATTTCCAAAGTTCCTCATGGATTTATTTTGGAGGCATGATAGCCCGTTTGGCTCATCGTCTTGCGGTGGACTTGTCTACCTACACGCCGGCCCCGAATGGTGTAGAGTTCATGGACCTTAAGTACTTCAAGAAGGCCAACATCATCAAAGAGAAGCAAGTGACCGGTGCCACCACCTATCTAGCCCCTCACTCCAACTTCGACAAGGTGCATATTCCTTTGGGACCTCGACTCTTCGACCTCACAAACTATTACAATTGGTACCAAGTGTGGGTGGGCAAGGAGAATCCTTATGGAGAGCCGGAGGGGACACTTGAGTGTAGGAGAGGAGCACAACACATTCGTTTCACTACTCCTCAAGCTTCCCCGGACACCGAAGAAGAGGAGACCAACCAATATGAGTTCGTGAGAAGAGATGACATGGACGTTGACTTGACTAGAGAAGAAGAAGAAGAAGAAGAAGATGGTGGTTACCACAATTTGCTCACCGACCACGCACCAACACTACTCGACCGAGGTGCAAGCCATGTCGGGCCCGATGTCCACCAACGTCGGTCCGACACATATTTGCCCGATCCGGTCCCGTGCCAATTCGAGAGGGGTGAGGGAAGTGGAGCAAGACAAGAACCACCAAGCTATGGAGGATATGAAGGGTATGCCCAATGGTATGGGCCCGGAATGGTGTTCCCCGAGCCTCAACAATCGGTGGACATGAACTTCTTGGCCAACCAATTAGCTCATCTTCAACTTCAACAATCTAGCATGCTTCAAGAGGCACACCAAATCAACCTTCAACAACAACACCTCAACTTCCAACAACAACAACTTTTCCACCACCAAGAAGACTTCCAAGCTCAATTTGAGGAAGTGAACCGCAACATCGCTTACACTAGACGTGATGTGGACGACTTGAGGGCGGTCGAGGACCAAAGATGGAGCGTCCAAGAAAGCTTTAATGAATGGATGACCGGGAACTTCTCTTCCCGTGAAGATCAATGGATGCGTCCCGCCCCACAAATTCAACCGCCAAGTCAAGACCCTTTCCACGACCAAGTGTATGAGCGCGAGCGGCACGCACGGCTTCAAAGGAGACGCCGTGGACACCCTCCGAACTAAACCTCAACATGCCATTCAAGAATAAAGAATTGTGAGCTCTCTTGACTCTTCTCTTTACTTTTGAGTTTTGATTTCTTTTGATGAGGACATCAAAATTTTAAGTATGGGGTGGGTTAGTAGCTCATAGTTCCTTGTGTAGTTTCATGTGTTTTCTCTTGTTTTGTTTATGGGATGTTTCATTTTTGGATAGTGGCATGATGAGATGCATGAATGATGATTGAATTTGATGGTATGAATAGATGAGTTTGTTTGTTTTGTTTGAGAAAATTTTTGCAAAAATTCCTAAAAATTTGAAAAATTTTGTGAAAAATGACAAAAAGATTTTGTTTTTGGACTAGGAATTCCCATCTTAGATGTCCATATGAGGGCTAATGATGATGTGAGCATGTAAAATCCTTTGCATATTTTTGGATAGTTTAGCCTCTAAATGATGTTGCTTTTGATGTGATGTGATATCTTGCATGTTTTTATTGAGCACATGAGTTCTAGGATGAGTTTTGATGCAACTAAGCTAGAGTGAACCTTGTGAGATTATTTTGGCCATTTTAGGGATGTTTGTTCATATTGCTTATCCCTCATTTTCTTGTGCGATTAGCTCATGCATGCTTAGTAAAACTTGTTATTGAGGTGTTTATCTATTTTCCAAGACCAATATGAGATTTGTTCTATGCTTTGTCACATTGATTTGAACTTTGTTTCATCTAGTCACAAAATGTTCCATATCCTACCTTGAAGATAAACCATTGTTTGTAGCCCCGTTTTAGCCTTAGACCTTTGTTTGAAACTCCTCAAAAATATGATTCCTAGCCTATATGACTTGACCCTTATGGGATTGGACTTTAGTGAGAGGTTTTGGAAGTATATTTGGAGAGTTGAGATTCTTCTTGGTGAAGGGCAAGAATGGAGTTACAAAATCAAGTGGGTAGTGTATCTTTGTTGAGAAGAAAGGAAGAAAAAGTTGGAAAAAGTAGTGCATTGAAAGCAAAGTGCTTAAGTGAAAAGAAATGGGCACCGACTGAGTTAAAGTGAACATCGGGCCCGAGTTAGAGTGCAAGTCGATCCTTAGTGGAAAAAGTGTGAAAAATCCAACAAAAAGTGTAGTGCAAAGATGAAGTGGAATGTTTAATGAAAGTATGGGTTGAAAGTTGAGAAAAGAAGAAGAAAAATCAAAGTCTTTTGGATGAGTGAAAGTTGAAAGTGGAATAATTTGGTGAAGTTGGTGAAAGACTAGAAAGTTCAATCCCCATTGTAAGCACCACAAGACCAAAATGATTCCCACCTTGAGAAACACCAAAAGCCCCGTTACAACCCGGCCAAATGGAACCTCTTTGAGGACTTCCATTGATCCAAGTTCATATTCTTTGTGTGCATTGTAATAGGCATCTCTAGGTGGAGGAATTGGTGATATTAGCTTCAATAGTAAAGTCTTTACTTGCATGATCTTGAGTTTGAGTGTTCATTGCTATACCTAAACACATGATGAGTGATACACATTTCATATTCTTAAAGTGAGGCTTGGTTGCATTTGACTTTATTCCTTGAACACTTGATCATGTGTGATGACATAATCTTGCTTGCATATCTATCACTTGGTCTTACTTGATTTTTCATATGAGGCTTTACTTGAAGATTGTGCTTCGGTCTTGCTTACATTGTTATTGCTTGAGGACAAGAAAGTTTAAGTATGGGGTATTCTGACGTCTCTCATTTTGGTGGTGTTTTAGTAGTTAATTTCCCTTGTAAATAAGTGTTTTTCATTCCTTTCCTTGTTAGTTTCGTTCCTTTTTAGCTTAGTTCCCGGTTTTCTTCAAGATTCGGAAACTATGCGAGTTTGTTATGTTTTGTAGGTAAAATGGCGCATTTGAGGACGTTTTGGAGGAGGATCTAAGAAGGAGCTAAGCAAGGGAGCTAAGGAACGGAAGAGCCACGCGAAGAATGAAGAGGAACTCAAGGAAAACCAAGAAGAGAAGAAGAACCGAGGCCCAGGACCGAGATACTACCAAGTCGGGCCCGAATTCGAGCACCAGAGTACAGGACCGACGTTCCCAACGTCGGGCCCGAGGTTGCCCCGTGTCGGTCCGAGTCGGCAAACGAGAAGATTAGGCTCCAACGCACAAATGTTGTGATCTTCCAATTTTGCCCTTCTTCTAATTTGGAATTCCTTGGTCCCCAATCAAGAGAAGAGGATAATTAGAGGTGATTAGAGAGGATTAGAGGGGGGGGAATCACACACACACCAAAAATCACTCTCAAAGGCTCAAGGAAGACTTGGAGAGCAAGGAGAAGAAAGGAGGAGGAGAAGAGAGAGAGATCGGTGGAGCTAGAGAGGAGATTAGTGAGTTTGTACTTGTTTTCCTTTGGTTTTAGTAGAATTAAGACTTGGATCTTGTGAACCCCTTTGGATTTGAATGCAATTTAGCTTTGATTTGAGATTGATGATTGAGATTTGCTTGCTTTTCCATTTGATTGCTTTTTACTCTTACTTGATGGAGTAGATTCCATAGTCTTGGGCTATGGGGGAAATCCCTAGCTATGATTGGGTTAGAACCCCCAATTCCATAACCTTGAGTGCTTGATCTATGAATCCTCTCTACATTGAGCTTCAATTCTCTTGTGGAAACAAGGGACTGTTGAAGGGTTTCTTGAACAAATAAATTTGTAGTCAAGACCCCGTTGCGTATAGCGAAGTCAGGATCGTCCACGGGAGCGAGAGTAGTGCTAAGTTTAATCGATAAACTACGAAAAGCAAAGAAAACAAGGGCAGAACAACTCAGGCTCGACCCATAGAGGGTCGATCTCGACCCTAGGGGGGTCGATCCTAAGAGCGGAAACACACGAACGCACACAAAACACACTCAATCACACAAGTAACGGTTCGAACACGCCTTAGGGAGTCAGGATCAAAGCAGAAACACGAATTTCAATCAATAAAAGGGGCAAATCCTAGGGCTAGGGCTACCACAACAACAACCATACATGCTTTTGACAAGAATTCACAACTATCATGCAATCTAGATCATAGAAAAGTTAACTTTCGCAAACAAGTCAAGTTATTCAATCAACTTTCGCAAATCAAACAACTTTCTACCTATCCTTCAACCTAGGAATATCAACTTTCGCAAATAATCCCATTAGATGTAATCAAGCAACTAACTTTTCACTTTCGCTAGGGTTAATTACAAGACATGCCTCAATTTTCACCAAGGATTAAGCATAAGATAGGTTAGATATGATCATCAAGCATTCAAGGCATGAATTCAAGTTTTAAACATGCATGATTGTGTTGGATTTTTGCCCAACCCTAGAACTTAAGAAGACTACTCACACATGGCAAAGAGAGACAAGGAAGAAGAAGAAGAAGACATGATCAAACCAAACTAAAATTCAACTAAAAAACAAAGGTCAATCTTACAAACCTCAAACTTGCTCTCCAAGTCTTCTTCCCAACTCTCCAAGTCTTGATGATTCATTGAATTCATGAAAACTATAGGTTCCACCTCCTTTTATAGACAAAAAGGAGTCCTAATCTAGCTAGGAAACACAAACAAAACACCTTCCTAAAATACAGATTTGGAAACTTCAACATGTAAATCCGGATAGGTGAAGGTCGGCCACGAGGTTCGACCCTCTTAGGGTCGATATCGACCCCTTCAGGGTCGATCCTAAGTCTCGTTTTCCTTGCGCTCTAAGTTTGGTAAAGTGGCTCGAACTCGACCTCCTTGGGCTCGATCTTGGGACTTTTTCCTTGACTTTTCTTCTTGCTTTGGCTTCTCTTTAGCTCTTCTTCTTGGCTCTTCCACTTGAAATCTTCCTCCTAGCTCGTCCATCCTCTCCTAGCCTCGCTCCAAACTCATCTTCAATCTTCAAAATACCTACAAAACGACACAAATATGCGTAGTTTCCGAATCTCAAGGAAATACGAAAACTCATGCAAAAAGACTCAAAAACACAAGACTCAACTACAAAACTCAACTCAAACTAACCTATCTAGACCCTAAAAATCTACCTAAAAACGCGGACATCAAAACACCCCATACTTAGACTTGCTTGTCCTCAAGCAATAATCATGCAAATCAAGACCAATAACACAATCTTCAAACATAGCCCTTATCAAAACATGTTAAAACACAAGTGAAAAGAAGACAAGTAACTTTAACGTCATCACATATGTATGTCTCAAGCATAGGCAATCACGATCCAACCTCACAAGGGATATAAATGTGTTTCTCTCTACTCTCATGTGTTTAGGCTTTTAAATCAACTCTCATCTCAATCTTTATGCAACATCTACTTTATCATTGAGACATATATCACCAATCTCTCTACCTAGAGAAGTCAAACCACATCAATCTTCATAAGAACTTAGGCTCAATGAAATCTTCATAGAAGACTCATTCGGCCGGGTTGCAATGGGGATCGGTAATAACATAAGGTAGGGAGTTCTTTGGCCATGTGGTGCTAAATCCGGGAATCCAACTCCTAAATACAACACTACAAACCAAAACAACTCACTTCTCTTTCAACTCCTAACCAAACACTTCATCAATCAAACTCATACCCATCAATTTCTAACCCAAACTCCCATAATACAACTTAGAAACACTAAGAATTCTTGGCTTTGCACTTAAACATTTTTTCCTTTTTCTTTCTTTTCTCCTATTTTTTTTTCCTCTTCCTAGCTCGAGCCTACTGAGGGTCGAGGTCGACCCCTGGGGGGTCGAACCTGAGAGTACGTTTTTTTTTCACTGGGGGACGAGATCGACCCATTAGGGGGTCGATCCTGAGTAGTTTGGTCGAGCTTTTTTACTTCTTTTCTTCAATTTTTCAACAATGTGCAGTCCAAGCCAAGAATCCTATTACACTACACTTCAACAAGTTGTTTTCTACCCTTTAACAATGTCACCTCTTTCAAACCCAACACAAATGTCACTCAACAAAACTTATTCCCAACACATCTAAGTTCAATTCCCGGAATAGGGTCAAGCTAATATGGGCTAGGGATAATTTTTGTGGAGCTTCAAACAAAAGGCTAAGGCTAGAATGGGGTTTCAAGCAAAGACAATTCAAGGTAAGCATGGGAGAATATGGGCTAAAAATATAAGTTCTTAATCACAATCAACATGCATGAACAATCTCATAACGGCTTCAATAAATAGATAACCATATCAACAACAAGAGACCTATGCATAAAGAGAGCAAAATCACACAAACAAAGAAAAGGGAATCAATGATGTTCTCCCTATAAGGCCAAAATTCTCACTAGGTAAAAATTATGTTGGATTGCAATTACTTTTACTCAAAACACATATGCTCAATTTCATCACAAGTCTCATTCACAATCAAAAGCAATTTCTCATAAACTTGGGCTACACTATCCAATTATGCCAAAGGAATTACATGATAAGCATGAAGATTAATTTTCATCATAGGACATCTAAGATGGAATGCTCTTCTATCCTAAAACAAACAAGGAAGAAAATATATTTTTTTTTTTTGGTTTTTTTTTTTGATATTTTTCAATTTTTTTGGATTTTGAAGTTTTCTAATTTTTTTTGGATTTTTGACATTTTTTCTTTACAAACAAACTATCAAACTACTCAAACAAAGAAAGCAAAGACTCAATTATGTACAACATGTGAGATTTCTTCTTCCCCACCCCATACTTAAATCATGCAATGTCCCCATGCATGAAAACATATGAAAAAGTAAAGAGAAAAGAAGAAGAAAACTCACAATGGACTATTGGAAGCTTGGAAAGGAGGTAGAGCTTAGAAGACATGTATGCTGGCACGACCCTGAGGGGGGGTCGAGATCGACCCCCTTAGGGTCGATCCTGAGAGGTGGATGAGGGAGAGGCAGAGCAAGGAGGAGGTCGTGATCGACCCTCATGGGGTCGGTCTTGAGGGCTCATGTACCTCATGTAAAGTCGTCTTTTCCCATCCTTTTTGAGCCCGCATTTGAAGCTTAGCACCTTGCAAAACTCCCACAAAGATCTTATCCCAACAAATGTATCGTATCCTAGTCTAATCTAAGGAAGGTTAGAAGAAACAAAAATCTAGTCTAGAAATTGGAAAATCAAAAATCAAGAAAAAAAAGGAAAAACTAATCTAGAAACCGGGTTGCCTCCCGTAAGCGCTTTTTTTAACGTCGTTAGCTTTACGAGAAGTTCCTCAACTAGTTGGAGGATGTGAGTGCCAAGGTGGCTCGGATGTCCTCATCGCCACCCCATACTTAGAATGAGAAGAGAGGGTGGAAGAAGGTGTAGAGAGAGGAGTACCACAAAGCATGCAAGAAGAGTGAGAATATTGACCTGTATCGACCGGCGGACGGGTCGGTGTCGAGTGGCTTTGTCCGGAGTCAAGCTTCTCTTGTGCATGAGGTGCGGTCGGTCTTGACCCAGGACTGGTCGTGACCGAGCTTGTATGGGCGATATCGAGCCTTAACACCTCGCCTTTCCAAAGGTCCTCTTCCGAATGAAAGTGGTTAATGGGTACCACGTCTCTAGACTCCATGATGCCCCCAATAGGTAGCCGAAACTCTACCACCTCATCACCAATTCCGAAGGTAAGAAGACCCTTCTTCACATCAACCTTAGGTCCGGCGGTTGCTAGGAATGGTCGCCCAAGGATAATTGGTACGTCGGGATCTTCCGGCATATCCATGACAATAAAATCATTAGGCACGACAAACTTGCCGAGTTGGATAGGAAAGTCGTCGACAACACCGGTGGGCTTCACACAAGAACCATCCGCCATGTATAACGTCATGTTCACCGGTACTAAGGGCCCCATGTTGGTCTTGGACCAAATTGAGAGTGGAAGCAAGCTAGCACTAGCACCAAGATCACACAATGCTTTGAAACGATAAGCTCCAATACCGATAGTAATAGCAAATTTCCCGGGATCACCGAGCTTCTCGGGAAGGTCCAACGACCTCACCTCATCCGTGAGTTCCGACATTGATCGCTTCCTAGATAGAATCTCCTTCAAGAACTTGGTGTAAGCGGGCATTTCATTCAAGGCCTCGGCGAAAGGGATAGAAAGATTCAAGCCTTGAAGCAACTTAACAAAGCGCTTAAACTTTCCTTCCGTCGCGTCCTTGGGCTTCTTCGAAGGGTAAGGAAGTATCTTAGAATGGGAAGAGGAAGGAGTAGGATCCGGAATGATTGGCGGAGAAGGGTTGGAAGACGTTCCGGGTGCAGGGTGGGCGAGCTCGACCTCAGCGGGGTCGATCGCCCCTTCATCCTCATCATTGGCGGTCTTAGGCTCGACCATGGAGGGGGTCGAGATCGACCCAGGTGGGGTCGATCCTGAGGCTGCTTCTTCCGCCGTTTGCTTCGGTGGATCGGGTAATGCTTTGCCACTCCGAAGGTTCATGGCTCGGATTTCACCATTGCTTGCTCGGCCTCTAGGATTCTCCTCGGGTCGGCCCGGAAGTTGTCCTTGAGGTCGTGGGATTTGAGCCGCTAGATTACCAAGTTGGGAATCAACATTCTTGCTCCATGCATCAAAGTTTCCCAATTGGCCTTGAACGCCATCAAGTTTGCGGTCGAATCTTTCAAAGTAACCGTGAGCCCAAGCCGGTGGTTCTTCTTGATAACCGGGAGGTCTATAAGGGGGGCCCTTTGCTCATGTGGAGGAGGTGGATAACTTTGGCCTTGGCCATTGTTATTCCATTGAGGATAGTTGTTGTTGTTTCTCCCCGCATAAGCATTGTTTTGGCCTCGGTAGGGTCCTCGCATATAGTTAGCCTCCGCATATGCCTCGGCAGCCCGAACTTGCTCCACATTTGTACAAGAAGCGGTGGTATGAGATTGGGAACCACATTCTTGACAAGTGGGGGCAACGGACTTGTAGTAACTCACTTGCTTCTCGAGTCGGTTGATCTTATCTTGCATGAATTGAAACTTCACATCTTGATCACTTGGCTCACTATTCGGATCATAACGCTTCTTTGATTGAATCCGGATGGGTTGTTGGGTCCCATACATGGCATCATAGTTGGTGAGTTTGTCCAATAGAGCCCATGCCTCATCGGGATCCATCTCAATGAAACCGCAATCGGTGTGAAGATTGATGCGGTCCTTTGTAGCGGCGTTGATCCCCTGGAAGAATATCTCTTGAAGAACATAAGGAGGTTGTCCATGAGTAGGAAATTGCCGAAGAAGCTCCTTGAATCTCTCCCAAGTCTCAACAAAAGTCACGTTAGGAAGTTGATGATAAGAAGTGATGCGCTTCCTTAGCTCGGTAGTCTTGGCCGGTGGAAAGAACTTCGTCATGAACAAGTCGTGCAAAGCCTTCCATGTAGTGATGGACCTGGCGGGTAGACTTTCGAGCCAATGAAGTGCCTTCCCGGTTAGAGACCACTTGAACGCCTTGAGGAGCACATATTCAAGTGACATGCCATCGGCGGCGATGGTGTCACAAAGATCGGTGAAATTTTTGATGTGCTCCATAGGGCATTCGGATGTCTTGCCTTCATATTGAGACCTCTTGATGAGAGTGATGAAGTGGGACTTGATCTCAAAGGCACGCTCGATCGCCGGGAGCACTATAGCGGACTCGGGAACTCTAAGCTCCGGATGCATGTATTGTTTAGCGTTCCTCGGAATAGCATCTAGTTGTTGTTGGAGACGGGCAGCAGCCTCTCTCTCTCGATGCAAAGCAGCATCTTGAGCCGCACGCTCCATTTGCATGCGCTCCATCTGAGCACGGAGTTGTTCCATCTGTTGAGCAAGAGCCTCAGCGTCGGCCATTGCTCGTCGTTCTCATAGCCTGCGATGAAGGGTTCTCTCTATTTCAGGATCAAAGGGAAAATAGTCGACTTTCCTTCGTGAACTAGAGGGCATACACCTGCAATCACAAACACAAGAAAACGAATCAGTAACACACAAGGGGTATGGGCTATTCCCAAACCCAAATATCAACTAAACTCGGCACTATTGCACACTCCCCGGCAACGGCGCCAATTTGTTGAAGGGTTTCTTGAACAAATAAATTTGTAGTCAAGACCCCGCTGCGTATAGCGAAGTCAGGATCGTCCACGGGAGCGAGAGTAGTGCTAAGTCTAATCGATAAACTACGAAAAGAAAAGAAACCAAGGGCAGAACAACTCAGGCTCGACCCAAAGAGGGTCGATCTCGACCCTAGGGGGGTCGATCCTGAGAGCGGAAACACACGAACGCACACAAAACACACTCAATCACACAAGTAACGGTTCGAACACGACTTAGGGAGTCAGGATCAAAGCAGAAACACGAATTTCAATCAATAAAAGGGGCAAATCCTAGGGCTAGGGCTACCACAACAACAACCATACATGCTTTTGACAAGAATTCACAACTATCATGCAATCTAGATCATAGAAAAGTTAACTTTCGCAAACAAGTCAAGTTATTCAATCAACTTTCGCAAATCAAACAACTTTCTACCTATCCTTCAACCTAGGAATATCAACTTTCGCAAATAATCCCATTAGATGTAATCAAGCAACTAATTTTTCACTTTCGCTAGGGTTAATTACAAGACATGCCTCAATTTTCACCAAGGATTAAGCATAAGATAGGTTAGATATGATCATCAAGCATTCAAGTCATGAATTCAAGTTTTAAACATGCATGATTGTGTTGGGTTTTTGCCCAACCCTAGAACTTAAGAAGACTACGCACACATGGCAAAGAGAGACAACGAAGAAGAAGAAGAAGACATGATCAAACCAAACTAAAATTCAACTAAAAAACAAAGGTCAATCTTACAAACCTCAAACTTGCTCTCCAAGTCTTCTTCCCAACTCTCCAAGTCTTGATGATTCATTGAATTCATGAAAACTATAGGTTCCACCTCCTTTTATAGACAAAAAGGAGTCCTAATCTAGCTAGGAAACACAAACAAAACACCTTCCTAAAATACAGATTTGGAAACTTCAACATGTAAATCCGGATAGGTGAAGGTCGGCCACGAGGTTCGACCCTCTTAGGGTCGATATCGACCCCTTCAGGGTCGATCCTGAGTCTCATTTTCCTTGCGCTCCAAGTTTGGTAAAGTGGCTCGAGCTCGACCTCCTTGGGCTCGATCTTGGGACTTTTTCCTTGACTTTTCTTCTTGCTTTGGTTTCTCTTTAGCTCTTCTTCTTGGCTCTTCCACTTGAAATCTTCCTCCTAGCTCGTCCATCCTCTCCTAGCCTCGCTCCAAACTCGTCTTCAAGCTTCAAAATACCTACAAAACGACACAAATATGCGTAGTTTCCGAATCTCAAGGAAATACGAAAACTCATGCAAAAAGACTCAAAAACACAAGACTCAACTACAAAACTCAACTCAAACTAACCTATCTAGACCCTAAAAATCTACCTAAAAACGCGGACATCAGGGACCTAGGGCTTGTGATTGGTAAGAGTAAGCGAAAGTGATCTCTAGCTCATCACTAGACCTAGCATCGAAGGAGAGTGAAAACTCCCTTGGGTCGAAGTGTAGAGTGGAGGGATTGAAGGCTAGCAACCTCGATCTCGTAAGGATCAACACTTATTGGCTGAATTGGGGTGAAATTACCCAAGTCTAGTTAGGGAAGGAACCCAAAAACCCAAGACCGATCTACTATTTTTGCCTAATCGAAGTACCCAGTACAACGGGCCGACGTAGTGTGTGTCGGTCCCGGCTAATTCAACCTCGATCCACCCTCGGACCGAAGTGACTAGTGTCGGTCCGAGGTGATTCCTTTTGATTTTCCTCGTTTTGCCTTTCTTTTACCTCTTTTTAGTCTTTTGGGTACTCTCAACGCACGAACTCCCGTGTGTTCGACACCCTACCTCTCTTACTACAATAGAGGTTCGGTTTATAAATTTAGATTTTGATATCATCCGACCACCACACCCGGACCGATCAAGATCAAGGATAAAATTGGTGCGGAGAATGTGGTGGCCGGTCATCTATCTCGTTTGCCCATTGAGTACATGATGGAGATGGAGGATGGTGTAGCAATGGATGGTGCAAGGGCGGATGAAGGTCTCATGAGCGGAAAGGAGAAAAAGAAGGAGGGATCGACCAAGATGGTGTATCGGGTCCGAGGTGTAAAGGGTCAGACGTTGTCCAAGCAAGCTCCAGCAACTCGGGACCGAGGTCCACAGAGTCGGGCCCGATGGATTTGTGCACTTGTGCAACTCGACCGATGTCCAATCATGTCGGGCTTGGTACTTTGCAATGTCGGTCCATAAGAGCAAGTAAGGTTCTCAACTCCGTCTCTATTCCATCCCGTTCTCAATTGATTAATTCTTTTTCTCCCGCTTGTCTCCTATCTATTGGTGCCATGAAACGAGGGATTACCCCTTGGTTTGCGGACTTTGCTAACTTTGCCGTAGGGGGAGTGATCCCACCAAATTTGTCTTATTCGGCTAGGAAGAAATTCTTGCATGATGCTAGGCAATATTATTGGGACGATCCGTACCTCTACAAGGAAGGGAGTGATCGAATCTATAGACGGTGTGTTCCAAGTGAGGAGGTTGAGAGCATAATTCGCCATTGTCATTCCTTGCCAACGGGAGGTCATGCCAAGAGTTCCAAAACCACGGCAAAGATTCTACATTGTGGTTTCTATTGGCCAACCATGTTTCAGGATGTGCATGAGTATGTGAAGAGATGTGAAGAGTGCCAAAGAGAAGGGAACTTGTCAAGGAGAAATGAGACTCCTCAAACCGGAATACTAGAGGTGGAGCTCTTTGATGTATGGGGAATCGACTTCATGGGACCATTTCCCACGTCGGGACCTTACAAGTACATCTTAGTAGCCGTGGATTATGTCTCAAAATGGGTGGAAGCCATTCCAACGAGGACTAATGATGCAAGGGTGGTAATGAAGTTCTTGAAAAGCAACATTTTTGCAAGATTTGGTGTGCCTAGTGTCCTCATTAGTGATGGCGGTCCTCATTTCATTGAAAGATGCTTCGAGAATGTGTTGATCAAGTATGGGGTGTCCCACCGAGTTGCTACTCCCTATCATCCTCAAACAAGTGGGCTAGTTGAGGTGTCTAACCGTCAAATCAAGGCCATCTTGGAGAAGGCGGTGTCTAGGTCAAGGAAAGATTGGGCATCTAAGCTTGATGATGCACTTTGGGCTTATTAAACCGCCTACAAGACGACTTTGGGGACTACACCCTTCAATCTAGTCTATGGCAAAGCATGTCATCTACCGGTGGAGTTGGAGCACAAATCCAAGTGGGCTCTCAAGGAGATGAATTGGGATGTAAACTTGGCCGGTGAAAAGAGATTTCTAGACCTCCATGAGTTGGGAGAATTGAGGTTGAAAGCTTATGAAAATGCTAAGTTGTATAAGGAGAAAACCAAGAAGTGGCATGATAGGAAATTGATTCCAAAGACCTATCAAGTTGGTGATAAAGTTCTTCTCTTCAATGCAAGACTTAGATTCTTCCCCGGAAAGCTAAGGACAAGATGGAGTGAACCATTTGTGGTTCACCGAATCCATTCTCAAGGTGCGGTAGATTTGGTTGATGAGAATGGACAAGTTTTCCAAGTGAACGGTCATCGGTTGAAGAAGTTCTACGACAAGGTCGATCCAAGTGAAGAAGTTAGAGCCTCATGGGCTCTCCTTCTAGCCAACTAAATCTAGACATGCCAATCAAGAATAATTAATTGTGAGTTTTTCTAACTCTCTTCTCTTTTATTTTGAGTTTTGATTTCTTTGTTTTGATGAGGACATCAAAATTCTAAGTATGGGGTGGGGTTAGTTGCTCCTAGTTTCATGTGTTAGTTTCTTGGTTTGTTCTTAGTTTGTTTTGGGATGTTTTCTTTTGGATAGTGGCATGAGATGTTTCATGCATGATGATTGAGTTTGATATGATTTCAATGGATGAGTTTGTTTTGTTTTGAGACAATTTTTTGCAAAAATCCATAAAAATTTGAAAAATTTCGGTTAAAAATGTCAAAAAGATTTTGTTTTGGACTAGGAATTCCCATCTTAGATGTCCAAAGAAAGTTAATGATGATGTGAGCATGTAAACTCCTTTGCATATTTTTGGATGGTTTAGCCTCTAAGTGATATTGCTTTTGATGTGATGTGATATCATGCTTGTTTTTATTGAGCACATGAGTTCTAGGATGAGTTTTGATGCAACTATGTATGAGTGAACCTTGTGAGATTGATTTTTGGCCATTTTAGGGATACTTGTTCATATTTGCATATCCCTCATGTTTCTTGTGTGAATAGCTCATGCATGCTTAGTAAAACTTGCTATTGCAGTGTTTATCTATTTTCCAAGACCAATATGAGATTTGTTCTATGCTTTGTCGCATTGATTTGAACTTTATTTCATTTAGTCACAAAATGTTCCATATCCTACCTTGAAGATAAACCGTTGATTGTAGCCCCGTTTTAGCCTTAGACCTTTGTTTGAAACTCCTCAAAAATATGATTCCTAGCCTATATGAATTGACCCTTATGGGATTGGACTCTAGTGAGAGGTTTGGAATGTATTTGGAGAGTTGAGATTCTCTTTGGTGAAGGGCAAGAAATGGAGTTATAAACCAAGTGGATAGTGCATCTTTGTTGAGCAAAAAGTGAAAAAGAAAGAAAGAAAAGTTGGAAAAAGAAGTGGATTGAAAGCAAAAGAGCTTAAGTGAAGAAAAGGGTCCCGACCGAGTTACAAGAGACCTCGGGCCCGATGCGTAGTGCAAGTCGATCCTATGTGCAAAAGTGTGAAATATCCAACAAAAAGTATAAGTGCAAAGATGAAGTGGAATGTAAAGTGAAAGTTTGGGTTGAGAAAAGAAAAATCAAAGTCTTTTGGATAAGAGTGAAAGTTGAAAGTGGAATAATTTGGTAAAGTTGGTGAGAGATTAGGAAGTTCAATCCCCATTGTAAGCACCACAAGACCAAAATGATTCTCACCTTGAGAAATACCAAAAGCCCCATTACAACCCGGCCGAATGGAACCTCTTTGAGGACCTCCATTGAGCCAAGTTCATATTCTTTGTGTGCATTGTAATAGGCATCTCTAGGTGGAGGAATTGGTGATATTAGCTTCAATAGTAAAGTCTTTACTTGCATGATATTTGAGTTAGAGTGTTCATTGCTATACCTAAACACATGATGAGTGATACACATTTTCATATCCATAAAGTGAGGCTTGGTTGCATTTGACTTTATTCCTTGAACACTTGATCATGTGTGATGACGTAACCTTGCTAGCATATCTATCACTTGAGCTTAATAGTGTTTTCATATGAGGTTTTACTTGAAGATTATACTTCGGTCTTGCTTACATTGCTATTGCTTGAGGACAAGCAAGTTTAAGTATGGGGTATTCTGATGTCTCTCATTTTGGTGGTGTTTTAGTGGCCAATTTCCCTTGTAAATATGTGTCTTTTGTTCCTTTCTTAGCTAGTTTTGTTCCTTTTTAGCTTAGATTCCGATTTTCTATGAGATTCGGACACTATGCGAATTTGTTGTGTTTTGTAGGTAAATTGGCGTGTTTTGAGGAAGTTTCGGAAGGAGTCCCTAAGGAAGAGCAAGGCATGAGCACAAAGGAGCGGAAGAGCCGAGCGATCAACGAAGAGGAGCTCAAGAAAGACCAAGAAGAGAAGAAGACCGAGGCCAGGATCGAGGTGACCAGCAACTCGGGCCCGAGATCGGCTCATGGAGACCCGGACCGAGGTGTGGCAAGTCAGGCCCGAGGTTGCTCCGTGTCGGTCCAAGTCGGCGAAGTGTAGATTGGGCACCAAGGCACACAAATGTGATCTACCACTTTTGCCCCTCTTCCATTTTTGGAGATTCTTGGCCCCTAATTAAAAGGAGAGAAGACAATTAGAGGAGGATAAAAGTTTAGACACATCTGATCACTCTCAAAGGCTCAAGGAAGACTTGGAGAGCAAGGAGGAAGAAGGAAGAGGAGAAGAAGAGGAGAATTCGGTGGAGGATTGCTAGATCTAGGAGGAATTTGTGAGTTTGAACTTGTTTTGCTTTGCAATTTGTGGATTTGAGTTTGGATCTTGTTATTTCCCTTTGAATTGAATGAGATTTGGCTTTGATTTGAGTTTGATGATTGAGATTTGTTTGCTTTGTCCTTTGATTGCTTTTTACTCTTTCCATATGGAGTAGACTCCATAGTCTTGGGCTATGGGGGAAACCCCTAGCTAGGTTTGGGTATGAACCCCCAATTCCATAGCCTTAAGTGCTTGATCTAGGAATCCTCTCTACATAGAGCTACAATCTCTTGTGAAAGCAAGGGATCAAGGGCTTGTGATTGGCAAGAGTGAGTGAAAGCGATCTTTTGCCTATCATTTGAACTTGCATCGAAAGGGAAGTCAATTTCCCTGGGGTCGATGTGTAGAGTGGCGGGATCGAAGGCGGACAACATCGATTCTACGAGGATCAACACTTATTGGCTGAATTGGGGTGGAATTACCCACATCTAGTTAGGGAAGGAACCCAAAAACCCAAGACCGATCTCTCCTATTGCTTAGTCCGACTTACCCAAACCTCGGGCCCGACTTCAATCTGTGTCTGTCCCGTGCAATCCCACGTCGATCCTTCTCGGGCCGAAGTGACCTATGTCGGTCCCGAGAAGCTTCCTTTGATTTTCCTTGTTTTTAACCTTTCTTCTCCCTTTTTAAGTCTTTTTGGTGCACTCATCGCACGAACTCCCGAGCGTTCGACACCTTACCTTGTACTACTACGGGGTTCGGTTTTTAATTGAATTTTGACCCCCCAATCCGGACCGATCAAGAATAGTGACAGCGGAAGTTCGAAATTGAAGTAATGAATGAGGCTTCAATCGTCCTCTATGGCTGATTAAAACCCAAAATCGTCCGAGTAGAGAGAGAAGGGATCGAAGCAATCTTTGTGAGTGAAAAACAAAGGGAAGGGTTACAAAACAGAAAGACTTTGAGCGAGATATTGGGATTTGATAATTTTGAAAAGGAATAAAAATATATATCAGGATTTCAAAATAATCTCCTACATCTCACCTCTACACCATACATCCACCTTATTTTCACTTCAATCCGGCTGTCTAAATGTGCTAATCGGATGGTCATAAATCCGGCTCCTAGAACACCATATAGGCACATGTACCCTAGAGCGTTATTTTATTTATATAAATATATAATGACAAATAATCCTTACAAATCAACAACTTACCAAATTGATATCTTGATCCCATATCACCTCAAGTATTTCTATATGGTAGTCCACCATTATCTACCCTTGATTTCATCTAGTCTAATGCTAATTAAGAGGGCTCTCTAGTACACCTTAATTGCTAGTGATTACCAGCGTCCCTCTATGTATATAATCCATTCGTACAGCTACCTAAGCATATACGACGTAGTATGTACGTACATCTGCTTAAGTATTTTCCTTATCTCGGTATGATTTATTAAGCTATGACCTCAAGGGGTTGGTCTAGTGGAGCATGACAGGGCATCGGCCTGACAGGTCGCAGGTTCGATCCCCCCTAGTCTCCTTGAGGTGAGACATATGTAAATCTCATTGTAAGAGCTCTCTGAGCCCTTGGGTCTTCCCTGATCTTGGACTGGGGCACCATCTCCTCATCCTAAATTTATTTTACCAAAAAAAAAATGATTTATTAAGCTATACCCGTAATATGGGTGGTTTGGGTGATGGAATTGCTTCACACATTCATTTTTCAGTCCGTTTAATTTTTTTCTTATAGCATGTTAGTATCGATCAGTCTGTAACCAATTCGTACAACTTGTACAAATAATGCCTAAATGCATGTTAGGGCTACCCTTAAACTAACTGAGAAGGCCCTCAACCTTTAAACTAGCTAGCAAATATGTGTTTATGTATTCGTGATTTTTGTGTTGCAATATTCATGTTGTACACCATGTATCGATGATTTTTGTGTTATAATATCAGTGCTTGAATTAACTGGATCTATACATACGGTGTATGTGTTGTGTGTGCAAGTATAGAGATAGCAAGACCAGTGGAAGGGCTGAAGAAATGCTATATCCAAAAGTGGAGAGGGATCTGCATTCGCGACTCCGGCTGTGACAACATATGCAAGCGTAAGGAGCATGCCCGTGGCGGCGAATGCCATTTTGATAGCAGCGGCCATGCCTGCTTCTGCTACTTCTGATCGCCCACCTCTTACATTATGCCTGCTTCCACACTCCTTCCGCCTCCAATAATGTTGCCTTGTATAGCTTAATTTGTGTTGATTACTCCGTGTTGTCCTGTATTTTGATATTACCATCGTTATGTCGTTCTAAGTTTTAGAATAAATCATCATAACTATACGCTATCACTAGCTACAAGTGACGCTTGAATATCGTTTTATAAACAACTTGTACAAATCCGTACCATGTACGGGTAATGTGATTATATAAACCCAACTTAATTAATTCATTCGAGATCGAATTTGAACTCGAGACTGTTTTTTCCTTATATAATGTATTTATAATGGCTTAATGCATATACAGGCACTCGAACTTGCACGTTTTTGTCACTCAGGCCCTTGTACTATGAAATGTTCAATTAGGCACCTGTACTTAGCATTTTTTGTCCTATCAAGCCCTCCTCACACGCCATGTGCCACGTGGATGCCACATCAACGCCACGTGGATGCCACGTCAGCGCCACAAGCCACACCAATGCCACGTCAGCTCCACATAAATGCCACGTCAGCGTTGATGTGGCATGGTTAAAAAAATATTTTAATTTTAAAAAATAAGATTTTTTTTAAATAAAATATTTTATGATCTTTTTTAAAAAAATAATTTACAATTTTCTAAAAGTTTTTCTAACAAAATCATAAAATATTTTTTAAATAAATTGTACAATACTTTTAAAAAAAATTCATATAATATTTTTTTTAAAAAAAATCATAAAATAGTTTTTTAACAAATTCATAAAATATTTTTTAAAAAAAATCATAAAATATTTTTTTAACAAAATCATACAATATTTATTAAAAAAATTCATAAAATATTTTATGAATTTTTATGAATTTGTTAAAAAAATATTTTATAAAAAGTATTTTATGATTTTGTTAAACAAAAAATTTTTAAAAAAAATATTTTATGAATTTTTTTAAAAGGTATTGTACAATTTATTTAAAAAATATTTTATGATTTTGTTAAAAACTTTTAGAAAATTGTAAAATATTTTTTAAAAAAAATTCATAAAATATTTTATTTTTTTAACCATGCCACATCAACGCTGACGTGGCATTTATGTGGAGCTGACGTGGCATTGGTGTGGCTTGTGGCGTTGACGTGGCATCCACATGGCGTTGATGTGGCATCCACGTGGCACATGGCGCGTGAGGAGGGCTTGATAGAACAAAAAATGCTAAGTACGGGTGCCTAATTGAACATTTCATAGTATAGGGGCCTGAGTGACAAAAACGTGCAAGTTCGAGGGCCTGTATATGCATTAAGCCTATTTATAACCATAACCCTATGGACCCAAATATGGACATATATATTGAGCTATATATGTATTTTATTTTTAATAATTTAAATTATGAAATCTATTATTTTAAATAATTACTTAGAATTTCTAAATAAAACATTAAAAAAATCTCTTTTACCAAAAATGAAAAACACTTTAATAATTTAAATAAAAATTATATTTTTTTAAGATACCAAAAATAGGTAAAATATCAAAGATATAAAAAATTGGAGAAGATATCAAGTGGATATAGAGATAAATTTTAAAGGATACAATTAAAAAAATAAAATCATAATTTTATTCAAAGTGCATGACGTGGCGCAAATTTTAACAAAGACTTGGGTTCTGTTTTATATTGTACTAGCAAATGACCCGCACCTTGTACCGGGTGTTTTTTAGTTTTATTATTTTGTAATTCACTATAATAATTACAAATTTTATCATATGTCTAAATTCTTTTAAAACGGCGTGTATCTTTTAAAACGGCGTGTTTCTTTTAAATTTTAACATAATTCTCGTATATCATCAAATATTTATATAAAACTATAGAATTTATATATTAATTTTTTATACGTACATAAACATATATATATATATCGAGGAAGAATACAATAAGATGATATGCATTATTAAACTTTATAAAAAAATGATAAAAATCTTTTGAAACTTAAATTAAATTTAAAAAACTAAATTATATAAATAAAACAATAATTTAAAATAAACTTTGGATTAATATAGTATTATATTTTAAAATATAGAGAATATTATATAAGATAAAAAAACAAAACCAAATTATCTTGTATACATGTTATTATGTTGTAAGAACTTGAAAATATTAAGGAATCATTATCTTAATAAAAAAATTATCTTTTATCTAAAACATAATCAATACTTAATATTACTGATATATTTAGGGTAGATATACCATCTTATATTTTTAGTAATATTATTATTAGATTTGAGATGATAGAAAAAATATTTAATACATTATTTTAATAAAAAAAAGACATGGCGTAAATATAGTGGTAGAATTTGCTACGAATGATGATTTTTAAAAACTTTTAGAACAAAATTACGAAAATAATACTTATTATTAGCATAATATTTAAGTAAATGGGTAAAAATAATTTTTTTAAATAAAATATTCAGGATAAACTAATATATATTAACTAAAAAGGTTTATATAGTAGGATAGAAAACAACTCAAGATTTAAGATAAACCTAATATTTTAATTATGAGAAATTTGCACTAAACCACCCGTTAAATAGGCGAATTTACAAATAACCACCCGTTATACAAAAAATTCATTTAAACCACCCAAAACTTCAATTCCGTTAACAAATAGCCACCCAAGGCCCTATTCCGTCAAAAAATCCGTTAAAACTTGTAAGTTTACCATAATGCCCTCAACTGTTCAAAATAATTACAAGAAAACCAATGGGTTTGGGTAGGTTTTTAGGAACCGGCCGGTTCACTTCAAAAACAAATAAATCAAACCCAAAACTTACAAAACCCCAAATTTTGCCCCAAACCCGACAGGGTTGAGCGGTGTGTGAGCGTCCTCGGGGTCGGACCTGGGTTTTCGCCGGGAAGGGGTCTCGGGAGTCGGTCGTCGGGTCGGAGTAGGTGAGTCGAGAGGGAAGTAGTGGCGTCGGGAAGGGCCATGGGCGGAGCCGAGATCGGGAAGAGCGTGGACCGCGTTCGGCCGAATCGGAGGTCTGGGTAAGGGAGACGACTGTCCGGTGGGACAGAGCGGCGGGGCCGAGATCGGGAAGGGGTCTCGGGGCCATGGGCGGAGCCGAGATCGGGAAGAACGGCGGGGCAGGGCTGCGATCCGGAGGTCTGGGTAAGGGAGACGGGCGATCGTCGGGGAGGCTGGTGGCTCAAACGACTGTCCGGTGGGACAGAGTAGGCGAGCGAGGGAGTGGCGGAGTGGTGGCCGGGGTGAGAGAGCAAGGCGAGTGAGGGCGCTGAGGGGTTGTCAAGAGAGGGGGCGGTGGCCGTCGAGTTCGATGTCTCCATCGCCAGATGTGGCCTCGTCGCGACGCCAATCGCCAGATCTGGGCTCGTTGCCATTGGATCTGGGTTCGTCGCCATCAGATCTGGGCTCATCGCCATCGGATCTGGGCTCGTCGCCATCTCTACCCTAGCCTCGCCGTCGTTGGCACTTGCCGGTGCCGCTAGCAAGATGAAGAAGACGATGAATAGTAATTAGGGGCATAAATGTCATTTTAAGAAGAATTAGGAGGGCAAAATGGTAACTTTGTAGTATTTAACGGAATTTTTGACGGAATAGGGCCTTGGCTGGTTATTTGTTAACGGAATTGAAGTTTTGGGTGGTTTAAATCAAATTTTTGTATAACGGGTGGTTATTTATAAATTCGCCTATTTAACAGGTAGTTTAGTGCAAATTTCTCTTTAATTAAATATGTATAAGATTTAAGTTTAAAAATAAGATTGATATATTTAATTTTCTTGAATAAAGGGGTGATGTGGCGCAATACGGTGACAGATTTTGGTTAATTTATCTTCTCAAATCTCAGTTCTATCATTAATATATAATATTAATCTTATACATATTGTTTTATTAAAATATTATTTCTAACTTAAAATTTTGATTGCTTAATTAATATTATATCCTAATATATAAATCTCAATCTTATCATTATATGATTACCTATTGACCATCTTCCCATTCAACAAGCCATTCCAAGTGAGGCTTCCCGTCCACGAGGACTTGGCGCTCGGCAGTGGCCCGACAGGGCTTAGAGAGTGGCCGATCATAAAGAAAATCAACTGGCAAGGAGCTCGGCGTGACAGTCGTACCAACGGACAGGAAGGGCCGCAACAACGAAACATGAAATACGTTGTGGATACGGGCTGATGCAGGAAGGTCGAACCTGTAGGCGACCGGGCCAACGCGCTCGGTGATCTTGAAGGGTCCGTAGAAACGACGGGCCAGCTTGTGTGATAATGGGCGAGCCACAGAGTGTTGGCGGTATGGCTGGAGCTTCAATAAGACGAGATCCCCGACTTGAAAGACGACGTCGCGACGGTGCTTGTTGACGTTAGCCGACATACGCTGCTGCATTTTAAGCAAATTGGTCTTAAGCAGCTCAAAAACTTGTTCCCTATCACGGACCGCGGTTGCGGCTGGTGTCGGCGGACCCGTCGGGGTTGTGGTGCGGGTAATGGGTGGTGGATCACGCCCATACAATGCCTTGAAAGGCGACATCTGCAGCCCCTCATGAAAACGGGAGTTCAAGGCCAATTCGGCCCATGGAAAAAAATCGAACCAGCGTCGGGGACGTCCCTGAGTGAAGGCCCGAAGGGGTATTGCTCAAGTCCTCGGTTCATGACCTCGGTCTGCCCGTCGGTTTGCGGGTGATAAGCAGTGTTGTGACGAAGCTTAGTACCACTAAGACGATGAATATTGGTCCAAAAAGCACTTGTGAAAATCTGATCTCTGTCGGATAAAATAGAGGCCGGGATGCCATGGTGCCTGACGACCATATCAACAAATAGGGTAGCGACTTTCGTGGCATCGTAGGAGGAGCCCATGGCGCCAAAATGCGCGTATTTCAACAACCGGTCTACTACAACGAGGATAGTAGAGTGTCCCCGAGACGGAGGGAGCCCGGTGATGAAATCCATGGAGACATCGTCCCAAACCTATTGTGGTACTAGTAAGGGCTGAAGCAAGCCTGCCGGTTTCTGTGTACTGTACTTAGTCGATTGACACACAACACATGAGCTAACGAACCGGGTCACATCACGTCTCATGCCCTGCCAATAAAAGACGTCTACCACTCTGCGAAAGGTGCGGTCAATGCTTGGGTGACCCGCGCTCGGCGAAGAGTGAAACTCAGCTAATATTTCGGCTTTCAGGGCCGACTCTACTCCGACCACCAATCGATGTCCGTAGTAGAGGATGCCGTCGTGCACCCGAAAAGGTGCAGCCAGTGTACCCGCGGCGTCCTCATCGTGCCAAGCCAATAGATCTTTCAAGGTGGTGTTCTCTTGGCGAAGCCGATTAAGCAAGTTGGGTAGGGGGGCCGACAACGCTAGAAATTGTCGAATATGGCTGTCATCTTCGATCCTACATCTCGACAAGGCATCCGCCACTTTGTTACTTGCACCTGTTTTATATTCAATACAAAACTTATAGCCCATAAGTTGACGAATAAAGAATAGCTGGTCTGGCGTCTGAATAAGTTGGGAAAGCAGCTCTTTCAAACTCTTCTGATCGCTACGAATGAGAAATTCGCGGCCTAGCAAGTACTGTCGCCATTTCTGTACTGCAGAGACGATAGCAAATAATTCCCTATGATAAGCTGAAGACCCTTTGCGGCGTACCCCGAGTTTCTTACTGAAAAAAGACAATGGCCGCTCGTCCTGCAATAACACGGCGCCCACACCTTCGTCGGATGCGTCGGTCTCCACGACGAAAGGCTTTGAAAAAGCAGGTAGCTGAAGGACCAGAGGAGTCATCATGGCGTCTTTGAGACGCTGAAAGGCCGTTGTGGCCTTGGCGGTCCAGGTGAACCGATCTTTCTGGAGAAGGGCCGTGAGTGAGGCCGCAGTAAGAGCATAGTGTCGAATGAACTTGCGGTAATACCCTGTGAGGCCAAGAAAACCACGTAGATGCTTCACTGATTTAGGAACGGGCCATTCGGCCATAGCCGCTAGCTTAGAAGGATCCGCAACAAGCTGGCCGGCGGAAACTAGGTTGCCGAGGTATTCCACCGTGGAGGTGCCAAACGAGCACTTAGAGCTTTTGACGAAGAAGTGGTTGTCCCGCAAAATTTGTAGCACCACGTCAATGTGGCGCACATGAGCCTCTAGGGACGGGCTGTAAACCAGAATATCATCAAAAAAGACAATGACGAACTGCCTGAGATACTGAGCAAATATCTGATTCATGGCTGCCTGAAAAGTAGATGGAGCATTTGTCAAGCCAAATGGCATGACGAGAAACTCGAAGTGACCGTCATGAGTCCTGAAGGCAGTCTTGTAAACATCCGATTTGTGCATCCAGATTTGGTGATATCCTGAACGCAAATCGAGTTTAATGAAGATACAAGCACGACCCAATTCATCAAATAATTCATCAGCGGTCGGAATAGGAAACTTATCTGCCACTGTAGCGGTGTTTAGAGTTTTGTAATCGATGCAGAACCTGAATGAGTCATCTTTCTTTCGGACCAATAGCGTAGGCGAGGAGAAGGGGCTAGTGCTATGCCGAATAATACCCTGCTGAAGCATCTCTTGAACCTGCCGCTCAATTTCGGATTTCTGGAAGTATGGATAGCGGTAAGGCCGGACATTGACCGGTTTAGCGCCCGGTTGGAGGTGGATTCGATGATCCCACGCTCGTGATGGAGGAAGCTCGGTCGGAATACGGAAAACCGACGAGTGGCTGTGCAAAACATCCCGGATGGCCGCGGGAACCTCATCCGGGAGCGCAAGCGTGCTCGGTGAGTCCGACGGTGAGTCCGCGGGTGAAACGGCCATGACCTCATAGCATTGCGCGAGCTCATCCGAAGTGCATAAGGTTTGTAAAGTGTGAATAGAGATCAACTTCGGTGTCTGGCGATCACCCTGTAAAAGAATAGACTGACCCTTCCACAAGAATTCCATGGTCAGTTGAGCGTAATCATGAGAAACTTTGCCCAGAGTTTGTAACCACTGTACGCCAAGAACTAGCTGAGGCCCATGAACAGCTAGGACATATAGATCAATAGGAAATTCGTGACCCTGTAAGGTCACCACAGTTGTCGGGCATTGATGAGAGCACAAGAGATATGCATGTTTCCGACAAAGACCCGGAAAGGTGTAATAGCGGATAGCGGTAACTGCAACTTCTCAACAATCGTTGGATGAATGAAACTATGAGTACTGCCTCGGTCAATCAAGACTTGTACGGAGACATCAGCGATTTTGCCGAAGACCTTCAAAGACCTAGGGCTGGGCGCGCCCTCCATCGAGTTGATGCAAGAGATATCACCAGTCATCACTTGTTCGTCCTCTGCATCAGTCGGTTCGGGCTCCTCATCATCGGAGGCGCAATCCAACAAAGCTAGGAAACGCGGCGTGCATCGGTGGCCCCGGGTGTACCTCTCGTCACAATTCCAACACAAACCCTTTTTAGAACGTTCATCTCTTTCAGCACGAGTAAGACGTTTAATAGGGAGTTGAGAAACATTACCGTTCAAGGGAGTCGGGCGTGGATTGTCGTTGGCCTGAGGCGTGGAGCCAGAAGGCCCGACTTGTGGTGGCTAACCGCCCGACTTGTACCCACCACCTGACCAGTTCTGACGGGAGCCGGCTTGCCAGGACGTAGCGACCTCCGAGAACGAAGCCGCGAGTTCGCGGGCCATGGTGAACGCTTGTGCAAGAGTTGTCAAGTTGAGTTCCTGCTTTACCGGTTGTTTCAACCCGGCCTTGAAGAGCGAGATGAGGGTCGGCTCAGACAAGCCATTGACTTTGGTGCGGAGCGCTTCAAACTCCGTTTGATACTCCAAGACGGTGGACCGGTGCTTCAACTCGGCGAGAAGACCGACGTAATCTTCGTAATACATTGGGTCAAAACGCTGTTGTACGGACAGTAGGAAGGCCGGCCATGTCTGTCCACAATTGTTTCGTCATTGATAGCGAAACCAATCCGAAGCAAGGTGGTCGAAAAGCATGCTGACGTGCCGCAGACGATCTAGAGGAGCAGTATAAAAAGTAATCGAAATATGCTTGGACTTTAAAAATCCAGCCTTGCGGATCCAACCCATTGAACTTTGGCGGGTCGATACGCATCCTGGGGATCGTCTCGTGTCCTGGTGGTGCACGCAGCTCGATGTCGTTATCAGGTGGTGGATTAGGAGCAGGCAAAATAGGGTTGACTTGGCCTGGAAGTAACCCAGCCGCGATGTGGTTCACGTCTCCCCCCGCGATCGCCCCGTTAGGGTTTGGTGCCAGCGCGGCGTTCACTGCGTTTGCGGCTGTGTGATCCACGATCGGAGCCTGCTGTTGGAGGTCGGCGGGATTAGGGTTTCCCGCTGCAGGTGCCAGCGGTGGAGGCTGCCGTTGGTGATTGATGATATCAAACACGGTGTCCGTGCGCAGCCTCTCGATCTCCTGATGGCGAGTAACGTTCTCGACGTCCGTCGTCAACTGAAGTAACATATCCTCCATACGAGCCAACGCAGCTGTGACCGGGTCGGCGGGAGTTCCGTCGGAGGATGACATAGTGTTCGGGATGAAAGCACCAGTTGTTAAGAATCCGATGTGGAGACTCAACAAGACCTCGTTGGTCGAGGGTTTGAGATGCTCTCGAGGTGAGAGCTACTCGGGATATACGTTGGTACGTAATTGATAGAGAGAACAAGAATTAGGGCAAAGGAGTATATTTCTGAATGAGTTCCTCTTTAGCAATACACAGGGTATTTATGTTATGCCTTACCGATTCAATAAAAAGCGATCCAGGAAAGAATCGGATAGAAAACCTGGAAAGAGAGTATAAAACTCTAACAAGAAAAATTGTTCTTAAAATGAATAAATTCTACCTAAATTAAAATACTAAATATCCAAATCCTAATCAAGATAACGCTTTGGCGGACGACGGATACGGGCCGGACGTGTGCTCGTCCCTGCTGGTTCGGTCCGTGCCGTATCAATAAATCATCGTAACTGTACGCTATCACTAGCTACAAGTGACGCTTGAATATCGTTTTATAAACAACTTGTACAAATCCGTACCATGTATGGGTAATGTGATTATATAAACCCAACTTAATTAATTCATTCGAGATCGAATTTCAACTCGAGACTGTTTTTTCCTTATATAATGTATTTATAACCATAACCCTATGGACCCAAATATGAACATATATATTGAACTATATATGTATTTTATTTTTGATAATTTAATTTATGAAATCTATTATTTTAAGTAATTAGTTAGAATCTTAAATAAAAGATTAAAAAAATCTCTTTTACCAAAAATGAAAAACACCTTAATAATTTAAATGAAAATTATATTTTTTTAAGATACCAAAAATAGGTAAAATATCAAAGATATCAAAAATTGGATAAGATATCAAGTGGATATAGAGCTAAATTTTAAAGGATACAATTAAAAAAATAAAATCATAATTTTATTCAAAGTGCATGACGTGGCGCAAATTTTAAAAAGACTTGGGTTCTGCTTTATATTGTACTAGCAAATGACCCGCACCTTGTACCGGGTGTTTTTTAGTTTTATTATATTGTAATTCACTATAATAATTACAAATTTTATCATATGTCTAATTTCTTTTAAAACAGCGTGTATCTTTTAAATTATAAAATAACATAATTCTCATATATCATCAAATATTTATATAAAACTATAGAATTTATATATTAATTCTTTAGACATACATAAACATATATATATATATATATATATATATATATATATATCGAGGAAGAATACAATAAGATGATATGCATTATTAAACCTTATAAAAAAATGATAAAAATCTTTTGAAACTTAAATTTAATTTAATAAACTAATTTATATAAATAAAACAATAATTTAAAATAAACTTTGGATTAATATAGTATTATATTTTAAGAGATAGAGAATATTATATAAGATAAAAAAATAAAACCAAATTATCTTGTATACATGTTATTATGTTCTAAGAACTTGAAAATATTAAGGAATCATTATCTTAATAAAAATATTATCTTTTATCTAAAACATAATCAATACTTAATATTACTGATATATTTAGGGTAGATATACCATCTGTTATTTTTATTAATATTATTATTAGATTTGAAATGATAAAAAAAATATTTAATACATTATTTTAACAAAAATTGCTACGAATGATGATTTTAAAAACTTTTAGAAAAAAATTACGAAAATAATACTTATTATTATCATAATATTTAAGTAAATGTGTAAAAATAATTTTTTTTAAATAAAATATCTAGGATAAACTAATATATATTAACTAAAAAGGTTTATATAGTAGGATAGAAAACAACTCAACATTTAAGATAAACCTAATATTTTAATTAAATATGTATAAGATTAAGTTTAAAAAAAAAATTGATTGATATATTTAATTTTCTTGAATAAAGGGGTGATGTGGCGCAATACGGTGACAGATTTTGGTTAATTTATCTTCTAAAATCTCAGCTCTATCATTAATATATAATATTAATCTTATACATATTGTTTTATTAAAATATTATTTCTAACTTAAATTTTGATTGCTTAACTAATATTATATCCTAATATATAATTCTCAATCTTATCATTATATGATTACCTATTGAGTTCATAAATAGATTCATCCTAATATTTTTATGTTAGAAAATATTTTTCCCCAATTCACTATATAGTACATTAATAATAAGTATTTTTTCGTAATTTTGCTCTAAGATATTCTCAAAATTATGGATATTAGCAAATTCTACCAATATATTCACGCCACCTCTTTTTTTAGTAAAATTATATATTAATTATTTTCTATAATATATTATTGAAATCCAATAAAAATATTAGATGATATATTTACCCTAAATATATCTGTAACATTATATACCGATTACATTTTAGACAAAAGATAGATTTTTTATTAAAATAATGACTCGTTAATATTTTTATTTGATATTTATTCAATTCTTATTTAATTAATGTTTTACAACATATTACATATATACAACATGATTTGGTTTATTTTTTATCTTATTAAATATTCTCTATATATTTAAAAATTATAGTATATTAATCCAAATTTTTATTTCAAAATTTTGATAAATTTATATAAGTTAGTTTATGCAATTTAATTTAACTTCCTCAATTTTTATCAATGTTTATATATGTGTAAAAAATTTAATATATAAATAAAATATTTTTATATAAGTACTTGATGATACATTGATATACAAGAATTATATTATTTTATAATATAAAAGATATACGCCGTTTTAAAAGAAATTAGCCATATCTTAATATTTGTAATTATTATTGTCAACTCATACATAAAATAAAAAAAAAAAAAACAAATAACACCCCCGCACAAGGTGCGGGTCGTTTGCTAGTATTAATTGAATAGGTAACCATATAATAATAAGATAATGATTTATATATTAGGATAGAGCAACTCCAAATTTTAGATAGAACTAATATTTTAATTAAATATTCATAAGATTAAGTTCAAAACTAAGATTGATAAAGTAATTTTGTAATAAGGTGGTGTGATGTGGCGCAATATGATGGTGGGATTTGCTTCCAATTTAGTATCGAAAATCATAACTATATACTAAAGCGGAGGTTAGAAATAATATTTAGCCCGACATGTGTCACCTCCTCATTGGACCGCATGACTCATCTATATTAAAACAATTCAATTTGTTTCATTGATTGAAATTTCATTGTAGACCCCACATTATATTTCTTCTTATCCACTAATTTCCATTTTAATTATTTTCTCAAAAAAGCTCAACTTTAAAAAATCTACTACGTATGGTGCATAGTAATTATCCAAATCTACTACGTATGCTATATAATGATCTATCCAAATCTATTAGGAGTACACCACAAAGATATAAGAGAGAAGGGGGTGCTGAAGCCTGTTTTCGTACATTTAGGGAGCAACTAGACTCCTTTTAAAAATAAATCACTAACTAGTCGGTATATAAGCAAAAAGTAACCACTAACCTTTCATTTTCGCTCGTCCGTTTCTCTCTCTTCTCTCTCTCCTTCGTTCGCTCTCTGTTCTTTTCACAACTACTACCATCGATCGTTTCCTTCTCTTCTTTTGGAATGTGAGAGAAGATCTCGCGTGTTCGTCTTCGCTCTCTCTCCCTTTGTTCGTCTTCTCTCGAGCTCAGGTATGTTTTTGATTTTCTAGGGTTTATATCGCTCATTTCGTGGATTTTAGGTTTTGTGTTTGATTATGCAGGTTTGATCGAGTGTTTAATTTTATGCTTTGTTGTTGATTTTCTATGGTTTCGGTTGCGTTTGATGTTTTCTGGTTGTTCGTCTAGTTACTAGGGTTTTGGTACTTTCGTTTCAGGATTTTAGGTTTTTTGTTTGATTTTGCAGGTTTTATCTGGTGGTTTAGGTTTTGTTGTTGATTTTCTATCGTTTCGGTTGCACTTTGATGTTTCTGGTTGATTGTCTAGATTTTCTGGTGTTTTAGGGTTTCGTGTTCGGTGTTTGGGGTTTTCCTTAATCGATGACATTAGCTATCTTCTTTGATGACAGGTTTAAACATGTCACAAATAGTTCTCAGATCTTCTGTTGGTCCCCCGGTTTCTTATGACTCTGAAAGTTTGAAGTCTCTGAAATACTATCCTCCTGAACGTCGTTTTAGGGGGAGATACAATCAATACACATATATGTCCGTTATTAGTACTATCAGGGAAAATGTCAGTGCAAAGAAATGGAGCATGTTATGTGATGGTGTTTTTGGTGGAATTTTTCTCATTGGTGAAAAACTGGATTTCTTGGGAGTACTTGTTCACACTATGCTTACGCATGAAGTTAAGACGAAGAAAAACAAAGATTTGTGGTTCAGAATGAAAGGTCATGTGGTCAAGTTTTTTTTATTGGAGTTTGCTGCTATCACTGGACTTCCCTCCTACAGTTATTGCTCTGATTTTGAAGTTCCAGGGGTTGGTATGGAAGAAGTATTGGGAGTAAGTAGATGCAACTTGGATAATTTGGTGGATATCTTTTGCAATGAGGAATCTCTAGAGAGAAAGATGATGCTAGCTCATATCTTGGTTCTAGAGGTTGTTCTACTTCCTCACAAGGCTCCTGGGAGTATTTGTCTGGAGCATGTTGCTTTAGCATCTGACATGGAAAAGTTTAGTAAATTTCCCTAGGGTAGGAAGGTCTTTGATGTCACAATTGATAAACTAAAACAAGTTAGTGAGGCCAAAAAACCTTATGACTGGCAATGCTTCACATTAGGTGGATATCCTCTTGCCTTTCAGGTAATATTGTACAATCATGTTGTTTTATTTTTTTCTTTGCATTTTGTGCTAGTTTTTACAAATTGATGACAAGCATGGATTTCATCTTTGCAGATATGGATATTGGAGACTTTCTAGGTTTGCTAGAAGTTTGTAATGTCAATTCCAAGATCATTGAAAACAAGCCGTATGGGCCTATCTGGTATTCAGTAAGGTCTGACTATCAATTGACATTGCAGAAATTGGACAAAAGACTTTTTGTTGATGATGCTCTGGTATGTGACTTAGCATTCATGTTTTTGCTAGTAGTTACAGGTTTCTAGTATGTAGAAGAATGAAGGAAAAGTAATTATTATTGGTTCTGTTTTTCTTTTGTTTTTGTTTGGTTCAGGAATCTGTGTTCGATATGATGGAGTGAACTTTGGTGATTTTGTCTGGTCTGATGAGCAACCTGATCCTATCATTGATCCCTTTGATGAGTGGAAGCTCTCCCATGTTATGTCTCCAGAGTTGGTAAATGATTCTCTAAATTCTGAAGAAGGTGACAATGAAGTAGGTGTTCGTGCTATTAGGTTGAGGTTGAGATATGCTCTTAAAACTCATACAGTTCGATCTGCAAAGAGCACTCACAAGCCTTCAAAAGGTGTCAACTCAGTCTCTAAGAAAATGAAAGTTCAGGAAGTGCAAGATGAAGGTACCCTAGATGACAAGATTGACGAGAAGGTTGAAAAAGGTACCTCAGATGACAAGCTGAAGAGAAGGAAAGTTGAAGATGTGCAAGATGAAGATGTTAGCGAGACATTAGCTGACATGAGGAAGCATGTCCTTGGTGAGAAGTTTAAGTTACCAAGGTCAGTCATATTTGTTGTGAAGAATTCAAAAGAGAGTGTTGGTAATAAGGAGGCCCAGAAGTCAAGTGTGAACACTGATGACAAGTTGGATGGTGTATACAGTGTTCAAGAAAACTTTAGTGAAGCACAAGGGGATGACAAGTCTGGAGAACATGGGGATGACAAGTCTAGAGAACATGGGGATGACAAGTCTGGAGAACAAGGAGACGACAAGTCTGCGGGGAAGGGTGATGTCAAGGGTGATGACAAGTCTGGTGGGGGCACGTCTTCTTTCTTGAGAAGTGGTAAATCAAGGCAGTTGGGAGTAGAAGGGAAGGAGAAGTTGAAAGTTCAAAAGAAGAAGAAGAAGGTTGATGTGTTGGACAAGAAGAAGCCAAAGAATGCTGGAAAACAAGCTGATAAGTTGGATGGTGTAGACAGTCAGAAGGTGCCTATTGGTGGACAATCTGTTGATGATGAAGAGCCTTGGTGGGCAAAAAATTTGAGAGATGATCTAAGGCTAGTTGCACATTCATTAAAAAGTGTGCAATGGATATGAATAGTAAGCTGTATGAATTGGCTGAATATATTAGAGAATTTCGACATCCTGGTGAAACCACCTCTAACAAGTCAAGAGATCAAAGGAAATCTTTTGATGATGTATTGCATGACATACGAGCTGATTGTTCACAACTAGATCATCATTGGCATTTATTCAAAATTTTGCAAGCTTGTGCAGCTGGTGTTTACTCACAGAAGTTGCAAGATTCTTCAAAAACAGATTCTGATGATGAGAGTTGTCCTGAAATTCCTACTCAAGTTTCTGTCCAAGAAGTTGTTGTGGAAGAACCCTCGGAAATTCCTACTCAGCAAGAAATGTCTATGGATGGTGGAGATTCCAAGGATGACAACTTAGACGAAAAGGTAGGTGAAAATGTTGAAGATGCTAAGCAAGAAAAGGCTGCTGACAAGCTTCTAGATGATGCAGATGAGATTGTTGGTGCACCTTTACAAGATGAAAAGGCTGCTAATGCACCTCCTGATGTTTTAGTTGATATTGGTGGTGAGCAGGATGTGGTCCTTGGTGGTAATATTGGTGTTTCAATTGAAGATGAGGTTTCTCACACATACCTTGCACAAGGAAATGAGTCAGTCATTGTAGCTGTCGAACTGGATACTCATTCTCCTATAGATTCCAAGCAAGATGATGTGAAACCACTTGTCAATCTTGTCAAGCAAGATTTAACAAGTCAGAGGATGTGAAACGTGTTATGAAGCAAGATGTTGTGAATCAAGAGGATGTGAAACCAGTTGTCAAGCAAGAGGATGTGAAACCAGTTGTCAAGCAAGAGGATGACAAGCTAGAGGATGTCAAACCAGTTGTGAACCAAGAGGATGATAAGGAAGATGAGGACATCAATGCTTGTTTGAGAAGGTCTTCTAGGAATTCTAAGCCTAGTGATAAATTGGTTTCTCCTTACACTGCTCAAAAGAAGAAGAAGATGCCAAGAAAACCAAGGATTTCATTCTATGAAAATAAAGACAAAGCATTGTTCTATGGTGGTTTCTTGATAAAAGATATTGCTATCTCTCATCTTTATCAATATATGCATCTGGTTATATTTTATTAATATTATTTTGCTTTGTTTTCATATAGAGCAAACAATGTTTGTGTTCGTGGGTTTGAAACTACACTAGATGAAAGGTTCTTCAGAGGTATTGTCACGAAGAGGTGTTGGTTGGGTGATGAGGTAAGTTAATCTTATATATATGACAAGTTTGAATATCAATGAACAATTACACTTGTCAGCTCATAGAATTTACATATGTATGTGTAGCATATAAATGAAGCTTTGTTCCATATGAGAAAGAGGATTCATACTGACGGAGATGCTTGGAAAGATGTTGTGATCATGGACATCTTTTGGATATCTAGATTCAATCATCCTATGATGCAGAAGCTCTTGCATGGTCCATTCTTCTTTAGTAGCAGCTGAACCAATTACCTTGATGGATTGTTGCCTCTTATGTTTAGTAAGCCATGGTTTGATGCAAAAAGGGTATATGAACCCTTTAACATCGAGGTCAAGCACTGGGTTGCGGTAGAAATTGACCATATTGAGAAGATACTGAATTTGTATGATTGTCGCCCGGATTTATACACTGATGAGCAGATGCAAGTCCTACTGACGCCTTTGTGTGTTATGTTGCCTTAATTTATCCTTGCTTGTGATAGAATGGCTCATCTTATTAAGGAGTTGGATACTCCTTTCAACTGGTGCAGAAAAGTAGCTGTTACAAAAGACAAACAAGGGTAAGGTGTATTTGATTTGTGAAAGACTTTTATTTGATTTGTGAAAGTCTTCCATTTAACACTCTTTTGTTATCATTTTGCAAAGGTAATTGTGGTGTGTTTACCATCAAGTTCATCGTGTTGGGACAATGTTAAGAACGCCCTCAGTAATTAACATTGTGTCTGGCGTTCCTTAGTTTTGATATGACAAACTCGCCTTGATCTAATAAGTTGTCCAAGTGTTTCAGGGACGCATGTTGAAAAGGACAACAAGTGGTTTTTTATGTAGCCGTCCTTAAGGAGTAAGGACGCTACATCTTTCAGTGAACGGCTTGGGAAAAACACAAACGAGGACACCGTCCTTAATCTGTACACTGGAGTCCTTCAAAGCTGGCCAACAAAGTGACATCACCAGACAAGCTTTGATCATGATCTCCATGTGGAAGAAGATCCTGCACCCAAGCCTAACGGAATTGCAAGTAAGCTTCCTTGATCATCACAGAGACACGTGGAAGCTGATCACTGTTGCAACGTCCCCAAAGGGCATGATCGTCAGAGAATGTCGCCCTTTCCCAATGTCACTATAAATACTCGTCTAGAGCATTTATTGTGATGTGACGCTTCAGAGAATATTCAGGGAATTTGTCAGTCGCTCAAGAACACCAAGAACACCAAGAACAAGCTCAAGAACAAGTGAGAACTAGGTGTTAGATCGAGCGAGAAGCGTACCACAAAACCACAAACTGTTTGTAATAGAAAAGAACAAAAATAGTGAGAGAGTCCTTACGACGAACTGTAAGGAAGAGGTGATAGCGTCCTTGAGAGAGATTAAGTTAGGTTACTCTATAGGCTTAAAGGAGTTGTTACTAGTGGACTTAGGGACGCCTTCTAAGTGCCAAAGAAGTGTAACTACTCGCCAGTGTATTGTAAGGAAACTTAATAAGAAAGGAAAGAAGCTATTACAAAATCCTCCAAGGAGGTAGAGGTTTACACTCAAGGACTAGTTGGTACTTGAGTGGTTCCTCTATAAATCAAAAGCGTTCCTTACTTATTGTCTTTACTTGTTTAGTCTGTTGATTTCCGCTGCAAACAAAGGAAGTCCTCAATCTCTTTAAGGACTTCTTGGTAAAGGACGACCTTAACTCTAGTAAGGACGCCCTTGTGTTTACGACTAACGATCCAACAATTGGTATCAGAGCAGGCGCTCTAGATTTTTACTGAGTTGCAGGTAAAGATGGACATGGAACCTATTGGAATCTCTTTTGTGAAGCCTCCACGCCTAACGGATGGCAATTTCAACCGTTGGAAAACTAGGTTTGAGAACTGTTGCAGAAGTCAGAATTATCAATGCTGGAACGTGATTAGGAAGGGTGACCTCAAAGTTCCTGATGACAAAGTTGACAAGGAAGAACAGTGGGGTGCCGATGAATTCAAGCTTATGGAAATAAACACTAAGGCAATATGTTTTCTTCAAGCGTCCCTCTGCGAAAGGGACGCCACAAGAGTTAGCAATCTCCCAACAGCAAAACAACAGTGGGAAGCTCTTGAAAAATTTCATGTAGGAACCGCTGAAATGAAAGAGGACGTCCAGCTGAAGATCAAAAAGGAGTTCTATGCCTTTAGTATGCTGCCAAATGAAACAGTTAATGATTACTCATACCGTTTTGAGGCTCTTGTCACTAAGATGAGAAACTTAGGCATCCCAGAAACTGAGATCTCCATGAGGAATAGAGTCCAAGTAGTTATTGATGGGTTGACTGGAATCTGGAACTTTGATAGGACAACCTTCAAGGAGAATACAGCCAACAAGACTCTAGATATGGAAGAGATCTATGGGAAGCTCAGGCAGTACGAAGAGAGAAGAATTTCTGACATGGCTCAGCTAGGAAAGAATCCTCAAACGGATCTTGCTTTAGCGTCCTCAACACCAGAGTACGCCGAGTATCTACTCGGCCAAAGAGATCTAGCATTGATGATGTAAGGTCAAACAACACAAAAACTTGAGAACTTGCGTGTTCAATCTCCCAAAGAGAAAGAAAGCAAGTCAAAGGAGGAGATTGATTCAGATGAAGAACTCTCTCTTATTCACAAGGCTCTCAAGTATTATAACAAGAAGCACAAGTATAGCAACAAGAACAAGATTCCTTACAAAAAGGAGAGTCCCAAGTACACAGAAGCTGAAATGAAGGAACTCACATGCTACAAATGTAACAAGAAAGGACATTTTGCTAAAAAGTGTACTGTGGGAACGTCCTCCAAGGACAAGAAGAAAGCTCTCATTAGAGCATGCACAGTTGCATGGGATGATCTCAGCTCAAGTGAAGATGAACGGGAAGATCAAGTCGCCTACATGGCAATGGAGGACGCCCCAGCTGTTGAAGAGAACGCCTCTGAAAATGAGCAAGAGGTAACTCACGATTCCATGATGCGTTCATTAGAAAAATGTTCTAAACCGAAACTCCTTAAACTCATTGGTAAAATCATGGAGGAAAGTCTTGCTATGAAACGAAGAATGGATGAACTTGAAGATGAAAATATTGTGGTTGAATGTGAAAACTGTAGTTCCATAACCATTCAACTAGAGTCCTCATATGAAGAATCCAAATCCCTAAAAACTGAAGTAATGTGTCTCAAACTTGAGAATGCCAAGCTTAGGGAAGAAGTAAAAGTGTTAGGAAAGAGTCCCATAGTTGAGGAAATCAAACCAATGGTTTTTGTCCCAGCCAAGAGAGGACTAGGCTATGAGTCTGACACTAGGAACTCTCTCCCTAGAGACTTTGAGGCAAGTAAAACTTCAAAACTTGAACTAGAAAGAGAGAAGACCAAGAACCTTCTTGAGAGAATTAGAGTCCTAGAGAGTGGAGAGACAGGAAAAGAGGACTACTACACTAACTCTACTAGTCATAGGATCTATAAGAAAATTGCTAAGGGGGAAAGTTCTAAAGTTTGTAATCCTCAAAAGATGAAAGAGAACAAAATTCAACGTCCCAACAAGAAGTACTACCTTGGTACTTACTATAGGTTATGTTGGTACTATGGACAAGGAGATCACTTTAAATATGATTGCTTAAAACTCAAGGAAGATATTGAAAGTGGAAAAGCTGCTAGGACTAAAAATGAAAATGCTAAGTCCGTCTCTAAGGGTAACCCTAGGCGTCCTAGATGTTCTAGGAGTTCTTTTCGAAAGCATGCTATTTCAAATGATGTGAATATAAATGACTTCATGCCAGAACCAGAGTTCTATTTCTGTAACGAACCAGGTAAGGAACACCTTGCCTGGGTCGCCAAACATTAACTTTGTTTTGGCAGGTAGAAGTGAGGGGACGCCCATGGATCATTGATAGTGGCGCCCCAAATCACATGACAGGAAGCCAGATCCATCTCACTTCTATTCAAAGTAGTGCCACGGGAGGAACTGTCTCGTTTGGCAACAAGGGTAAGGGAAAGATCAAAGGGACGGGAACTGTTATTCTCAATCCGTCCATCAAGGCAACAAGTGTCAGTCTTGTTGAAGGACTTGGCTTCAATCTTCTTAGCGTCTCTCAAATGTGTGATCAAGGTGAAAATCTAGTCACATTCGACTAAAACGAGTGCCTCGTCATCAACAAGAAGTCCAACAAAGTTGTTCTCAAAGGAGTACGCAAGAACAATGTCTATATCTTCAATCAGGAGTTCAAGCCTAAATCAGGATTATGTCTATCTGTTTCAAAGGAGGACGCTGATCTCTGGCATCGTCGCCTTGGACATGCTGGACCAAGCACGATCCTCAAGCTACACCAAAGAAATCTTGTGAAAGGGCTTCCCAGGATTGATCCTGAGAAAGTTGAACAATGCGAAGCCTGTATCAAAGGGAAGCAAACAAGAACGTCTTTCAAATCCAAAAATGAAGTTAACACGAAGAAGCCTTTGGAACTTCTCCACATGGATCTTTGTGGACCAATGAAGACGTTGAGCTACGGTGGGAAAAGGTACATTTACGTTCTTGTAGATGATTTTTCTCGATTCACTTGGGTTCTTTTCTTAGCATCAAAATCAGATTGCTTCAACGCATTCAAAGTCTTCATCAAACAAGTGGAAGTTGCTCTTAAGACACCTCTCAAAGCCATAAGATCAGATCATGGGACGGAGTTCCAAAACTCAGAGTTCCTGGCCTACTGTGATCAACATAGTGTCTCACACAACTTCTCCGCTCCAAGGACTCCTCAACAAAATGGAGTTGTGGAAAGGAAGAATAGGACGCTTGAGGATATGGCCAGAACTATGTTGTTAGCAAATAGCGTCCCCAAGTACTTCTGGGCAGAAGCTATTGCTACAGCGTGCTATATTATCAATCGTGCCATGATCCGTCCTCTGCTGAAGAAGACGTCCTATGAATTGTTAAATGGAAGGAAGCCTCGTATTGACTATCTCAGAGTTTTTGGATGCAAGTGCTTCGTTCACAACAACGACAAGGAAAGACTTGGAAAGTTTGATGCAAGGAGTGATGAAGCTATTTTCCTTGGGTACTCCCTCACCAGCAAAGCATATAGAGTTTTCAACAAAAGGACTCTAAAGCTTGAGGAGAGTATTCATGTTGTGTTCAAAGAAATTTCTTCTCACAAAGAAAAACAAAGTAGGAAAGAACGCTCTTCTTCACAACAGCAGGACGACTCTGAAGACGAAGGTGAAGATTGGTCCTCTGGAAAATACTATGTTCCTAAGGACGCTACTCCAAATCCTGATGAAGTCTCAGTGGACTCTCCTAGTGTTGTTTAGGGATTTCCCTCTCGTAGTGAATCCCCCGTTCAACAAGATGTGGTTAAATCAAGTCAACAAGGCGAGCAACGCCAAGGTGTGGACGCTCTCTTTGAGGGGGAACACACTGAGAACGATGATAAAAGTAATAGTGATGATTCTGATGGAGATATTCATCCAAGATTTGCTCAATTGTTTCAAAGGGAGTCCTGCTTCTCTAGGGACCACCCAACTTCACAAATTGTCTCAGATCTTTCTCAAGGAGATCAAACAAGATCAGCAGCAAGCAAGTCTCAGAGTGCAAATTTAGCCTTTTGTGCCTTCAATGCTTTTGTGTCCATGGTGGAACCAAAGAACATCAAGGAAGCACTCCAGGACGCTGACTGGATTCAAGCAAGGCAAGAAGAACTCAACCAGTTTGACAGGAACAAAGTTTGGACTCTCGTCCCTCGTCCTAAAGGCAAAAACATCATAGGGACGCGATGGGTGTTCAAAAATAAGTTTGATGAGAGTGGACGTGTGTCAAGGAACAAGGCAAGACTGGTGGCTCAGAGATTCAAGCAAGAGGAAGGAATAGATTATGATGAGACCTTTGCTCCTGTTGCTAGAATTGAGGCCGTCCGTCTCCTTATCTCCTTTGCCGCGCATAAGGGATTCAAGTTATTTCAGATGGACGTCAAGACTGCCTTTCTCAATGGAAAACTCAAAGAGGAAGTATATGTTGCTCAGCCGCCTGGTTTTGAGGACGCCTCTCACCCAGATCATGTGTACTACCTGGACAAAGCGCTTTATGGACTCAAGCAAGCCCCTCGTGCATGGTACGACAGGTTTGCATCCTTTCTTTTGTCTCATGGGTACACAAGAGGTTCAATTGATAAAACTTTGTTCATTAAGAAAGTTCACAAGGACATTTTAATTGCCCAAGTCTATGTTGATGATATAGTCTTTGGTAGTACTAACATGAAACTTGTAGATGAGTTCAAGTCCTTAATGAGTATTGAGTTTGAGATGTCACTCATTGGAGAACTCAATTTCTTCTTGGGACTTCAAATCAACCAACTCAAGGAAGGGACGCGCATTCATCAACAAAAATATGTCCGTGAAATGCTTGAGAAATATGGAATGAATACGTCCAAGCCTGTTGCAACCCGTTGTTCTACCAACTCGCGTCTTAATGCTGATGAAAAGGGAAAGGACGTTGATCAAAAGCTTTACAGAGGAATGATTGGTTCTTTTCTCTATTTGACCGCAAGCCGTCCCGACATCATGTTTGCTGTTTGCTTGTGTGCACGCTTTCAAGCAAATCCAAAGGAGTCCCACATGCAAGAAGTCAAGAGGATCTTTCGCTACCTCAAAGGACGCGATGATCTTTGTCTTTGGTACCCTAGGAAGACATCCTTCAAGCTTGTTGGCTACTCGGACGCAGATTATGATTGTCATGTAATTGATAAGAAAAGCACTTCTAGAATGGCTCAATTTCTGGGATCATGCTTAGTCTCATGGGGATCTAAGAAACAAAACTCTGTGGCGCTTTCAACTGCGGAAGCGGAGTATGTTGCTGCAGCCTCGTGCTGTTCACAGGTTATTTGGATCAAATATCAACTTGAGGACTATGGTATATCTCTTGAAACTATTCCTATTTTGTGTGATAATACCAGTGCCATTGAAATTGCTAAGAATCCTGTTTTTCATTCACGCACAAAGCATATTCATATAAGGCATCATTTCTTGCGTGATAATGTCGAACTAGGACTTATTAGTATGGGGCATGTAACGACTGAGGACCAAGTAGTTGATATTTTCACTAAAGCACTTGATAGACGTCCCTTTGAGCATCTCCGGGTACTCTTAGGGATGATAACTTTTAAGTAGCAAGTCCCGTTCTACTATTCTCCCAATGCTTGGCTATGTTTAGTTGATTTCATACTTGCAAAGAACTTTATGCATTAATTTCACATTTGCAAGGACGCTAGTCTAAAACTACTATGTGCACATCATGAGAACGTCTTTGAATTTCTCTATTTTCTTGAAAAAGAGTATCCCTGATCATCCAACCCTCATTATAAGCCGAAATGATGGGAACTCTAAGCTTACCCTAGCCGAGAACCCTGCAAAAGTGTCCTATGATCTTCACATTGTTTCTTTACGAGACGTACTTGCATGGTTTTCAAACTGGTTCTTAAGGTGATCTCAAGACGACTGTGTTAATTGTGTGGAAGTCAGTTACTTTCTAAAGACAGGACGTCAGTACAGGTTTTATTCGGAACGCGTCATTTTGGAAGTTGAAACGTTGGCAGTTTGGATTTTGAATTTGAGAAGTTACCAGCGTGCCATTCACCAACCTCCTATATAAACATTGATTGAAACGGCTGTCAGAACTTTCGCTCTCTAAAATCACAAAACTCCGTTTTGCTCTGACTTCTCTCTAGAACTCTGGCAGTATCTCTCTAAGTTTTCGGCCAGTCTCCGATCTCTTTTCTCCGATCAGTTCAGAATGTCAAGAGTTATGAATGCTTCTGGTTCGTCAATGGGTGGCAAGCGAAAGCGTCTTGCAAAGAGAAATTTCTATGTGGAAGGACCTCCAGAGATTCAGATAGATGAGATTCTGAAAGACTTCATTGATTCAAAGCCACGTACTCTCTATGTCGCAGTGACAAACTACATGAAGCAATGCAAAGATGAAGTACGTCTTCGTAACCTGAAGACGTTCTTAGATCGATTTGTCGTGCCAGTTCTACGCAAGACAAGGGGAATGGACGCTCCCTTCTGTGGAGGTACAAATATCTTTCTAGAGGCGTTCCAAGGTCAAGATTGGAGGATTCCCTTGATAGAATCCATTCCAGACCTTTCCAATGCCAGATTTGTGGACCTTCCTCCCCTCTCCAAAAGCATAAAAAGGTCAGTACAATCATCCCCTCCTCCTCCATCCCCTCCCAGAGTAATCACCACAAGACCTACTCCTCCTCCATCTCGCCTAGTTCACAACTCTCTCCCTCAAAAGGCTCCCTCCTCCCAACCTACTCAAATCTTTGATAAATTCCCTTTTCATTTGGAGGAGCGAACCAAATTCAAACATGACCGTCCCCACAAACGACCCCTCAAAAGGCAAAAACTTGCAAAAGCCAAGCCCAACCCCATCCCTCTAGATACCCCCTCCGCCACTCCTTCACCCATTGAAGTCCTTGACCCCTCCAATTCTGATCCCTCCCTACTTCAAATAAAACAGGGTTACACAGGGAAAAGACTGTCTCTGAAAAGACTATCCGCCAGCTGATGGGACTTGACAAACAAAGACCAGGGACTGACGCCTTACACAGGGTTCCTGCCTCTGGTTTTGGAATTGAAGGCGAAGAGCTGAATGCCTTATTCCGTAGAATTTTCAACGGGAAGACTCCAGATGGAACTGACAGAGTTGCCTCCGTCCTGACTCACACTGGTGCTATGGCACATTACATGATTTGCAGGACTATCGTCCCAAGGCAGGAGAAGAAATCTATTGTCCAGACAATTGACTGTCTCCTATTGGACGCCTTCCTACAGGGTCGCAAGATCAACCTGGCCAGAATAATGATTGAACACATGGCCAAGTGCACCCGCAAAAACCATGCTCTTCCCTACCCAGGCTTGGTAAAAGCTCTTTTGATTGAGAACGATGCTTACGCTCCTGGAGAAGAAGTCACTTTGGGACTGCCATGGGATCAAAAGTATGGCGTCCTGGAGATAAAGCATAGTCTTGAGCTTCCCTCCCTTAGGAAGCAGATTGAAAAAGCAAGAAAAGAGGCTGAAAAGAAAAGTAAAGAAGAAGAAGCTGCAAAGAAGGCAGAAGAAAAACGCCTAAGGCAGGAGGCTGCTAAGAAAGCTGCTGAGGACGAGCGTGCTAGACAAGAGGCTGCTAAGAAAGGGAAGACTGTTGTCTCTGATCCTCCCTTGATTGTTGAAACTGAGGAAGACCGTGTTGCACGCTACGCAGAAGTTGATCAGTTATCGTCCTTCATTCATGCAGAGCCGATGGACTTCAACTTTTCACCTTCCCATCTTCCTCCTCAACAACAGCCGTCCTACTTTCAGTGCTCTCCTGCTCCCTCAAACACTGAAGCTTATTCTGAGAAGCAGCTGTACGCCCTCATTCTTAACAACCAAAGTGTTCTTGCGCAACAAGGAAATGTTATCATTCAGCAGAACAATGCAGCTATGCAACAGAACTACCATTACTTTCAAGCTGTTAAGAACCAGAATGACATGATCAAGCTGCTCATTCAGTCCATTCACAGAGATAGTACAGAGGGTGATACGCAAGAGGAAGAGGAACCTGCTGCGACGGACGCCAATGTCAATGATCAAAGCCGTCCTGCTGGATCACCTCCTACCTAAACCTTTATTCCCTCATATATTTTGCCTGTGCTTCTTTTCATTTTCCAAACACTTGTCTGAATGTCTGTAATGACTATCTTCTCTTTCAATGGAAATTCTCTTGTTTGTGTGCATTCGTGTGTTTAAGCGTTTATTTGCCTATAGTTGTGATTTTGTGCTATCGTCCTTATGCTAACTTGTTATCCTTTTCGATGATGCCAAAAGGGGGAACTGTAGTTTTGTAGAGATGCACTTTTATTAGTTATCTAGAAAATGCAAGTGTTAAGGGGGAATTTTAGTGAAAGGACCTAAGAACGCCACATTGCCTCTGATTAAATTTTAGGGACGCTAGTTAAGAAAGAAAATTTGGTCAGCTTAGATGTCCCCTCCCTAAAATCCAAAAGAAGAATAGATCAAGTGTTGAAAATTTTGTGCCTATAGAATTTCGTTAAGTGTTGAAAGGACGCTCTTTAAGTTTTCAAGCATTCTAGAGCTTAAGTTCAAAACTTTTATTGCCTAGAGTTTGTCATCATCAAAAAGGGGAAAATTGTTGGGACAATGTTAAGAACGCCCTCAGTAATTAACATTGTGCTTGGCGTTCCTTAGTTTTGATATGACAAACTCGCCTTGATCTAATAAGTTGTCCAAGTGTTTCAGGGACGCATGTTGAAAAGGACAACAAGTGGTTTTTATGTAGCCGTCCTTAAGGAGTAAGGACGCTACATCTTTCAGTGAACGGCTTGGGAAAAACACAAACAAGGACACCGTCCTTAATCTGTACACTGGAGTCCTTCAAAGCTGGCCGACAAAGTGACATCACCAGACAAGCTTTGATCATGATCTCCACGTGGAAGAAGATCCTGCACCCAAGCCTAACGGAATTGCAAGTAAGCTTCCTTGATCATCATAGAGACACGTGGAAGCTGATTACTGTTGCAACGTCCCCAAAGGGCATGATCGTCAGAAAATGTCGCCCTTTCCCAATGTCACTATAAATACTCGTCCAGAGCATTTATTATGATGTGAGGCTTCAGAGAATATTCAGGGAATTTGTCAGTCGCTCAAGAACACCAAGAACACCAAGAACAAGCTCAAGAACAAGTGAGAACTAGGTATTAGATCGAGCGAGAACCGTACCACAAAACCACAAACTGTTTGTAATAGAAAAGAACAAAAATAGTGAGAGAGTCCTTACGACGAACTGTAAGGAAGAGGTGATAGCGTCCTTTAGAGAGATTAAGTTAGGTTACTCTACAGGCTTAAAGGAGTTGTTACTAGTGGACTTAGGGACGCCTTCTAAGTGCCAGAGAAGTGTAACTACTCGCCAGTGTATTGTAAGGAAACTTAATAAGAAAGGAAAGAAGCTATTACAAAATCCTCCAAGGAGGTAGAGATTTACACTCAAGGACTAGTTGGTACTTGAGTGGTTCCTCTATAAATCAAAAGCGTTCCTTAATTATTGTCTTTACTTGTTTAGTCTGTTGATTTCCGCTGCAAACAAAGGAAGTCCTCAATCTCTTTAAGGACTTCTTGGTAAAGGACGACCTTAACTCTAGTAAGGACGCCCTTGTGTTTACGACTAACGATCCAACACATCGAGTCCTTGGCTTTTGGAACTTAGTGCAAAGTGAATGAGGAGAACATTCAAGCATAAAGGGAAAAAATGGCCATAGAGCTGCACCAGGGTACATGGGTGTTTGTTGATTAAATGGAAGTGAAATGAAACTGTGGATAGTAGTTTGGCTAACTCATATGTATTTTGGGTAGTTTATGTTGTTTTGATAATGACTATGTCTTTTGGGTAGTATTTTGATCCACCTGATGGTGGTTAGATGATGAATGTTAAACTCTAGATAGATTATAGTTTGGCAGTCTGATGACAAGTTAGTAACTAAGTAGTAAGTTAGTATTAAGTAATTAGAACTGTGTTGATGTGGTACTCTGGATACTATGTGATGCATATTATGGTTTATAGATGGTGAAGTATTGTTTTACATAGTAGTAGTTGTACTGCATTATGGCAAGTTTGTATGATCAAATAGGAAATCAATGTCGATGACACGTTTAGACATATGACAACATTAAAATTTGATCAACATATAGGATGACACAACATTATAGTTGTATTTTCTTGCCATATGATGACAACATTTTCCATAATAGATCAAAATGAAGACATAATTGTTTCCTGAGTTGCATTAAGTTTTTTGCAGGCTCAAAACATATATAGACACCTGAACTTGTCCATTTTGGTCATTTGAACACCTGACCTTTAGAACGGACCTATTGAGCACTCCAACTTGTCAAACAAGCCTATCGAGCACCCCAACTTGTCAAAGGCTACCTATTAAACACCTAGTCCCTAGCGTGGCATTGCACGTGTGATGTACACTTTATTTGTGAGTGTTTTCATTAAGAAGGAGATGTTTTTAAACTTATGTGTATAAAGAAATTTGCTCGCCATTGTATTATAATGACGGGTTTAGGTCACAGTTAATTAAACGATGAGACCTTATTTGGCATCACGTGACCATTTTTATGCTTAATCATGCTTACGTAATAGCACGTGTGTAAAATTGCACTCGGTAATTAGGGACAGGGTGTTTAATAGATAGGTTTTGACAAGTTAGGGTGCTCAAATAGGTCCGTTTCAAAGGTCAGGTGCCCAAATGACCAAAACGGACAAGTTCGGGTGTCTGTATATGTTTTGAGCCGTTTTTTGCACGATGACACATCATGCACTAAAGTATTGATGTACTGCATTATGGCAAGTTTGTATGATCAAACTGGATATCAATGTCGATGACACGTTTAGACTGATGACAAAATTAAAATTCGATCAACATATAGGATGGCACAACATTATAGTTGTATTCTTGGCATATGATGACAACATTTTCCATAATAGATCAAAATGAAGACAAAATTGTTTCCTGGGATACATTAAGTTTTTCGCACGATGACACATCATGCACTAAAGTATTGATGTAAGCATAAATCAAATTATTTCCCTGGGTTCCAATAAGTGTCCAATTAAGCGTCTATGTAAAGCTGTAGATGACAACTTCAATTCTCTATGTAGTAGTTGCTCCCTGTGTCTTGATCTCTTCTTGGGCATCTTTTTTTGTTGTGACCAGCAATCCCACACATGATGCATTTGTAGGGGTTTGCTTTCCTTTTCATCTTGACTGGCTGTGCATGCTCCCCGGAGAGATGGCAACCTGTAACTTAATTAGTATGATTTAGGTATGACAGGTTAGTATAATGGTTCGATGACAGGTTTGCAGAATGAAGTAGCAGGGATGACAACCTGTTCACCCTTGGTCTCCCAATTCTTTTGCGCACTTTTGGTGGATAACACTTTATCAGGCTTATTTCTTCTGGCACAATCCATTCAGATCTGGGTGGCAATGGGTGTATTGTCTCTTGATAAGCTTTCAGCCAAGCATCAGTTGTGTAGTATCCATCCAAGAAATCTGTCGTCTTGTACTCCGTATATCCAGTTGACCAAATAGCATGTGCACAAGGAATGTGATCCAAATCAAACACTTTACAACTGCACTTCTTTCTTGCTAGATCAAGTATCCCAGTAAAGTCCCCACCACACACCTCAAATTCTGCATCATTCAGAGGTTTGACATTATACCTCTTTGATCTCTTCTCTCTTTCTACCAATATCTTACGCACCTTTAGCGACGGTTGCTTATGGTATTTCGTTGCTTTTTTCCTACGTTTTTGAAACCACCTTGTCACCATGTCTCTGATGAACTCAAAGAGGGAAACCAACTGGTATGACCTAGCAGTCTTCAAAGCTGCATTGACACACTCAGAGTTGTTGGATGTCATCATATCATACCTGTCACCTTCACAATTAGCTCTGCTCCACTTGTCAACACCAGCTTCTTCTAAGTATTTTCCCATTTCTCTATTTGCCTTCCATATATCTTTGAAATGTCGTTGAAACTCTGTTTTAGTGTATGCATTTGCATCTTTAGAGAGCAAGCTGAGTACCCCATCATCATGGAATTTTGTTACCAGATTTTATTGTAGATGCCTTTTGCAACACACAAGTTTAGCTGATGGGTAAACAATTTCTACGGCACTTTTAATGCTTGCATGTCTGTCAGAGACCACTACTAGGTCTTGTGACCATGGTACAACATTGAGGAGTTGTTCAAAGAGCCAGTTCCAGGAAGCATCATTCTCTGAATCCACCACAACAAAGGCAAGAGGGTATACTTGCTGGTTTGCATCTTGTCCCACAACACTCATCAAATTCCCCCTATATTTTTGCAACTGCTACCATCGATCCTTTCCTTCTCTTCTTTTGGAATGTGAGCGAAGATCTCGCGTTTCGTCTTCGCTCTCTCTCTCTCTCTCTCTCTCTCTCCCTGTGTCCGTCTTCTCTCACTCTGAGGTATGTTTTTGATTTTCTAGGGTTTATATCGCTCATTTCGTGGATTTTTGGTTTTGTGTTTGATTTTGCAGGTTTGATCGAGTGTTTTACGTTTTGTTGTTGATTTTTTATGGTTTCGGTTGCGTTTTGATGTTTTCTGGTTGTTTGTCTAGTTATTCTAGGGTTTCGGTACTTTCGTTTCAAGATTTTAGGTTTTTTGTTTGATTTTGCAGGTTTTATCTGGTGGTTTAGGTTTTGTTGTTGATTTTCTATCGTTTCGGTTGCACTTTGATGTTTCTGATTGATTGTCTAGATTTTCTGGTGTTTTAGGGTTTCGTGTTCGGTGTTAGGGGTTTTCCTTAATCGATGACATGTTCTATCTTCTTTGATGACAGGTTTAAACATGTCACAAATAATTCTCAGATATTTTGTTGGTCCCCCGGTTTCTTATGACTTTGAAAGTTTGAAGTCTCTGAAATACTATCCTCCTGAACGTCATTTTAGGGGGAGATACAATTAATACACAGATATGTCCGTTATTAGTACTATTAGGGAAAATGTCAATGCAAAGCAATGGAGCATGTTATGTGATGATGTTTTTGGTGGAATTTTTCTCATTGGTGAAAAATTGGATTTCTTGGGAGTACTTGTTCACACTATGCTTATGCATGAAGTTAAGACGAAGGAAAACAAAGAGTTGTGGTTCAGAATGAAAGGTCATGTGGTCAAGTTTTCTTTATTGGAGTTTGCTGCTATCACTGGACTTTCCTTCTATAGTTATTGCTCTGATTTTGACATTCCAGAGGTTGGTATGGAAGAAATATTAGGAGCAAGTAGATGCAACTTGGCTAATTTGGTGGATATCTTTTGCAATGAGGAATCTCCAGAGAGAAAGATGATGCTAGCTCATCTCTTGGTTCTAGAGGGTGTTCTACTTCCTCACAAGGCTCTTGGGAGTATCAGTCTGGAGCATGTTGCTTTAGCATCTGACATGGAACAGTTCAGTAAATTTCCCTAGGGTAGGAAGGTCTTTGATGTCACAATTGATAAACTGAAACAAGTTAGTGAGGCCAAAAACCCTTATGACTAGCAATGCTTCACATTAGGTGGATATCCTCTTGCCTTTCAGGTAATATTGTACAATCATATTGTTTTATTGTTTTCTTTTCATTTTGTGCTAGTTTTTACAAATTGATGACAAGCATGGATTTCATCTTTGCAGATATGGATATTGGAGACTTTTCCAGGTTTGCTAGCAGTTTGTAATGTCAATTACAAGATCATTGAAAACAAGCCGTATGGGCCTATCTGGTATGTGACTTAGCATTCATGTTTTTGCTAGTAGTTACAGGTTTCTAGTATGTAGAAGAATGAAGGAAAAAAAATTATTGTTGGTTCTGTTTTTCTTTTGTTTTTGTTTGGTTACGGAATCTGTGTTCAGATATGATGGAGTGAATTTTGGTGATTTTCTCTGGTCTGATCAGCAACCTGATCCTATCATTGATCCCTCTAATGAGTGGAGGCTCTCCCATGTTACGTCTCCAGACTTGGTAAATGATTCTCTAAATTCTGAAGAAGGTGACAATGAGGTAGGTGTTTGTGCTATTAGGTTGAGGTTGAGATATGCTCTTCAAACTCACACAGCTCTATCTGCAAAGAGCACTCACAAGCCTTCAAAAGGTGTCAAGTTAGTCTCTAAGAAAATGAAAGTTTAGGAGGTGCAATATGAAGGTACCCCAGATGACAAGATTGACCAAAAAGTTAAAGAAGGTACCTCAGATGACAAGCTAAAGAGAAGGAAAGTTGAAGATGTGCAAGATGAAGATACTAGGGAGACATGAGGAAGCATGTCCTTGGTGAGAAGTTTAAGTTACCAAGGTCAGTCAGATTTGTTGTGAAGAATTCAAAAGAGAGTGTTGGCAATAAGGAGGCCCAAAAGTCAGGTGTGAACACTGATGACAAGTTGGATGGTGTATATAGTGTTCAAGAAAAATTTGGTGAAGCATAAAGGGATGACAAGTCTGGAGAAGATGGGGATGACAAGTCTGGAGAACAAGGAGATGACAAGTCTGGAGAACAAGGAGATGACAAGTCTGCGGGGAAGGGTGATGTCAAGGGTGATGACAAGTCTGGTGTGGGCACGTCTTCTTTCTTGAGAAGTGGTAAATCAAGGAAGTTGGGAGTAGAAGGAAACGAGAAGTTGAAAGTTCAAAAGAAGAAGAAGAAGGTTGATGTGCAGGGCAATAAGAAGCCAAAGAATGCTGGAAAACAAGCTGATAAGTTGGATGGTGTAGACAGTCAGAAAGTGCCTGTTGGTGGACAATCTGTTGATGATGAAGAGCCTAGGTGGGCAAAAAAATTTGAGAGATGATCTGAGACTAGTTGCACATTCATTAAAAAGTGTGCAATGGATATGAACAATAAGTTGTATGAATTGGCTAAATATATTAGAGAATTTCAACATCCTGGTGAAACCACCTCTAACAAGTCAAGAGATCAAAGGAAATCTTTTGATGATGTATTGCATGACATACGAGCTGATTGTTCACTACCAGATCATCATTGGCATATATTCAAAAATTTGCAAGCTTGTGCAGCTGGTGTTGACTCACAGAAGATGCAAGATTCTTCAGAAACAGATTCTGATGATAAGAGTGGTCCTGAAATTCCTACTCAAGTTTCTGTCCAAGAAGTTGATGTGGAAGAACCCTCAGAGATTCCTACTCAGCAAGAAATGTCTGTGGACGGTGGAGATTCCAAGGATGACAACTTAGACGAAAAGGCTGGTGAAAATGTTGAAGATGCTAAGGAAGAAAAGGTTGCTGACAAGCTTCTAGATGATGCAGATGAGATTGTTGGTGCACCTTTACAAGATGAAAAGGCTGTTGATGCGCTTCCTGATGTTTCAGTTGATATTGGTGGTGAGCAGGATGTGGTCCTTGGTGGTGATATTGGTGTTTCAGTTGAAGATGAGGTTCCTCACACAGACCTTGCACAAAGAAATGAGTCAGTCATTGCAGCTGTCGAACAGGATACTCATTCTCCTACAGATTCCAAGCAATATGATGTGAAACCACTTGTCAATCTTGTCAAGCAAGATGATAACAAGTCAGAGGATGTGAAACTAGTTGTGAACCAAGAGGCTGTGAAACAAGAGGATGTGAAACCAGTTGTCAAGCAAGAGGATGTGAAACCAGTTGTCAAGCAAGAGGATGACAAGCCAGAGGATGTCAAGCCAGTTGTGAACCAAGAGGATGATAAGGAAGATGAGGACATCAATGCTGATTTGAGAAGGTCTTCTAGGATTCTAAACGTAGTGATAAATTGGTTTCTCCTTACACTGCTCAAAAGAAGAAGAAGATGCCAAGAAACCCAAGCAATTCATTCTATGAAAATGATGACAGAGCAGTGTTCTATGGTGGTTTCTTGATAAAAGGTATTGTTATCTCTCATCTTTATCAATATATGCATCTTTGTTATATTTTATTGATATTATTTTGCTTTGTTTTCATATAGAGCAAACAATGTTTGTGTTCGTGGGTTTGAAACTACACTAGATGAAAGGTTCTTCAGAGGTATTGTCACGAAGAGGTGTTGGTTGGGTGATGAGGTAAGTTAATCTCATATATATGACAAGTTTGAATATCAATGAACAATTACACTTGTCAGCTCATAAAATTTACATATGTGTGTGTAGCATATAAATGAAGCTTTGTTCCATATGAGAAAGAGGATTCATACTGACGGAGATGCTTGGAAAGATGTTGTGATCATGGTCATCTTTTGGATATCTAGATTCAATCATCCTATGATGCAGAAGCTCTTGCATGGTCAATTCTTCTTTAGTAGCAGCTGAACCAATTACCTTGATGGATTGTTGCCTCTTATGTTTGGTAAGCCATGGTTTGATGTAAAAAGGGTATATGAACCCTTTAACATCGAGGGCAAGCACCGGGTTGCGGTAGAAATTGACCTTATTGAGAAGATAGTGAATGTGTATGATTGTCGCCCGGATTTATACACTGATGAGCGGATGCAAGTCCTACTAACGCCTTTATGTGTTATGCTGCCTTACTTTATCCATGCTTGTGATAGAATGGCTCATTGTTTGAGCCAAAATTTACCAAAGGAAACTTTGACCTAAATCGGGCCTAGATCGAAATAAATCAAAGAGAAGGACAAAAATTGTATTTGCATTGCTGAAAAAAGCATATGAATAGTGAGAGAGTCCTTACGACGAACTGTAAGGAAGAGGTGATAGCGTCCTTTAGAGAGATTAAGTTAGGTTACTCTACAGGCTTAAAGGAGTTGTTACTAGTGGACTTAGGGACGCCTTCTAAGTGCCAGAGAAGTGTAACTACTCGCCAGTGTATTGTAAGGAAACTTAATAAGAAAGGAAAGAAGCTATTACAAAATCCTCCAAGGAGGTAGAGGTTTACACTCAAGGACTAGTTGGTACTTGAGTGGTTCCTCTATAAATCAAAAGCGTTCCTTAATTATTGTCTTTACTTGTTTAGTCTGTTGATTTCCGCTGCAAACAAAGGAAGTCCTCAATCTCTTTAAGGACTTCTTGGTAAAGGACGACCTTAACTCTAGTAAGGACGCCCTTGTGTTTACGACTAACGATCCAACACATCGAGTACTTGGCTTTTGGAACTTAGTGCAAAGTGAATGAGGAGAACATTCCAGCATAAAGGGAAAAAATGGCCATAGAGCTGCACCAGGGTACATGGGTGTTTGTTGATTAAATGGAAGTGAAATGAAATCATGGATAGTAGTTTGGCTAACTCATATGTATTTTGGGTAGTTTATGTTGTTTTGATAATGACTATGTCTTTTGGGTAGTATTTTGATCCACCTGATGGTGGTTAGATGATGAATGTTAAACTCTAGATAGATTATAGTTTGGCAGTCTGATGACAAGTTAGTAACTAAGTAGTAAGTTAGTATTAAGTAATTAGAACTGTGTTGATGTGGTACTCTGGATACTATGTGATGCATATTATGGTTTATAGATGGTGAAGTATTGTTTTACATAGTAGTAGTTGTACTGCATTATGGCAAGTTTGTATGATCAAATAGGAAATCAATGTCGATGACACGTTTAGACATATGACAACATTAAAATTTGATCAACATATATGATGACACAACATTATAGTTGTATTTCTTGCTATATGATGACAACATTTTCCATAATAGATCAAAATGAAGACATAATTGTTTCCTGAGTTGCATTAAGTTTTTTGCAGGCTCAAAACATATATAGACACCTGAACTTGTCCATTTTGGTCATTTGAACACCTGACCTTTAGAACGGACCTATTGAGCACTCCAACTTGTCAAACAAGCCTATCGAGCACCCCAACTTGTCAAAGGCTACCTATTAAACACCTAATCTCTAGCGTGGCATTGCACGTGTGATGTACACTTTATTTGAGAGTGTTTTCATTAAGAAGGAGATGTTTTTAAACTTATGTGTATAAAGAAATTTGCTCGCCATTGTATTATAATGACGGGTTTAGGTCACAGTTAATTAAACGATGAGACCTTATTTGGCATCACGTGACCATTTTTATGCTTAATCATGCTTACGTAATAGCACGTGTGTAAAATTGCACTCGGTAATTAGGGACAGGGTGTTTAATAGATAGGTTTTGACAAGTTAGGGTGCTCAAATAGGTCCGTTTCAAAGGTCAGGTGTCCAAATGACCAAAACGGACAAGTTCGGGTGTCTGTATATGTTTTGAGCCGTTTTTTGCACGATGACACATTATGCACTAAAGTATTGATGTACTGCATTATGGCAAGTTTGTATGATCAAACGGATATCAATGTCGATGACACGTTTAGACTGATGACAAAATTAAAATTCGATCAACATATAGGATGGCACAACATTATAGTTGTATTCTTGCCATATGATAGATCAAAATGAAGACAAAATTGTTTCCTGGGATACATTAAGTTTTTCGCACGATGACACATCATGCACTAAAGTATTGATGTAAGCATACATCAAATTATTTCCCTGGGTTCCAATAAGTGTCCAATTAAGCGTCTATGTAAAGCTGTAGATGACAACTTCAATTCTCTATGTAGTAGTTGCTCCCTGTGTCTTGATCTCTTCTTGGGCATCTTTTTTTGTTGTGACCAGCAATCCCACACATGATGCATTTGTAGGGGTTTGCTTTCCTTTTCATCTTGACTGGCTGTGCATGCTCCCCGAGAGATGGCAACCTGTAACTTAATTAGTATGATTTAGGTATGACAGGTTAGTATAATGGTTCGATGACAGGTTTGCAGAATGAAGTAGCAGTGATGACAACCTGTTCACCCTTGGTCTCCCAATTCTTTTGCGCACTTTTGGTGGATAACACTTTATCAGGCTTATTTCTTCTGGCACAATCCATTCAGATCTGGGTGGCAATGGGTGTATTGTCTCTTGATAAGCTTTCAGCCAAGCATCAGTTGTGTAGTATCCATCCAAGAAATCTGTCGTCTTGTACTCCGTATATCCAATTGACCAAATAGCATGTGCACAAGGAATGTGATCCAAATCAAACACTTTACAACTGCACTTCTTTCTTGCTAGATCAAGTATCCCAGTAAAGTCCCCACCACACACCTCAAATTCTGCATCATTCAGAGGTTTGACATTATACCTCTTTGATCTCTTCTCTCTTTCTACCAATATCTTACGCACCTTTAGCGACGGTTGCTTATGGTATTTCGTTGCTTTTTTCCTACGTTTTTGAAACCACCTTGTCACCATGTCTCTGATGAACTCAAAGAGGGAAACCAACTGGTATGACCTAGCAATCTTCAAAGCTGCATTGACACACTCAGAGTTGTTGGATGTTGTTAGGACGATATTAAGGACGCCAGTCATTAATATCTAAACCACTAATGATCGTCCCTTGTTTTGATAATGACAAACTCAAAGGTATTTGATAAGTTGTCCAAGTATTGATCTCAGGTAAGTCCAGTGGACGAACATGAGCGAAAAGGACAACAAGTGAACGGCAGTCCCTAAGCTGTAGGGACGCACGTCATCAAAACCTCCAAAGCTGAACATAACTGGCGAAGTTCCTGCGAAGATAGGACGGCGTCCTCATCAAGAAGGGACGCGCGCCAAAATACGGACAAGGTTCAAATTCAAATCAAGGCCGCCCCAACATGATTACATCACGTCCGGCCGTAGTCCTCAGAAGGAAGCTTCCCTTGTCTGGGCACGTGTAGACAACTCCAAAGATGTCGCTTTCCCACCGATGGTCCCCTACCCACGCGGAGGCTTCCCAAGCGTCAACAGAGTTGACTTCCTCAAGGAGCTCATCGCACCGTTGATGGAAGATCAAGTGTCCGACCAAGTCTCAGAGGACGCTAAAGGACAAGAACCACTTCCGCTATAAATACCCCCTCAAGGGTATGCATAGCGGTGTGGACTTTGAAGACTTTCTCTTAAGCTCTCCCGAAGCATTTAAGTTCAAGAACGAAGAACAAGGAGATCAAGTGAACTTGAAGCAAGAGAAAGAAAGTCCAACCAAATCAAATCCAAATCAAACCACAAACTAGTTAAAGTTGTTGTTTGTCTCTCACAACGAATAGTGAGGGACGTGAGTGATAGCTTCCTTATAGCTAAGAGTGTTAGGTTACTTGTTAGGTTGAAAGGAGTGTTACTAGTGAGGCTAAGGACGGACGCTTAGCTCAGAGAAGTGTAACGACTCGCCTAAGTTGTAAGGACTCACTCTCAATAAGATAAGGGACGGCTATTGAAAATCCTCCAACGGAGGTAGAGGTTTACCCATAAGACTAGTTGGTCTTAGTGGGGTTCCTCTATAAATACTCGTGTCTATTCTCTTATCTTGTTTCCTGTTAAGTCTACTTTCCGCTGCACTTAAGGACGCCCTTAACCCAGTTAAGGACGCCCATTCTAACGACTTACGATCCAACAATTGGTATCAGAGCAGGCGCTCTAGATTTTGTTGAGTTGCAGGTACAAGATGGACATGGAACCTATTGGAATCTCCTTCGTGAAGCCTCCACGCCTGACGGACGCCAACTTCAACCGCTGGAAGATCTGCTTTGAAAACTTTTGCAGAAGTCAGAATTATCAATGCTGGAGAGTGATCATGAAAGGTGACCTTACCGTCCCTGCCGACAAGAAAGATAAAGAGGACGAGTGGGGTCCTGATGAATTCAAGCTCTTGGAAACAAACGCTAAGGCAATATGCTTCCTGCAAGCGTCCCTTTGCGAGAGGGACGCCACCCGAGTTAGCAATTTGGCAACAACCAAACTACAATGGGAAGCTCTCGAGAAGTATCATGTGGGTACGGCCGAGATGAAGGAGGACGTCCAGCTTGAAATCAAAAGAGAGTTCTATGCCTTCAGAATGTTGCCTAATGAAACGGTCAAGGACTACTCATACCGTTTTGAAGCTCTTGTCACCAAGATGCGGAATTTGGGCATCCCAGAAGCTGAAATCTCAATGAGGAACAGAGTTCAAGTGGTCATTGATGGACTCACAGGGAAATGGAACTTTGATAGGACTACATTCAAGGAGAACACTGCTAACAAGACCCTGGATATTGAAGAGATCTATGGGAAGCTGAGAGGATATGAAGCAAGAAGGGACGCCGATATGGCTGAGTTGGCTAGGAACCCTCAAACAGATCTCGCCCTGATGACAGCAACACCAGAGTACGCTGAGTATCTGCGCCACCAAAGAGAACTTGCGTTAATGGTGGAAGCAAACAAAAATGAGAATCGTGAAAAAATGCGCGCTCAAGCCTTAAGAGAGAAGGAAAACAAGACTAAGGAACAACTTGAAGAAGAGGAAGAGATTGCCCTTCTACACAAGGTGGCTCGCTTATGGGGTAAAAGGACCAAAGAATTCAGGAAAAACAAGATGCCCTACAAAAAGGAGAGTCCCAAGTATACAGAGGCAGAAATGAAGGAACTTACTTGCTACAAGTGTAACAAGAAAGGACACTTTGCCAAAAAGTGTACTACGAGACTGAACTCAAAAGAAATGAAGATGAAGGCCCTCTTGGGAGCGTGTGAAGCCGCATGGGATAATGTGAGTTCGGATGATGAAGAACCTGAAGGACCAGCGGCGTACATAGCCATCGAGGACGCCTCAGATGATGAACAAGTGGCGTACATGGCTGTAGAGGACGCCCCAGTTGTTAAAGAGGACGCCTCAGAAAAGGAACAAGAGGTAACTCGTGAATCCATGATGAATTCCTTGGAGAAGTGTTCTAAATCCAAACTCATTAAACTCATTAATAGAATCATGGAAGAAAGCGTAGTCATGCAACATAGAATGGATGAACTTGAACTTGAAAGTGAAAATGTTATAGTTGAATGTGAAAACTGTGCTACAGTGTCATCACAACTAGAGTCCTCATGTGTCGAAATCAAATCCCTGAAAACTGAAGTGATGTGTCTTAAACTAGAGAACACTAAGCTTAGGGAAGAGGTGAAAGTGTTAGGAAAGAACCCAGCCATTGAGGAAGTTCAACCAATGGTGTTTGTCCCAGCCAAGAGAGGACTAGGCTATGAGTCTGACACTAGAAACTCCCTCCCTAGCGACTTTGAGGCTAGCAAAACTTCAGAACTTGAATTGGAAAGGGAAAAGACCAAGAATCTTCTTGAAAGAATTAGAGTCCTAGAAAGTGGAGAGAAAGGTCAAAAGGACTATTACACTAACTCCACAAGTCATAGGATCTATAAGAAAATTGCTAAGGGAGAGGGTTCAAAAGTCTGTAACCCTCAAAAGATGAAAGAGAACAAAATCCAACGTCCCAACAAGAAGTACTACCTTGGTACTTACTATAGGACGTGTTGGTATTGTGGAAAAGGAGATTACTTTAAATATGAATGCTTAAAACTGAAGGACGACATTGAAAGTGGCAAAGCTGCTAGGACTAACACTGAAAATGATAAGTCCGTCCCTAAGGCTAACCCTAGACGTCCTAGACGTTCTAAAAGACCTTTCCGAAAGCATGCTATTTCAAATGATGTGAATATAAGTGATTACATGCCAGAACCAAAGTTCTATTTCTGTAACGAACCAGGTAAGGAACATCTTGCCTGGGTCGCCAAACACTAACTTTGTTTTGGCAGGTGGAAGTGAGGGGACGCCCATGGATCATTGATAGTGGCGCCTCAAATCATATGACAGGAAGCCAGATCCATCTCACTTCTATCCAAAGTAGTGCCACGGGAGGAACTATCTCGTTTGGCAATAAGGGCAAGGGAAAGATCAAAGGGACGGGAACTGCCATTCTCAATCCGTCCATCAAAGCAACAAACGTTAGCCTCGTTGAAGGAGTTGGCTTCAACCTCCTAAGCGTCTCTCAAATGTGTGATCAAGGTGAGAACCTAGTCACATTTGACTCAAAGGAGTGCCTCGTTATCAACAAGAAATCAAACAAAGTCGTTCTCAAAGGAGTCCGAAAGAACAATGTCTACATCTTCAACCAGGAGTTCAAGCCAAAATCTGAGTTGTGCCTATCTGTGTCAAAAGAGGACGCTGACCTCTGGCATCGCCGACTTGGCCATGCTGGATCAAGCACAATCCTTAAGCTACATCAAAGAAATCTTGTGAAAGGTCTTCCCCAAATTGATCCTGAGAAAATTGAACAGTGCGAAGCCTGTATCAAAGGGAAGCAAACAAGAACGTCCTTTAAATCAAAGAACGATGTCAGCACAAAGAAACCTTTGGAACTTCTCCATATGGATCTTTGTGGACCCATGCAGACGTTGAGCTATGGTGGAAAGAGGTACATTTACGTCCTTGTAGATGATTTTTCTCGATTCACCTGGGTTCTTTTCTTAGCTTCAAAAACAGATTGCTTCAACGCATTCAAAGTCTTCATCAGACAAGTGGAAGTTGCGCTGGAGACGCCTCTCAAATCCATAAGATCAGACCACGGGACGGAGTTTCAAAACTCAGAGTTCCTGGCCTACTGTGATGAACATGGAGTCTCGCACAACTTCTCAGGTCCAAGGACTCCTCAACAAAATGGAGTGGTGGAAAGAAAGAATAGGACGCTGGAGGACATGGCGAGGACTATGCTCTTGGCTAATAGCGTCCCCAAATACTTTTGGGTGGAAGCTATTGCTACAGCTTGCTACATCATCAATCGAGCCATGATCCGTCCTTTGCTGAAGAAGACGTCCTATGAGTTGTTGAATGGAAGGAAGCCTCGCATTGACTATCTCAAAGTCTTTGGATGCAAATGCTTTGTTCACAACAATGATAAAGAAAGACTTGGAAAGTTTGATGCAAGAAGTGACGAAGCCATATTCCTCGGATACTCCCTCACCAACAAAGCATATAGAGTTTTCAATAAACGAACTCTATAGCTTGAGGAGAGCATTCATGTTGTGTTCAAAGAAAGTTCCTCTCGTAAAGAAAAATCAAGTAGAAAAGAACGCTCATCTTCACAACAGCAGGACGACTCTGACGATGAAGTTGATTTTGGGTCCTCTGGAAAATACTATGTTCCTAAGGACGCTACTCCAAACCCTGAAGAAGTCTCAGTGGATGTTCCCAGTGTTGCTCAGGAAGTTCTCTCTCGAAGTGAATCTCCAGGTCAACATGATGTGGCTGAATCAAGCTTACAAGGCGAGCAGCGTCAAGAAGTGGACGCTCAACCTGAGGGGGAACACTCTGAGCCTTTCAATGAAGACAATGGGTTTGACTCCGATGAATCTGATTGGACGGACCCTAGATGTACTCCTGCAAGGGACGCTACTCATAAGGGATCCAACCTTTCAAGACTTCATTCAACAGATCAAATCATCTCAGATATCTCAAAAGGAGTCCAAACAAGATCAGCTGTGAATCAGTCACATAATGCCAATATAGCGTTCTGTGCTTTCAACGCCTTTGTGTCCTTAATTGAACCTAAGAACATAAAGGAGGCACTTCAGGACGCTGATTGGATTCAAGCCATGCAAGAAGAACTTAATCAATTTGAAAGGAACAAGGTTTGGACCCTCGTCCCTCGTCCGAGAAACAAAAACATAATAGGGACGAGGTGGGTCTACAGGAACAAGCTTGATGAAAGTGGTCGCGTGTCAAGAAATAAAGCAAGGCTTGTGGCTCAAGGCTATAGACAAGAGGAAGGAATCGACTATGATGAGACCTTCGCTCCTGTTGCCAGAATTGAAGCCATTCGCCTCCTCATCGCCTATGCCGCTCACAAAGGGTTCAAGCTTTTTCAAATGGATGTCAAGACAGCCTTCCTCAACGGCAAGCTTAAAGAAGAAGTGTACGTCGCTCAACCTCCACGATTTGAGGACGCTGATCACCCTGATCATGTGTACTTCTTGGACAAGGCACTCTATGGACTCAAGCAAGCCCCTCGTGCATGGTACGATAGGTTTGCGTCCTTTCTCTTGTCCAACGGGTACACACGAGGTAACATCGATAAAACACTATACTTAAAGAAAGTCCTTAAAGATGTTTTGATCGTCCAAGTCTATGTCGATGACATAGTCTTTGGAAGCACTAACATGAAACTTGTAGAGGAATTCAAGAACTTGATGAGTAGTGAGTTTAAGAAGTCTCTCATAGGAGAACTCAACTTCTTCTTGGGACTCCAAATCACCCAGCTCAAAGATGGGACGCGCATTCACCAACAGAAATACATCCGTGAAATGCTCGAGAAATATGGGATGAACTCGTCGAAGTCCATTGATACTGATACTCCCATCTCCCCTAACACTCGCCTTTATGCTGATGAAGAAGGCAAGAGTGTAGATCAAAAGCTCTACAGAGGAATGATAGGGTCCTTGCTATACCTAACGGCAAGTCGTCCCGACATCATGTTCGCTGTGTGTTTGTGCGCCCGCTTCCAAGCAAATCCAAAGGAGTCCCACATGCAAGAAGTCAAGAGGATCTTCAGATACCTCAAGAGACGGGATGACCTATGCCTATGGTATCCCAGAAGGACGTCCCTAAACTTGGTAGCGTACTCTGACGCGGATTACGCTGGCCATGTGGTGGATAGGAAGAGCACCTCAGGAATTGCCCAATTCCTGGGCTCTTGCCTTGTATCTTGGGGATCCAAAAAGCAAAACTCCGTGGTACTCTCAACCGCCGAAGCTGAGTACGTTGCTGCTGCATCGTGCTGTTCACAAGTCCTATGGATCAAGTACCAACTTGAAGATTATGGTACGTTCCTCAACATAGTCCCTATCTTGTGTGATAACACCAGTGCTATAAGTATTGCCAAGAATCCTGTTCATCATTCTAGGACGAAGCATATTCATATAAGACATCACTTTCTTCGTGATAATGTTGAACTTGGATTGATCAAGGTAGATCATGTTAGGACTGAGGACCAAGTGGCCGATATTTTCACAAAAGCACTTGATAGACGTCCCTTCGAGCACCTCCGGTTGCTTTTAGGGATGATAACTTTTAAATGATCAAGTCCCGTTCTATTATTCCCTCCATGATTGGCTATGTTTTTGTTGAGAACTTGTTTTAAAATGTGTCATGCATTTAAAGTCATCTTAAAAGGACGCTAGTCTAAGACATGTGTTTCGCTTGTGTTTTGAACGCTATTTATTTCGCTTTTCATCTCAAGAGTATCCCTGATCAAACTACCCTCATTATAAGCCGAAATGATGGGAACTCTAAGCTTACCCATGCCGAGAATCTTGCAAACGCGTCCTATGAGCATTCTTTGTCTTATCTTTACGGGACGTACTTGCTTGATTTTCAAAAATGGTTCTAAGTGATCAAAGGGACGCATGTTAAAAGCTGAGAGTTGTCCGTACAGAGTTTTAAGATCAGAGGTTGAGATCAGTGTTTGGGACGCCGTGGTTCAGTTCTGAGTAATGCAGTGTTGTGTGCCTAAAGGACGCCAAGACAGAGTTCTTTACAGTTGTGAGGCTTTGAAAATTGAAAGAAGGAAGTTGAACCGTTTCGGAGAAGTTGAACGCAGATCTCGGGATATGTGTAACGGGTGCAAAACAGCTGTGTTTCTTAGCAAAGAAGGAAGCCACGTGCGGGATTGCGGATGGAGGAAGCCATGTGAAACTACCCTATTACCCTTGACCGTTCCACTTCGTCTTCTTCCTATAAATACGCCCCTGCATCCTCTGAAAAATCTTCTTTGCTCCTCTGCCATTTACACACATTTAGCAATCTCTCAAGATCTTGCCAAATCTTCAAACCCAAATCCCGAAATCACCGCATCAACCCTAATCCCCCTCTATATAAACCACCCTCTCAAATGGCCAACACAAGAACAACCAAAAATCAATCTTCATCTCCGGCGGCGAAGAACCCTAGTTCCTCGAGGTCTCCTCCGGTGAAAGGCCGGTCACTCATGGACTCGAGAGGGCGACCTACTGGGCGCCAAGAACCCCCTCGCCACCATTCTTCTTCTCAAACCTCCCAACGCCGCCACTCCAACACCCCTCCACAGCCACTTCGCTCCCAACCTCCACAACAAAGACACCAAGCCCCCCGTTCCCAATCCAAACCCGTCCAAAAACGATTTTCATTTCTTGAGAAGGCTTTCAAACCTGAGCCCGAGCCAGATAACATCTCCAAAGGCTCCGTTTTTAGGCTTCCTGCCCAACCAAAACGCCGTCCTCCTCTCGACCCTCTCATAGAGGACTGGCTAGAAAAAGAGCCTAGGACGCTCGCAAACATTTGCCTACGGGCGTCCGCTCATGATCATCCCCCCAAGGTCCAACGCCTCCTCCACTACTTTATGGTCACCTACGTCAAGCCACGCCTTGAAGAGACCAACCATACCAACCCACCCTTCATGGGGCCTGGCATAATTTCTGACACCTTCGGTGGGACGGTAGATGAGCTCGCCAAGCTCCTCCCCGATATCATGGAGTTCTTGGTGGCTCCTGCGGGCTCCGTCCCATCTCAAAAACGGAAAAGGCCTTCCTCCCCTTCCCCTTCCAAACAACAAGAAAAAAGGCCTCCCTCCTCCTCCCAAGCCACGCCAGTCCCTTCCTCCCCGCCTCCCGCCCCAAAGCGACGATTGAAGACGTCCGCTGAGCTTGAGGGCGTGACTGAGCAACAGATGGCAGCCATACGCCTCTCCGAGCTGCAAATAGAACAAGAGGAGAAGGCCAGGCAAGAGCAGGCCGAAAAGGAAGCCATCGCTGCGGCGATCCAGCAGAGCTTACAAGACGTCCCTCGGCTTCCTCCTCCACCACCAAGGATAGAGGACGTCACTCCTGCTCCTGCTCCTGTGGCTTCATCAGATCCGCTCCAGGCGGAGATCGAGGCGGACTTGGCAAAACCTATGCCAACAGTCCAAAAGGCAACTCCTCAAGTACAGGTCCCGGCCAAGGACGCTGTACCAAAAGTTATAACACTTGAAGACTCCCTTGCTAAGCAGCCGCCTCCTCCCCCTGCTCCGCTTAAAGTAAAGCCCATCTCAATGGCTCCGCCCAGCGCCTCCTCTGCACCCACAAAAGCAAAGATAAGAACCCCCACTCCCTCTCCTCCCAGAGCTTCCACTCATCCTCCTCCGCCTGCTCCGGCCGTCGAGGAAAATATTCAAGTCCAGGGGACGGCTTCTGTTGAAGTCCCCATTGAGTCCTTGGCAAGGACTCCAGCTGTGGACGCGCCTCCTACAGAACAGGCGTCCACTGCTGAGGACACAAAAATGGTCGAGTCCCATGAGCAAGGGGACGAGGCCTCAGATGAAGAGGACGCTCCTCACCAGGATGAGGATCCTGAGGACGAGGAGGGAGAGGGCGATGAAGAAGACGCTGGTGATGAAGTGATAGTGAGCAACGGAAGTAAGCAGAAACGCTTGAAGAAGATTTTGTCGCCGCTCCTGTTCACTGCTCAATTTCTTGAAGAGAACCAACGCCAAGAGTTTTTGGAACTGCTTGAGTTCCAGGGATGGACGCACATGGGCGCCGAGGCCGCGGAAGTCGACCCCGAACAGGTTCTCCGCTTTTACTCAAAATTCGAAATATCTGAAGTAAAAGGGAAGCCTCAAGGGACGTTCGAAATTGATGGGGACGAGTACTCAATTGCTGAGGGTACCGTCCGCAATATGCTAGGCATGCGTCCCTCTCCGCCAGATGCTATGCACGACCTTCCCAACAAGAATTTTGGTCGTTTCTCCCAGGAAGAGATCTTCAACAGAATATTCAACGGGAGACAACCAATTGCTAGGGACAGGGTCGCTCATTGTCTCTCCAAGACGGGCGTCCTTGCGCATCACTTCATTGTGCGCATGGTCGTCCCCCGCCAAGAAAAGAAGTCGATAGTCCAGATCACTGACAGTATCTTACTGGACACCTTCTTGGAACGAAAGCCGATAAATTTGCCGCGGGTAATCTTGGAGCACATGGGCAAGTGCACAGGAGGTAGGCACTCTCTTCCCTTCCCTGGCTTAGTCAAGCAGATTCTTAAGCAGCAAGGCCTCTATGCTCCGAAACAAGAACAGTCCTTTGGCATCCACTGGGATGTTAGGCAAATCTCCTTGCCCCCGGTTGGAAAACTACGTTGTGATGAGCCGCTCCCATCAGTCAAACGACAAATGGAAAAAGAAAAGAAAGAGGCTCAGAGGAAAGCCAAGGCTGCCGCCGCTGCTGTTGCTAAAAACGCTCAAGGTGATCTAGAGGCTGAAAATTTGCAAGTCGTAGGAGCGCCGGTTGAGGACGCTGCTGAAGAAGAGGACGAGCTCGATGGTATGAGCGTCCCTGATGAGGCCGAGAAGCATTCTACGAAGTATCTGATGGGCATGATGATCGAGAACCAGTGTATGATGATTGATCTAATCCAACAGGTTCACGACACTCTCCACACCCACACAGAACTTCTGGAACGCAACAATGAGCTCCTTGCGCAAAACAACTATCTTCAGGAGCAACACCTCAAGGCCCTTGGCAAGCGTCCCCGCAAATGATCACACTCCCCTTCTCTACCCTGAAACAGTTTATTGTTTGTTTTTGTTGTGTTTTGTTTGTTAAGACTTTGGGACAATGTTCCCTTTTTTTGGCTGTTTGTAATGTTCGTACTCTAATCTTCTTGAATGGCATTCATTACATTTGTGATTTCGTTTGTCCAAGCGTTCCTTTCTCTAATTATGACTTCATGCTTGCATACTTTTTTTAACTTGTTCTCCTTTTCGATGATGCCAAAAGGGGGAAGTATAGTTTTGCAGAGATGAGATTATTTTTAAGTTGTCATAGAAAGCATGTGCTTAGGGGGAATTTCGGCCAAGTCCAAAGGATGCTAGTTAGGAATAAAATAGAACGCACTTAAAAGAATGTGTTGCATGCCAACCTAAGCTGAAAAGAAAATCAAGTGTAGTTTCTCATGCTAAAAGCTTTACTTCTGTGCGCATTATTGAAAAGAGTTTGTCATCATCAAAAAGGGGGAAATTGTTGGGACGATATTAAGGACGCCAGTCATTAATATCTAAACCAATAATGATCGTCCCTTGTTTTGATAATGACAAACTCAAAGGTATTTGATAAGTTGTCCAAGTATTGATCTCAGGTAAGTCCAGTGGACGAACATGAGCGAAAAGGACAACAAGTGAACGGCAGTCCCTAAGCTGTAGGGACGCACGTCATCAGAACCTCCAAAGCTGAACATAACTAGCGAAGTTCCTGCGAAGATAGGACGGAGTCCTCATCAAGAAGGGACGCGCGCCAAAATACGGACAAGGTTCAAATTCAAATCAAGGCCGCCCCAACATGATTACATCACGTCTGGCCGTAGTCCTCAGAAGGAAGCTTCCCTTGTCTGGCACGTGTAGACAACTCCAAAGATGTCGCTTTCCCAGCGATGGTCCCCTACCCACGCGGAGGCTTCCCAAGCTTCAACAGAGTTGACTTCCTCAAGGAGCTCATCGCACCGTTGATGGAAGATCAAGTGTCCGACCAAGTCTCAGAGGACGCTAAAGGACAAGAACCACTTCCGCTATAAATACCCCCTCAAGGGTATGCATAGCGGTGTGGACTTTGAAGACTTTCTCTTAAGCTCTCCCGAAGCATTCAAGTTCAAGAACGAAGAAGAAGGAGATCAAGTGAACTTGAAGCAAGAGAAAGAAAGTCCAACCAAATCAAATCCAAATCAAACCACAAAATAGTTAAAGTTGTTGTTTGTCTCTCACAACGAATAGTGAGGGACGTGAGTGATAGCTTCCTTATAGCTAAGAGTGTTAGGTTACTTGTTAGGTTGAAAGGAGTGTTACTAGTGAGGCTAAGGACGGACGCTTAGCTCAAAGAAGTGTAACGACTCGCCTAAGTTGTAAGGACTCACTCTCAATAAGATAAGGGACGGCTATTGAAAATACTCCAACGGAGGTAGAGGTTTACCCATAAGACTAGTTGGTCTTAGTGGGGTTCCTCTATAAATACTCGTGTCTATTCTCTTATCTTGTTTCCTGTTAAGTCTACTTTCCGCTGCACTTAAGGACGCCCTTAACCTAGTTAAGGACGCCCATTCTAACGACTTACGATCCAACAGATGTCATCATATCATACCTGTCACCTTCACAATTAGCTCTGCTCCACTTGTCAACACCAGCTTCTTCTAAGTATTTTCCCATTTCTCTATTTGCGTTCCATATATCTTTGAAATGTCGTTGAAACTCTGTTTTAGTGTATGCATTTGCAGCTTTAGAGAGCAAGCTGAGTACCCCAGCATCATGGAATTTTGTTACCAGATCTTGTTGTAGATGCCTTTTGCAACACACAAGTTTAGCTGATGGGTAAACATTTTCTACGGCACTTTTAATGCTTGCATGTCTGTCAGAGACCACTACTAGGTCTTGTGACCATGGTACAACATTGAGGAGTTGTTCAAAGAGCCAGTTCCAGGAAGCATCATTCTCTGAATCCACCACAACAAAGGCAAGAGGGTATACTTGCTGGTTTGCATCTTGTCCCACAACACTCATCAAATTCCCCTTATATTTTTGCAACTGCTACCATCGATCCTTTCCTTCTCTTCTTTTGGAATGTGAGCAAAGATCTCGCGTTTCGTCTTCGCTCTCTCTCTCTCTCTCTCTCTCCCTGTGTCCGTCTTCTCTCGCTCTGAAGTATGTTTTTGATTTTCTAGGGTTTATATCGCTCATTTCGTGGATTTTTGGTTTTGTGTTTGATTTTGCAGGTTTGATCGAGTGTTTTATGTTTTGTTGTTGATTTTTTATGGTTTCGGTTGCGTTTTGATGTTTTCTGGTTGTTTGTCTAGTTATTCTAGGGTTTCGGTACTTTCGTTTCAAGATTTTATGTTTTTTGTTTGATTTTGCAGGTTTTATCTGGTGGTTTAGGTTTTGTTGTTGATTTTCTATCGTTTCGGTTGCACTTTGATGTTTCTGGTTGATTGTCTAGATTTTCTGGTGTTTTAGGGTTTCGTGTTCGGTGTTAGGGGTTTTCCTTAATCGATGACATGTTCTATCTTCTTTGACGACAGGTTTAAACATGTCACAAATAATTCTCAGATATTTTGTTGGTCCCCCGGTTTCTTATGACTTTGAAAGTTTGAAGTCTCTGAAATACTATCCTCCTGAACGTCATTCTAGGGGGAGATACAATTAATACACAGATATGTCCGTTATTAGTACTATTAGGGAAAATGTCAGTGCAAAGCAATGGAGCATGTTATGTGATGATGTTTTTGGTGGAATTTTTCTCATTGGTGTAAAGTTGGATTTCTTGGGAGTACTTGTTCACACTATGCTTATGCATGAAGTTAAGACGAAGGAAAACAAAGAGTTGTGGTTCAAAATGAAAGGTCATGTGGTCAAGTTTTCTTTATTGGAGTTTGCTGCAATCACTGGACTTTCCTTCTATAGTTATTGCTCTGATTTTGACGTTCCAGAGGTTGGTATGGAAGCAATATTAGGAGTAAGTAGATGCAACTTGGCTAATTTGGTGGATATCTTTTGCAATGAGGAATCTCCAGAGAGAAAGATGATGCTAGCTCATCTCTTGGTTCTAGAGGGTGTTCTACTTCCTCACAAGGCTTCTGGGAGTATCAGTCTGGAGCATGTTGCTTTAGCATCTGACATGGAAAAGTTCAGTAAATTTCCCTAGGGTAGGAAGGTCTTGATGTCACAATTGATAAACTGAAACAAGTTACTGAGGCCAAAAACCCTTATGACTAGCAATGCTTCACATTAGGTGGATATCCTCTTGCCTTTCAGGTAATATTGTACAATCATATTATTTTATTGTTTTCTTTTCATTTTGTGCTAGTTTTTACAAATTGATGACAAGCATGGATTTCATCTTTGTAGATATGGATATTGGAGACTTTTCCAGGTTTACTAGCAGTTTGTAATGTCAATTACAAGATCATTGAAAACAAGCCGTATGGGCCTATCTGGTATGTGACTTAGCATTCATGTTTTTGCTAGTAGTTACAGGTTTCTAGTATGTAGAAGAATGAAGGAAAAGTAATTATTGCTGGTTCTGTTTTTCTTTTGTTTTTGTTTGGTTAAGGAATCTGTGTTCAGATATGATGGAGTGAATTTTGGTGATTTTCTCTGGTCTGATCAGCAACCTGATCCTATCATTGATCCCTCTAATGAGTGGAGGCTCTCCTATGTTACGTCTCCAGACTTGGTAAATGATTCTCTAAATTTTGAAGAAGGTGACAATGAGGTAGGTGTTTGTGCTATTAGGTTGAGGTTGAGATATGCTCTTCAAACTCACACAACTCTATCTGCAAAGAGCACTCACAAGCCTCCAAAAGGTGCCAAGTTAGTCTCTAAGAAAATGAAAGTTTAGGAGGTGCAATATGAAGGTACCCCAGATGACAAGATTGACCAAAAAGTTAAAGAAGGTCCCTCAGATGACAAGCTAAAGAGAAGGAAAGTTGAAGATGTGCAAGATGAAGATACTAGGGAGACATGAGGAAGCATGTCCTTGGTGAGAAGTTTAAGTTACCAAGGTCAGTCAGATTTGTTGTGAAGAATTCAAAAGAGAGTGTTGGCAATAAGGAGGCCCAAAAGTCAGGTGTGAACACTGATGACAAGTTGGATGGTGTATATAGTGTTCAAGAAAAGTTTGGTGAAGCATAAAGGGATGACAAGTCTGGAGAAGATGGGGATGACAAGTCTGGAGAACAAGGAGATGACAAGTCTGGAGAACAAGGAGATGACAAGTCTGCGGGGAAGGGTGATGTCAAGGGTGATGTCAAGGGTGATGACAAGTCTGGTGTGGGCACGTCTTCTTTCTTGAGAAGTGGTAAATCAAGGAAGTTGGGAGTAGAAGGAAAGGAGAAGTTGAAAGTTCAAAAGAAGAAGAAGAAGAAGGTTGATGTGCAGGGCAATAAGAAGCCAAAGAATGCTGGAAAACAAGCTGATAAGTTGGATGGTGTAGACAGTCAGAAGGTGCTTGTTGGTGGACAATCTGTTGATGATGAAGAGCCTAGGTGGGCAAAAAAATTTGAGGGATGATCTGAGACTAGTTGCACATTCATTAAAAAGTGTGCAATGGATATGAACAATAAGTTGTAAAAATTGGCTGAATATATTAGAGAATTTAAACATCCTGGTGAAACCACCTCTAACAAGTCAAGAGATCAAAGGAAATCTTTTGATGATGTATTGCATGACATACGAGCTGATTGTTCACTACCAGATCATCATTGGCATATATTCAAAAATTTGCAAGCTTGTGTAGCTGGTGTTGACTCACAGAAGATGCAAGATTCTTCAGAAACAGGTTCTGATGATAAGAGTGGTCCTGAAATTCCTACTCAAGTTTCTGTCCAAGAAGTTGATGTGGAAGAACCCTCAGAGATTCCTACTCAGCAAGAAATGTCTGTGGATGGTGGAGATTCCAAGGATGACAACTTAGACGAAAAGGCTGGTGAAAATGTTGAAGATGCTAAGGAAGAAAAGGTTGCTGACAAGCTTCTAGATGATGCAGATGAGATTGCTGGTGCACCTTTACAAGATGAAAAGGCTGTTGATGCGCTTCCTGATGTTTCAGTTGATATTGGTGGTGAGCAGGATGTGGTCCTTGGTGGTGATATTGGTGTTTCAGTTGAAGATGAGGTTCCTCACACAGACCTTGCACAAAGAAATGAGTCAGTCATTGCAACTGTTGAACAGGATACTCATTCTCCTACAGATTCCAAGCAATATGATGTGAAACCACTTGTCAATCTTGTCAAGTAAGATGATAACAAGTCAGAGGATGTGAAACTAGTTGTGAAGCAAGAGGTTGTGAAACAAGAGGATGTGAAACCAGTTGTCAAGCAAGAGGATGTGAAACCAGTTGTCAAGCAAGAGGATGACAAGCCAGAGGATGTCAAGCCAGTTGTGAACCAAGAGGATGATAAGGAAGATGAGGACATCAATGCTGGTTTGAGAAGGTCTTCTAGGATTCTAAACCTAGTGATAAATTGGTTTCTCCTTACACTGCTCAAAAGAAGAAGAAGATGCCAAGAAACCCAAGGAATTCATTCTATGAAAATGATGACAGAGCAGTGTTCTATGGTGGTTTCTTGATAAAAGGTATTTTTATCTCTCATCTTTATCAATATATGCATCTTGGTTATATTTTATTGATATTATTTTGCTTTGTTTTCATATAGAGCAAACAATGTTTGTGTTCGTGGGTTTGAAACTACACTAGATGAAAGGTTCTTCAGAGGTATTGTCACGAAGAGGTGTTGGTTGGGTGATGAGGTAAGTTAATCTTATATATATGACAAGTTTGAATATCAATGAACAATTACACTTGTCAGCTCATAAAATTTACATATGTATGTGTAGCATATAAATGAAGCTTTGTTCCATATGAGAAAGAGGATTCATATAGACGGAGATGCTTGGAAAGATGTTGTGATCATGGTCATCTTTTGGATATCTAGATTCAATCATCCTATGATGCAGAAGCTCTTGCATGGTCAATTCTTCTTTAGTAGCAGCTGAACCAATTACCTTGATGGATTGTTGCCTCTTATGTTTAGTAAGCCATGGTTTGATGTAAAAAGGGTATATGAACCCTTTAACATCGAGGGCAAGCACCGGGTTGCGGTAGAAATTGACCTTATTGAGAAGATAGTGAATGTGTATGATTGTCGCCCGGATTTATACACTGGTGAGCGGATGCAAGTCCTACTGACGCCTTTGTGTGTTATGTTGCCTTACTTTATCCATGCTTGTGATAGAATGGCTCACTGTTTGAGCCAAAATTTACCAAAGGAAACTTTGACCTAAATCGGGCCTAGATCGAAATAAATCAAAGAGAAGGACAAAAATTGTATTTGCATTGCTGAAAAAAGCATATGAATGTGTAAAAACATGGTACCCCGTTCTAGGGTTTACAATGGATGTATGAAGGTATGACCCCCCTTCTAGGGTTTATAGTGTATGCCTCTGGCGAGGGCTATGGTGTTTGATCTGATGTGATATGCTCTCCTCCCTCTATCCTCCCTAATTTCGTGGGTTACATGGGTATTTATTGACAATAAATATGAATTCTATCTTATACAAGGTATAAATCTATCGTAACCAACAAGTCTTCCGGAAAATCTATCTTATATCCTTGATATTCTTTATCATGTATGGCAGCGAATATATCATATATCAGATGATATCTTGGAAAGATTCTATCTTGTAACAACCATATCTCGGACCTTCCTTCCTTCCACCGACTTAGCCAATTTCGAAGATCTTCCGCTACCCATAGATGCGCTGGAGATTCTCCGGCTAGGTATTGATACTTCTTCGCCTAAAACCTGTGTCTAACAGTATCTTGTACCTGTAAGGCATTGGGCCTTCTCTGGTAATGGGTTGCTTCCTGCTTGAATTATTTCTGGGTCCAACAATACCCCAAATTCATCTTGGTCGTTGAGGCGACGAGACGGGCGAGATGGATTTCACGCCTTTGATACGAATCTTCGTTATTTGCAAGAGTTGTTCGTTGATATATCCGATTGAGTTTCTAGACAGTAGACGTTTACAAGACAGAAGTGTTTACTAGAGGCACGGACTCTATCGAAGTCGTCAGCTATTGGCACGGACCTGACCGAAGCTTCTTGCCGCCAGCGTTGGTGTGATGGAAGTTATGTAGCCTTGGGAATGTTAACTTGACGATAACCGTGAGCATCGGGTGTTAGCCTGATCGAAGTCGCTAGTCCATAGCATAGACTCGACTAAAGTCACAAACCATGAGCTTACACTCGTTGTCGTGCAAAGGTAATGCTTGAGAAACTGAAGATGTGTGTCTCGGAAGCTATGTCCCGAAGGTACTCTTAAGGTAGTACACTTGACTGGTTTTAAGGTCTACATCGGAGATTCTTCGCGTAAGATAGCTGATGGGTGTCCGGATTGGATGATCAAAATTCAAAGTAAATACCGAACCACGTAGTAGTACAAGGGTAGGGTGTCGAACGCTCGGGAATTCGTGCGATGAGTGTACCAAAAGACTTGCAAAAAGGGAAAGAAAGGGTAAAACAAGGAAAATCAAAGGGAACAACTCGGGACCGACATTTGTCACTTCGGCCCGAGGTTGGATCGACGTAGGTTTGGACGGGACCGACACACTTCAAGTCGGGCCCGAGGTCTATGTAAGTCGAACTTGGCAAAATAGTAGATCGGTCTTGGGTTTTTGGGTTCCTTCCCTAACTAGATATGGGTAATTCCACCCCAATTCAGCTAATGAGTGTTGATCCTTGTGAGATCGAGGTTGTTTGCCTTCGATCCCTCCACTATACACATCGACCCTTAGGGTGTTTTCACCTCCCTTTCGATGCAAGGTCAAGTGATGGGTTCGAGATCGCTTTCGCTTACTCTAACCAATCACAAGCCCTTGATCCCTTGCTTTCACAAGAGATTGTAGCTCTATGTAGAGTGGATTCCTAGATCAAGTACTCAAGGCTATGGAATTGGGGGTTCACACCCAAACCTAGCTAGGGGTTTCCCCCATAGCCCAAGACTATGGAATCTACTCCATGTAGAAAGAGTAAAAAGCAATCAATAGACAAAGCAAGCAAATCTCAATCATCAAACTCAAACAAAAGCCAAATCTCATTCAAATCAAAGGAATTCACAAGATCCAAACTTCAATTCACTAACCTGATCAAGCTCTTTACTGCAAGCCTCAGCCTTCTCAATAGTTTCATCATTTTCCATCACTAGGGTGACTCCCAGGTCTGCAAATTTCATCTCAAGAGGCATCTCGAATGTGGATTCTGGCTGTTTCTCAGAGGCACTCTTCAAGCTATAGTCCGGGATACTCCCATGAAAGCCAACCTGGAAGACAGATCAACCACACACATTTTAGAACAGGCAGTAAAAATGATTCACTTTTCCTGTTCCTCAACAGCACAGGAGGTTATAGCCATTGATGTATTCAGGTCTATGATGGTTCACCTTGTCTTGAGCCCCCTCCTCTAAATCCTCTTTAGAGTTTCTGTAACTTCAATGAAAAGATAGTCACAAAACTGCAATTAGAAAAACATAATGCACAAACGCCTGATGGTAGGACAAAACCTTCTTGGACCGGCAGAGAGCCGTTTTGACGGGTGTGAGATCATTGGAGCAGCATCGCAAACCTACAAAATTGATTGAAATGTTTAGCTAAATGCAACCAGTTCTGTAGGGGCTATATGGAACACAAAGCAAATATGTACTGACCTCAGAAATCTTTCGTTTTATAGATGGAGCAAGAAATTGTGCTTTATAAGATGGGGTTGGAGGCTGTGATTTTCCTGACCCAGGTAGTTGGACTCTCTTTGTAGATGGAGAAAGAGATTGTAGTTTAAAAGATGGGGTTGGAGGTTGTGGTTTTCCTGACCCAACTCGCTGGACTGTGTTTGTAGATGGAGCAAGAGATTGTGCTTTAGAATATGGGGTTGGAGGCTGTGGTTTTCCTGACCCAACTAGTTGGACGGTCTTTGTAGTCACATTCATTCCATGGCTGTCCATGTTCTTTGCAATAACTATTTTTTCTTCTAATGGTGGAGAGCTGAGCATCTCCAAATATTAGACACGATGATGTAGTTATCAGAATTGATAGCATTTAAAAAGGACGAAAGAGATGTGTGTACCTTGAAGTTTTCATATCAGAAAGCTTCTTGTTGACTTTAAGAGTAGAAAGCTTCCCCACAATTGTATCCATCTTCAGCTTTCGAACTGGTTGCAAGCTTCGAATCTTTGGGGTAAGTTTCTCAGAACCTTGGTTATTGCTCTCACTAGTCCAATCAGGTAACTTTGAACATTGCACTTGAAAACTGCCCCAAAATCAAATGCATTGCTCAGTTAACATATTATGGTAGGTAAGTAAAAATGTACTTTCAAATTTTTTAAAAATATACAAAGTACATACAATATTGGTCTTATGCCCAAAATCAAATACCACTCACCGATCAATGAGTGGTATTTTTAAAAATATTTTTTCAAAACAAGGTTCAAACTCACAAATTCCTCCTAGAACTCCTAACCTCCACCTATTTCTCTCTTCTTCTCCTCTTCCTTCTTCCTCCTTGCTCTCCAAGTCTTCCTTGAGCCTTTGAGAGTGATTAATTGTGTCTAAGCTTCGATAATTGTCTTCTAATCTTCTCTCCTTTTAATTGGGGGCCAAGCATGTCCAAAAATGGAAGAGGGGCAAAACTGGTAGATCACATTTGTGTGCCTTGGAGCCCAATCTTCACTTTGCCGACATGGACCAACACGGGACCACCTCGGGCCCGACGTGCTTCACCTCGGTCCGAGCCTCCATAGGCCAATCTCGGGCCCAGCACGTCGATCCGAACCTCGAGCCTCTTCTCTTCTTGGTCCTTCTTGAGCTCCTCTTCGTTGATCGCTTGGATCTTCCGCTCCTTTGCTCTCTTGCCTTGCTCCTTCATATGGACTCCTTCCAAACCATCTTCAAAACGTGCCAAATTACCTACAAAACACAACAAATTCGCATAGTTTCCGAATCTCATAGAAAATTGGAATCTAAGCTAAAAAGGAACAAAACTAGCAAAGAAAGGAACAAAAGACACCTATTTACATGGGAAATTAAATACTAAAACACCACCAAAATAGGAGATGTCAGAATACCCCATACTTAAACTTGCTTGTCCTCAAGCAATAACAATGTAAGCAAGACCGAAGCACAATCTTCAAGTAAAGCCTCATATGAAAAACACATTCAAGCACAAGTGATAGATATACTAGCAAGATTACGTCATTACACATGATCAAGTGTTCAAGGAATAAAGTCTAATGCAACAAAGCCTCACTTTAGGTATGTGGAAATGTGTATCACTCATCATGTGTTTAGGCTTAGCAATGAACACTCATACTCAAAAATCATGCAAGTAAAGACTATACAATTGAAGCTAATATCACCAATTCCTCCACCTAGAGATGCCTATTACAATGCACACAAAGAATATGAACTTGGCTCAATGGAGGTCCTCAAAGAGGTTCCATTCGGCCGGGTTGTAATGGGGCTTTTGGTATTTCTCAAGGTAGGAATCATTTTGGTCTTGTGGTGCTTACAATGGGGATTTAACTTCCTAATCTCTCACCAACATATTCCATTTTCAATTTTCACTCTCCTAAAAGACTTTGATTTTTTTCTTTCTTAACCCACAACTTCACTAAACATTCCACTTCATCTTTGCACTACACTTTTTGTTGGATTTTTCACACTTTTGCCACTTTGGATCGACTTACACCTTAACTCGGGCCCAATGTGCACTTGAACTCGGTCGGAACCCATTTTTTTCACTTAAGCACTTTGCTTTCAATCCACTACTTTTTCCAACATTTCTTTCTTTCTTTTGCACTTTAACTCAACAAAGATGCACTACCCACTTGGTTTGTAACTCCATTTCTTGCCCTTTTCACCAAAGAGAATCTCAACTCTCCAAATACATTCCAAAACCTATCACTAAAGTCCAGTCCCATAAGGGTCAAGTCATATAGGCTAGGAATCATATTTTTGAGGAGTTTCAAACAAAGGTCTAAGGATAAAACGGGGCTACAAACAACGGTATATCGTCAAGGTAGGATATGGAACATTTTTGTGACTAAATAAAACAAAGTTCAAATCAATGTGACAAAGCATAGAACAAATCTCATATTGGTCTTGGAATATAGATAAACACCGCAACAGCAAGTTTTACTAAGCATGCATGAGCTAATCACACAAGAAAATGAGGGATATGCAAATATGAACAAGCATCCCTAAAATGGCCAAAAATCATCTCACAAGGTTCACTCAAACTTAGTTGCATCAAAACTTATCCTAGAACTCATGTGCTCAATAAAAACATGCAAGATATCATATCATATCAAAAACAACATCCATTTACAGGCTAAACTATCCAAAAATATGCAAAGGAATTTACATGCTCACATCATCATTACCCTTCTTTGAACATCTAAGATAGGAATTCCTAGTCCAAAAACAAAATCTTTTTGTCATTTTCAACCAAAATTTTTCACATTTTTAAGGATTTTTCAAAAAAATTTCTCAAAAATAAAACAAACTCATCCATTCAAGCCAAATCAAACTCAATCATCATTCATGAAACATACATGCCACTATCCAAAAGAAAACATCCCATAACATACTAAGAACAAACACAAGGAACCTACACATGAAACTATGAGCAACTAACCCCCACCCCATACATAGAATTTTGATGTCCTCATCAAAACAAAGAAATCAAAACTCCAAATAAAAGAGAAGAGAGTTGGAAAAGCTCACAATTTCCTTATTCTTGATGGCATGTCTAGACTTAGTTGGAAGGGTGCCCTCGGCGACTTCCTCTTTGGAGCCTCGCTTGTCTCTCTCGCTCGTACACATGTGCATGTAAAGGATCTTGACTTGGTGGTTGGAGTTGAGGTGTGGGGCGCGTCCATGGGTCCTCTCGGGAAGGGTAGTTCCCGACCATCCATTCATTGAAGCTTTCTTGAACGCTCCACCGTTGGTCCTCTACCGCCCTCAAATCGTCCACATCACGCCTTGTGTAAGCAAGGTTTCGGTTCATTTCTTCACATTGAGCTTGGAAGTCTTCATGTTGTTAGAAGAGTTGTTGTTGTTGGAAATTCATGTGTTGTTGTTGAAGGTTGAGTTGGTGGGCCTCTTGTAGCATGCTTGATTGTTGGAGTTGAAGGTGAGCCATTTGGTTGGCTAGGAATGCCATGTCCACCGGTTGTTGAGGCTCGGGGAAGACCATTCCGGGCCCATACCATTGGGCGTAACCTTCATACCCTCCATAGTGTGGTTGCTCTTGCCTTGCTCCACTCCCCTCTCCTCTTTCAAAGTGGCTCGGGACCGACTCGGGCAAATAGACATCGGACCGACGTTGATGGACGTCGGGCCCGAGGTGCCCTGCATCTCGGTCCATGAGTGTGGGAGCTTGCTCTCTTGCGTGGAGGTTGGCTAGCAAACCATGGTAACCTTCATCTTCTTCGGGAGGTGTATCAACATCCATGGCCTCCCTTCTTGCAAATTCAAAGTTGTTGGGCTCTTCATCTTCGGACTCCGGAGAAGCTTGAGGAGTAGTGAAGCGAATGTGTTGGGCACGACGCCTACACTCAATCGTCCCTTCCGGCTCTCCACACGGGTTCTCCTTCCCGACCCAAACTTGGAACCAATTGTAGTAGCTTGCAAGGTCGTAGAGTCTTGGCCCCAAAGGAACATACACCTTGTCAAAGTTGGAATGGGGTGCTAGATAGGTGGTGGCTCCGGTGATGGCTTTCTCCTTGATGATGTTGGCTTTCTTGAAGTACTTGAGATCCATGTACTCCACTCCATTCGGTGCCGGCGTGTACTTAGATAAATCCACCTCAAGACGCCTAGCCAAGCGGGCTATCATACCTCCAAAGTAAATCCATGATGAGTGATGTCTCTCATTTTGGTGGTGTTTTAGTAGTTAATTTCTCTTGTAAATAAGTGTCTTTTGTTCCTTTCTTTGTTAGTTTTGTCCCTTTTTATCTTAGATTCCGATTTTCTATGAGATTCGGAGACTATGCGAATTTGTTGTGTTTTGTAGGTAAATTGGCACGTTTTGAGGACGTTTGGAAGGAGTTTCTAAGGAGGAGCAAAGCTTGAGACCAAAGGAGCGGAAGAGCTAAGCAAGGAACGAAGAGGAACTCAAGGAAAACCAAGAAGAGAAGAGGATCGAGGCCCCGGAACGACGTACTAGCAAGTCGGGCCCGAGTTGGCACCATGGAGGCTCGGACCGAGGTTGGCAACGTCAGGCCCGAGGTATGTCCGTGTCGGTCCAAGTCGGCTAAGTGAGGATTGGGCTCCAAGGCACATAATTGTGATCTTCCACTTTTGCCCTTTTTCTATTTTTGGAAATCCTTGGTCCCTAATTAAAAGGAGAAGACAATTAGAGAGAAGAGGAGGCTAATACACACATCTAATCACTCTCAAAGGCTCAAGGAAGACTTGGAGAGCAAGGAGGAGGAAGGAAGAGGAGAAGAAGAGAGAAATCGGTGGAGCTTAGGGAGGATTAGTGAGTTTTGAACTTGTTTTATTTGTGTTTAGTGGATTTGAGATTTGGATCATGTGAACCCCTTTGATTTGAATGCAATTTAGCTTTTATTTGAGTTGGATGATTGAGATTTGCTTGCTTTGTCTATTGATTGTTTTTTACTCTTACTTCATGGAGTAGATTCCATAGTCTTGGGCTATGGGGGAAACCCCTAGCTAGGATTGGGTGTGAACCCCCAATTCCATAGCCTTGAGTGCTTGATCTATGAATCCTCTCTACATTGAGCTTTAACTCTCTTGTGAGAACAAGGGATCAAGGGCTTGTGGTTGGTAAGAGTAAGCGAAAGCGATCTCGAACCCATCACTCGCCCTTGCATCGAAGGGTAGGTGAAAACCCCCCTATGGTCGATGTGTAGAGTGGAGGGACCGAAGGCAAACAACCTCGATCTCATAAGGATCAACACTTATTGGCTGAATTGGGGTGGAATTACCCAAGTCTAGTTAGGGAAAGAGCCCAAAAACCCAAGACCGATCTACTATTTGACAAGACCGAGTTACCCAGACCTCGGGCCCGACGTCCACTGTGTCGGTCCCGTGCTAACTCTCATCGATCCTCCTCGGACCGAGGTGACTAAAGTCGGTCCCGAGGAGTGCTCTTTGATTTTCCTTGTTTTTTTTGCCTTTCTTTTCCCTTTTTTAGTATTCTTGGTACACTCAACGCACGAACTCCCATGTGCTCGACACCCTACCCTTGTACTACAATAGGGGTTCGGTTTATAAATTTAAATTTTGACCTTCCGATCCGGAACCCATCAGAATTTTGGCGCCGTTGCCGGGGAGTTCTACTTGTTTGAGGTACCATCTTTTGTTGAGTCTTTGATTTTGTAGTGATTTGGGTGAGGGACTAGCCCAAACCCCTTGTTTGTTTATATTCGGTTTTGTTTGTGTCTTTGGTTATAGGTGTATGCGAGCTTGTTCCGTCCGAGGAACACTTGAGTTCGACTTTGTGTGTGATCCGGAGAGCATTATCAAGTAAGCTCGAAAGAAGAAGAGAATGGAGAACCAAGCACTACATGATCATGAGGTTGATAGGATGAGGGCCGACATGGCTCGTATGCAACTTGAGATGGCCAACCGAGACGCTGAAGCTAGGAGAGAGCGTGAGCAAAGGATGAGATTGGAGGCTCAAATCAACACCCAACCCCAGAATGCACGTCAATATATGCATCCGGAGTTGAAGGTGCCGGAACCGGCCATTGTCTTGCCGGAGGTTTCAAAGAACTTCGAGATCAAGACTCAATTCATCTCACTTATCAAGAGGAACCAATTTCAAGGGAGACCGAATGAGTGCCCGATTGAGAATGTGAAGCAATTCAAGGATTTATGTGAGACCATCTCGACGGATGAGGAGACGCTCGAGTACGTGTTACTCAAGGCCTTCAAGTGGTCGTTGGGAGGCAAGGCATTGCATTGGTTGGAGAGCCAAGCACCTCGATCCATCACATCATGGAGAGCTCTCAACGAAGCATTTTTGATGAAGTTCTTTCCTCCAATAAAGACGACGGAGCTTAGAAGAAAGATAGCAAGTTTTCAACAAGGAGCCCACGAGCCACTCTTTGAGGCTTGGGATCGGTTCAAGGAAATGTTGAGGCAATGTCCAACGCATGGGCAACAACCTTATGTTCTTCAAGACATATTCTTCCAAGGAATCAACCCCGCCACCAAGGACAAGTTGAACCTTCTCACCGATTGTGGGTTCATTGATTTGCCGCCGGAGCAAGCATGGGAGTTGCTCGACAAACTCTCCGACTACGAAGCCATGTACGGAGTCAGTCAAGTCAACAAGGAGGCAAGAGTCCAAGGGGATGGTACAAGGAGGCTTTACGACCCGAAGAATGAAGAGGTTGATAAGGATGTGAAGATTCAATTCCTTGAGGATGAGTTGAACAAGATGAGGAGGCAAATGAATCACCTCAAGCAAACCACAAGAGCATGTGAAGAATGTGGTTCTTTCAAGCATGGAGCTCAAGAGTGTCCCAATGAACGCCAAGTTCGCTTGACCGAGCAAATCGAGGAGGCACACTATGTTCTAAGAAACTATGGAGGAAGAGCCAACTTCAACAATGGGGGGAATGGAAGGTGCAACCAAGGCCAAGCCAATGGCTGCAACAACAACTACAACCAAAACGAGCCAAGGGCCCAACCACCACCATACCGATGATGTCTCTCATTTTGGTGGTGTTTTAGTGGTTAATTTCTCTTGTAAATATGTGTCTTTTGTTCCTCTCTTTGTTAGTTTTGTCTCGTTCTAGCTTAGTTCCCGATTTTCTATGAGATTCGGAGACTATGCGAATTTGTTGTGTTTTGTAGGTAAAGTGGCGCGTTTGAGGACGTTTTGAAGGAGTTTCTAAAGAGAGGCAAAGCTCGGGAGCAAAGGAGCGGAAGAGCCATGCAAAGAACGAAGAGGAACTCAAGGAAATCCAAGAAGAGAAGAGGATCGAGGCCCCGGAACGATGTACCAAGAAGTCGGGCCCGAGTTAGCACATTGGAGGCTCGGACCGAGGTCCACAACGTCGGGCCCGAGGTCCATGCATGTCGGTCCAAGTCGGCTAAATGAGGATTGGGCTCCAAGGCACATTATTGTGATCTTCCACTTTTGCCCTTCTTCTAATTTTGGAATTCCTTGGTCCCTAATCAAGATGGAGGATAATTAGAGAGAGGAGGAACTTGGAAAGAAAATCCACATCTAATCACTCTCAAAGGCTCAAGGAAGACTTGGAGAGCAAGGAGGAGGAAGGAAGAGGAGAAGAAGAGAGAAATCGGTGGAGCTTAGGGAGGATTAGTGAGGTTTGAACTTGTTTTGCTTTTGTTTAGTGAATTTGAGATTTGGATATTGTGAGCCCCTTTGATTTGAATGCAATTTGGCTTTGATTTGAGTTTGATGATTGAGATTTGCTTGTTTTGTCTATTGATTGCTTTTTACTCTTACTATATGGAGTAGATTCCATAGTCTTGGGCTATTGGGGAAACCCCTAGCTAGGATTGGGTGTGAAACCCCAATTCCATAGCCTTGAGTGCTTGATCTATGAATCCTCTCTACATTGAGCTTCCAATCTCTTGTGGGAACAAGGGATCAAGGGCTTGTGATTGGTAAGAGTAAGCGGGAGCATCTCGAGCCCATCACTTGACCTTGCATCTGGGAACCTCCCATGGTCGATGTGTAGAGTGGAGGGATCGAAGGCGAACAACCTCGATCTCACAAGAATCAACACTTATTGACTGAATTGGGGTGGAATCACCCAAGTCTAGTTAGGGGAGGAACCCAAAAACCCAAGACCGATCTACCATTTTTGACAAGACCGAGTTTCCCAGTACCTCGGGCCCGACATCCAAGACCGATCTACTAATTTGAAAAGACCGAGTTTCCCAGTACCTCGGGCCCGACGTTCCCTGTGTCGGTCCCGACCTTCCCTTCGATGCAAGGTCAAGTGATGGGCTCGAGATGCTCCCGCTTACTCTTACCAATCACAAGCCCTTGATCCCTTGTTCCCACAAGAGATTGGAAGCTCAATGTAGAGAGGATTCATAGATCAAGCACTCAAGGCTATGGAATTGGGGCTTCACACCCAATCCTAGCTAGGGGTTTCCCCCATAGCCCAAGACTATGGAATCTACTCCATGAAGTAAGAGTAAAAAGCAATCAATAGACAAAACAAGCAAATCTCAATAATCCAACTCAAATCAAAGCCAAATTGCATTCAAATCAAAGGGGTTCACAAGATCCAAATCTCAAATCCACTAAACAAAAGCAAAACAAGTTCAAAACTCACTAATCCTCCCTAAGCTCCACCGATTTCTCTCTTCTTCTCCTCTTCCTTCCTCCTCCTTGCTCTCCAAGTCTTCCTTGAGCCTTTGAGAGTGATTAGATGTGGATTTCCCTTCCAAGTTCCATCTCTCTCTAATTATCCTCCCTCTTGATTAGGGACCAAGGAATTCCAAAATTAAAAGAAGGGCAAAAGTGGAAGATCACAATAATGTGCCTTGGAGCCCAATCCTCATTTAGCCGACTTGGACCGACACGCATGGACCTCGGGCCCGACGTTGCCAACCTAGGTCCGAGCCTCCAATGCGCTAACTCGGGCCCGACTTCTTGGTACATCGTTCCGGGGCCTCGATCCTCTTCTCTTCTTGTCTTTCCTTGAGTTCCTCTTCGTTCTTTGCATGGCTCTTCCGCTCCTTTGCTTCCGAGCTTTGCCTCTCTTTAGAAACTCCTTCAAAACGTCCTCAAACGCGCCAATTTACCTACAAAACACATCAGATTCGCTTAGTCTCCGAATCTCATAGAAAATCGGGAACTAAGCTAGAACGAGACAAAACTAACAAAGAAAGGAACAAAAGACACATATTTACAAGAGAAATTGACCACTAAAACACCACCAAAATGAGAGACATCAGAATACCCCATACTTAAACTTGCTTGTCCTCAAGCAATAACAATATCAGCAAGACCGAAGCACAATCTTCAAGTAAAGCCCCTTATGAAAAATCAAGTAAGCACAAGTGATAGATATACTAGCAAGATTACGTCATTACACATGATCAAGTGTTCAAGGAATAAAGTCTAATACAACCAAGCCTCACTTTAGGTATGTGGAAATGTGTATCACTCATCATGTGTTCAGGCTTAGCAATGAACACTCATACTCAAAAATCATGCAAGTAAAGACTATACAATTGAAGCTAATATCACCAATTCCTCCACCTAGAGATGCCTATTACAATGCACACAAAGAATATGAACTTGGCTCAATGGAGGTCCTCAAAGAGGTTCCATTCGGCCGGGTTGTAATGGGGCTTTTGGTATTTCTCAAGGTAGGAATCATTTTGGTCTTGTGGTGCTTACAATGGGGATTGAACTTTCTAGTCTCTCACCAACTTTACCAAATCATTCCACTTTCAACTTCACTCATCCAAAAGACTTTGATTTTTCTCTTTTCTTTCAACCTTTTTTTTTTTCACTAAACATTCCACTTCATCTTTGCACTACACTTTTTGTTGGATTTTTCACACTTTTCCACTAGGATCGACTTGCACTAACTCGGGCCCGATGTGCACTTTGCTTTCAATCCACTATTTTTCCAACTTTTCTTTTTTTCTTCTCAACAAAGCTGCACTACCCACTTGATTTTGTAACTCCATTTCTTGCCCTTTTCACCAAAGAGAATCTCAACTCTCCAAATACATTACAAAACCTCTCACTAAAGTTCAATCCATAAGGGTCAGGTCATATAGGCTAGGAATCATATTTTTGAGGAGTTTCAAACAAAGGTCTAAGGCTAAAACGGGGCTACAAACAACGGTTTATCTTCAAGGTAGGATATGGAACATTTTGTGACTCAATGAAATAAAGTTCAAATCAATGCGATAATGCATAGAACAATTCTCATATTGGTCTTGGAAAATAGATAAACACCTCAATAGCAAGTTTTACTAAGCATGCATGAGCTAATCACACAAGAAAATGAGGGATATGCAAATATGAACAAGCATCCCTAAAATGGCCAAAAATCATCTCACAAGGTTCACTCTAGCTTAGTTGCATCAAAACTTATCCTAGAACTCATGTGCTCAATAAAAACATGCAAGATATCGTATCACATCAAAAACAACATCCATTTAGAGGCTAAACTATCCAAAAATATGCAAAGGAATTTACATGCTCACATCATCATTAGCCTTCTTTGGACATCTAAGATGGGAATTCCTAGTCCAAAACAAAATCTTTTTGTTCTTTTTCACACAATTTTCGAATTTTTAGAGATTTTTGCAAAAAATTTTCTCAAAAATAAAACAAACTCATCCATACAAACCATTAAATTCAATCATTCTTCAAGGAACACAACATGCCACTATCCAAAAGAAAACACCCCTTAACAAAACAAGAACAAACACAAGCAACCTACACATGGAACTATGAGCTACTAACCCACCCCATACTTAGAATTTTGATATCCTCATCAAAACAAAGAAATCAAAACTCAAAGGTAAAAGAGACAAGAGTTAAGAAAGCTTACAATTCCTTATTCTTGATTGGCATGTTGAGGCTTAGTTTGGAGGTTGTCCTCGGCGGCGTCCCCTTTGGAGCCGTGCTTGCCTCTCTCGCTCGTACACATGGGCATGGAAAGGATCTTGACTTGGCGGTTGAAGTTGAGGTGTGGGGCGCGTCCATGGGTCCTCTCGGGAAAGGTAGTTCCCGACCATCCATTCATTGAAGCTCTCTTGAACGCTCCATCTTTGATCCTCTACCGCTCTCAAATCATCCACATCACGCCTAGTGTAAGCAATGTTGCGGTTCACTTCTTCAAATTGGGCTTGGAAGTCTTCTTGTTGGTGGGAGAGTTGTTGTTGTTGAAAGTTCAAGTGTTGTTGTTGAAGGTTGAGTTGGTGTGCCTCTTGTAGCATGCTTGATTGTTGGAGTTGAAGGTGAGCCAATTGGTTGGCTAGGAAGTTCATGTCCACCCATTGTTGAGGCTCGGGGAAGACCATTCCGGGCCCATACCATTGGGCATAACCCTCGTACCCTCCAAAACTTGGTTGCTCTTGTCTTGCTCCACTTCCTTCTCCTCTCTCAAAACCACTAGGGACCGGCTCGGGTAAGTAGGTGTCGGACCGACGTTGATGGACATCGGGCCCGAGGTGGCTTGCATCTCGGTCCAAGAGCGTTGGAGCGTGGTCGGTGAGCAAGTTGCGGTATCCGTCATCTTCTTCTTCTTCTTGAGGCGGGTCAACATCCATGCCCTCCCTTCTTGCAAACTCGAATTGGTTGGGCTCTTCTTCTTCGGTCTCCGGAGAAGCTTGAGGAGTAGTGAAGCGAATGTGTTGGGCACTTCGTCTACACTCAATCGTTCCCTCCGGCTCTCCAAAAGGATTCTCTTTGCCCGCCCACACTTGGAACCAATTATAGTAGCTCGAGAGGTCAAAGAGACGTGGCCCCAAAGGAACATGCACCTTGTCGAAGTTGGAGTGAGGTGCTAGGTAGGTGGTGGCACCGGTGAGTTGCCTCTCCTTGATGATGTTGGCTTTCTTGAAGTACTTGAGATCCATGAACTCTACTCCAATGGGCGCCGGCGTATACTTTGAAAGATCCACCTCAAGACGATGAGCCAAGCGGGCTATCATCCCTCCAAAGTAAATCCATGAGGAACTTTGGAAATCCCTCACCATGTTCACCCATTCCCATGTGAGGTTCATCGGCTTCTCATTGTGAAACAACATCTCATAGAGCAACATGGCTTCTTCCTTCATCGGCTTACTAAGCTCGTGCCTAGCAAAGATGGCACATCCCAAAGCTCGGATCATGACTCGGAAGAGGGGACTTGCTATCTCATTGGTTGAGGCTCCTTTCCTCATCTCGCTCCTTCCCGCTACATATCTACAAAGGTAATTCACCTTCTCGTTGTCTACAAAAGCTTCATCTCTCGGAAAAGGGAACCCAAGGTAGGTAGCCAAATTCCTTAGAGAGAGCTCTTGCAATTCGTTGCCCAATTGGAAGGAGATCATGCCCTCACTCTCAACGTCTTCATACATGCACTTGAATGTTGCCATAAACTCCGACGTTAAGGCGGGGTAATGAGTGTTGTCCCACCTTAGCATCACGTTGAGACCAATGTGAGAGTAGCATCGTTCAAGCGCCATGTTCATGCCCATCTTCCTTATAGCTTCCCAGTCTAGCCACCTAGTGTGGTGAGCTAGACCCATGTATCGCTCATAGCTTTGAGCCACATCATCATCCTCAAATTGCACATCATCCATCCTTTGCACTTTCTTTGACTTCTTGGATTTCTTTGATGGCCTCTCCATGCGTGAAGAAGATGCTCGGGTTGTCATGGTACCTACACACAATCAAAGCAAAGAACTACAAGATAAGATCTATACAACCACAACAAGATCACATGCTTTCACAACTAGCAACTTATCACACAAGATTATGACCCCATACTTGTCTTTTAGACACTCAATCCACAAAATCCAACATGCATGAACAAAGGATCACACCACAATGGTCAAGCGAGAAGATATATCATGATAAACATGCCTTAACCAACAATCAAGCTCATGAATCCTAAAGCTCACACAAGAGAAAGCCAAATAGCACTAGGACCGACCAACACGAGACATCGGGTCCGAGGTTCTCAACCTCGGTCCGAGTCTTGGACCAACTTCTCAATGTCGGACCCGAGATCTAGGTATCTCGGTCCGAGCCTCAACTCGACTTCTCTACCTAATTCACCCAAAAATCACTCTATCATGCTCCTAAAATCCAAAATCAACCATTTCTCATCATCAATCGAAGTTCCAAGTAGGTTCTAACATGCATAATCAACAATTAAGCATAAATTCCACTATTCATGCAAGAAGCCATGGATGCTCAAGATCTAAGCTCATTCAATCATGGCAAATCTCAATTCAAACAATAAAAGCATGAAATTCACAAGGAATCAAGTAGAGATTCAGATTCACATACCAAATTGGAAGAGATAAAGACTTGCTAGAAATCAAACTTCTTAGAACTCAAATTCTCCTCCTAGATCTAGAAGAGGGATGAAGAACAATAGGACTTGTTGGGATTTTTGGTCTTTGGGATCGATGTTGGGGATGGCTAGGGTGTTGCATCGGGATTGTTGTGAAGTTTGCTTGGGGATCGAGTGTGATGGAGGTGGGGATTCATTTGGGGGTTTTTGAAGTGAGCTTGGTATTTTGGGAAGGTGGTTATGAAGGTGATGGGTGGTAGGTATGGGAAAGAAGGCTTTAAATGGGTAAGAGACAAAGTTAGGTCAGAGGGGTATAATGGGCCTTTACTCAAAATCAAGACCAAGGTTGACCGGCTAAGTCGGACCGACGTCACCAACGTCGGGCCCGAGGTGTTGGGTACCTCGGTCCGGCTCGGTTTGGTTTCCTAAAATTCCCTCTTCTTGGCAATTCTTTACCCACAAGTCCTTTTATTATTTTTCACCATTACCATACTCAATCATGAAGCTCACACAACACACAATTCCACAAAACACATGCTAAGGAGAGATTAGAAAGAATCTAAGCTAAGACAAAGAAACTAATCTAAAAACTACGAAAATAAACCTACTAAGCTCGGGTTGCCTCCCGAGGAGCGCTTCTTTTAAGTCACTAGCTTGACTTCTAACCTCGACCTTCACGGTGGATGAAAAATGGTGAATTGATCACCGTAGTCATGTCCATCTCCACGCCCCTCATAGCCATAAAACCACCACTTGTGATTGATGTAGGCGTGGCCTCCAAATTCTCCTTCACTTTTCTCCTCCAAAGTGTAGGGTTGCAGTTCTTGCTCCTTCTCAACTTGATCTTCATTCCCTACATCACAAACATCTAGAGAATTTCTAGGGGACTCAATGACATTATAGCTCAAATCTTCTTTCAAATCACTTAAACATATGTAGCCATCTCTAGATCCTCTTTCAAGTCACTTAAACAAATATAAGAATCTCCCACATCAAAAGGATACGAAGAAGGATACTGGCCTCTTGGACTATCTTCACCTCTTGACTCCTCATGGACTTGAGCATTGACCATGTCATGGCTCCTCAAAGGTGCTTCTTCCTCTCTTGTGGCTTCTACTTCCTCTCTTTTACGCTTGGCACTTTCCTCCAATTTCAAGATCGCCAAAGCATCCGGTTCATTTAGAGCTTTGTTGAAATGGAACTCCACCTTATCCTCGCCAATCTCGAAAGTCACCTTTCCATTTCTTACATCAAATTTGGCACCCGCCGTGGCTAGAAACGGCCTACCAAGAATGATGGGCACCAAAGGGTCTTCTTTCATATCAAGGATCACGAAATCGTCGGGGACAAAATACCTCCCAACTCTAACCGGAACGTCATCTAAGATTCCCGTGGCCTTTGTAGATGAACCATCGGCCATAATAAGACTCATGTCTACCGGTTCCATATCACCAAGGTTAGCCCTTCTCCATATGCTCATGGGCATAACCGATATGCTTGCTCCTAAATCACAAAGAGCCTTGAAGTTTTGGGATCCAATCCCCACGGTTATTGCAAATATTCCGGGATCACCCAATTTTTGAGGTAGCTCCAAGATTTTCACCTCATCTTGCATTTCCACAATCGATCTCTTCTTGCTCAAAATTTCCTTCAAGAACTTAGCATATGATGGCATCTCACTTAGAGTGTCGGTAAATGGTATGGTGATGTTCAAACCTTGCAAGAGCTTCAAGAACCTCTTAAACTTGCCCTCTACAACTTCCTTGGGCTTCTTCAATGGGTAGGGAAGAATTGCGCCGCCTTGTTTCTTGGTTGAATCCTCTTCCTTGGACCGACTTGGACCATTCTCAACATTCTCAGCTTGGATCGACTTGGGATCAACATCGGGACCGATGTCTGGAACCTCGGTCCTAGGGCAGGGCACATCCGGGAACGTCGGTCCGACAACAGGGCATGTCGGGCCCGAGTTCCACTCCTCCTCGGTCCGGGTCAGGGGACTTCCTCCGTCTTCTGGATCGACGTCTTGGTACGTCGGGCCCGAGTTCCTGGGCAACTCGGTCCGACTCTCTTCTCTTGTCCTTGGCACTTGTGGCTCGGGCAAACTCCGTCCACTCCTCAAACCTATGGCTCGAACTTCATTTTGTTGTTGTGGGGCACGGGGATTCTCCTCGGGTCGGCCCGGGAGTCTCCCTTCCTCTCTTGGAAGTTGATTCGCCATGTGAACAAATTGGTTGTCCACTTGCCTTCTCCATACACCAAACTCCTTGAATTGGGTGCTCATCTCATCAACTCTTCTCTCCACATTGGTGAATTGATTCTTCAAGTCTTGTGCCCATTGTGGAGTTTGCTCATAGAACCCCGGAGGTGGGCATGGGGGTGGTTGGACCCTTGGCTCGTTTTGGTTGTAGTAGTTCTTATAGCCATTGGCTTGGCCTTGGTTCCACCTTCCATTCCCTCCATTGTTGAAGTTGGCTCTTCCTCCATAGTTTCTTTGAACATAGTGAGCCTCTTCGATTTGCTCGGCCAAGCGAACTTGGCGTTCGTTGGGACACTCTTGAGCTCCATGCTTGAAAGAACCACATTCTTCACATGCTCTTGTGGTTTGCTTGTAGTGATTCATTTGCCTCCTCATCTTGTTCAACTCATCCTCAAGGAATTGAATCTTCACATCTTTATCAACCTCTTCGTTCTTCGGGTCGTAAAGCCTCCTTGTACCATCTCCTTGGACTCTTGCCTCTTTGTTGACTTGACTCACTCCGTACATGGCTTCTTAGTCGGAAAGTTTGTCTAGCAACTCCCATGCTTGCTCCGGCGGCAAATCAATGAACCCACAATCGGTGTGAAGGTTCAACTTGTCCTTGGTGGCGGGGTTGATTCCTTGGAAGAATATGTCTTGGAGAACATAAGGTTGTTGCCCATGCGTTGTACATTGCCTCAACATTTCCTTGAACCGATCCCAAGCCTAAAAGAGTGGCTCGTGGGCTCCTTGTTGAAAACTTGTTATCTTCCTTCTAAGCTCCGTTGTCTTTGTTGGAGGAAAGAACTTCATCAAGAATGCTTCGTTGAGAGCCCTCCATGATGTGATGGATCGAGGTGCTTGGCTCTCCAACCAATGCAATGCTTTGCCTCCCAACGACCACTTGAAGGCCTTGAGTAGCACGTACTCGAGCGTCTCCTCATCCATCGAGATGGTCTCACATAGATCCTGGAATTGCTTCACATGCTCAATCGGGCACTCATTCGGTCTCCCTTGAAATTGGTCCCTCTTGATAAGTGTTGGATCGTTAGTACTAAGGGACGTCCTTTACTTTGGTAAAGGCGTCCTTTGGTTAGGCGTTCCTACGAGGAGTAGGGGCGTCCTTGAGTAATGCAGCGGAATAAAGTACTAAACAGATAATAGATGAACGCAGTGAATTATAGAGGAACCACTCAAGACCAAGTAGTCCTTGAGTGTAAACCTCTACCTCCTTGGAGGATTTTTGAATAGTTCTTCCTTTATATTGAACGTTCTTACAGTTGTACTGGCGAGTCTTTACAGTTCTCTGACACTTAGCTTTTCCCTAAGTTCACTAGTAAAGGACTCCTCTAAGCCTACAACTTAAGCTGGTTCAATCTACTAAAGGACTCTATCCCTGCATTCTGCAGTACTTCGCAGAACTCTCTCTCTCTTTTTGGTTTTTCTGATTACAAACTGTTTTGTGATTTGGTTACAAGTCTCACTCGATCTAACACAAGTTCTAGCACTGTTCTTGAGTTCTTGAGTTAGTTCTTCGTGTTCTTGAGTGAGCCGCTTTCTTCTGATTCTCTCTGAATATTCTTTGAAAGCGTTAACGTCACAATAAATGCCTTGGGGTATTTATAGGACTTGGGGAAGGGCGTCATTTCTTTGGGACGATCATCCCCTTCGTGGACGTGGCTATAGGATCTTCCTTCGCGTAGTAGGGCGGTGATGAGGAAGCTTCCTGTATCCAGCTGTGTATGATGAACTCCGCTACAGGATCGGCCGACACGTGTTGATGAACTCTGCAATAGGATCGTCCTCCACGTAGTGTTGGACTCCGCTACAAGATCGATCTCCACGTGTCCTTGGATGATCAAACATTGTCGAGTGATGTCATCCTGTCGGCTAGTGAGAAAGGACTCTTTTCTTGCGTTCCTACTTGCTTGGGACTCCGTTCTTGCTCAAGTAGTGTCTAGCTAGTCCTTACTTCCTGTTAGCTAGCGTCCCTAAGCCTGGGGGACGCTCATACACACTTGTTGTCCTTTTGTCACTGGCGTTCCTGAACACTTGAACAATTTTATTAGAATCAAAGTGAGTTTGTCATATCAAAACTAAGGGACGGTTGTGTGGTACACTAACAAGTATGCAGGCGTCCTTAATAGCGTCCCAAGAATAAGTGAGATGAATTGTGTCTTGATCTCAAAGTTCTTTGCAACCTCCGGCAAGACAATGGCCGGTTCCGGCACCTTCCACTCCGGATGCATATATTGACGTGCATTCCGGGGTTTGGTGTTGATTTGAGCCTCCAATCTCATCCTTTGCTCGCGCTCTCTCCTAGCTTCGGCATCCCGGTTAGCCATTTCAAGTTGCATACGAGCCATGTCGGCCCTCATCCTATCAACCTCATCATCATGTAGTGCTTGGTTCTCCATTCTCTTCTTCTTTCGAGCTTGCTTGATAATGCTCTCCGGATCACTAACAAAGTCGAACTCAAGTGTTCCTCGGACGGAACGAGCTTGCATACACCTATAACCAAAGACGCAAACAAAACCGAATCAAAACAAACAAGGGGTTTTGGCTAGTCCCTCACCGAAACCACTACCAAATCAGAGACTCAACAAAAGATGGTACCTCAAACAAGTAGAACTCCCCGGCAACGGCGCCAAAATTCTGGTGGGTTCCGGATCGGAGGGTCAAAATTTAAATTTATAAACCGAACCCCTATTGTAGTACAAGGGTAGGGTGTCGAACACACGGGAGTTCGTGCGTTGAGTGTACCAAGAAGACTAAAAAGGGGAAAAGAAAGGCAAAAACAAGGAAAATCAAAGGGAACAACCCGGACCGACTTTGGTCAGCTCGGTCCGAGGTTTGATCGATGAGAGTTTAGGCGGGACCGACACAAGGGAAGTCGGGCCCGATGTACTGGGAAACTCGGTCTTGTCAAAAATGGTAGATCGGTCTTGGGTTTTTGGGTTCCTCCCCTAACTAGACTTGGGTGATTTCACCCCAATTCAGCCAATAAGTGTTGATCCTTGTGAGATCGAGGTTGTTCGCCTTCGATCCCTCCACTCTACACATCGACCATGGGAGGTTCCCACCTTCCCTTCGATGCAAGGTCAAGTGATGGGCTCGAGATGCTCCCGCTTACTCTTACCCATCACAAGCCCTTGATCCCTTGTTCCCACAAGAGATTGGAAGCTCAATGTAGAGAAGATTCATAGATCAAGCACTCAAGGCTATGGAATTGGGGGTTCACACCCAATCCTAGCTAGGGGTTTCCCCCACAGCCCAAGACTATGGAATCTACTCCATATAGTAAGAGTAAAAAGCAATCAATAGACAAAACAAGAAAATCTCAATCATCAAACTCAAATCAAAGCTAAATTGCATTCAAATCAAAGGGGTTCACAATATCCAAATCTCAAATCCACTAAACAAAAGCAAAACAAGTTCAAAACTCACTAATCCTCCCTAAGCTCCACCGATTTCTCTCTTCTTCTCCTCTTCCTTCCTCCTCCTTGCTCTCCAAGTCTTCCTTGAGCCTTTGAGAGTGATTAGATGTGGATTTTCTTTCCAAGTTCCTCCTCTCTCTAATTATCCTCCCTCTTGATTAGGGACCAAGGAATTCCAAAATTAGAAGAAGGGCAAAAGTGGAAGATCACAATAATGTGCCTTGGAGCCCAATCCTCATTTAGCCGACTTGGACCGACACGCATGGACCTCGGGCCCGACGTTGTGGACCTCGGTCCGAGCCTCCAATGCGCTAACTCGGGCCCGAGTTCTTGGTACATCGTTCCGGGGCCTCGATCCTCTTCTCGTCTTGGCTTTCCTTGAGTTTCTCTTTGTTCTTTGCATGGCTCTTCCGCTCCTTTGCTCCCGAGCTTTGCCTCTCTTTAGAAACTCCTTCAAAACGTCCTCAAACGCACCATTTTACCTACAAAACACAACAAATTCGCATAGTCTCCGAATCTCATAGAAAATCGGGAACTAAGCTAGAACGAGACAAAACTAACAAAGAAAGGAACAAAAGACACATATTTACAAGAGAAATTAACCACTATAACACCACCAAAATGAGAGACATCAACCGACCTCCGGGGTTCTATGAGCAAACTCCACAATGGGCACAAGGCTTGAAGAATCAATTCACCAATGTGGAGAAAAGAGTTATTGAGATGAGCACCCAATTCAAGGAGTTTGGTGTATGGAGAAGACAAGTGGACAACCAATTTGTTCACATGGCGAATCAACTTCCGAGAGAGGAAGGGAGACTCCCGGGCCGACCCGAGGAGAATCCCCGTGCCCCAGAACAACAAAATGAAGTCCGAGCCATAGGTTTGATGAGTGGTCGAAGTTTGCCCGAGCCACAAGTGTCAAGGACAAGAGAAGAGAGTCGGACTGAGTTGCCCAGTAACTCGGGCCCGACGTGCCAAGAAGTGGAGACAAAAGAAGGAGAAAGTCCCCTGATCAGGACCGAGGACGAGCGGAACTCGGGCCCGACATGCCATGTTGTCGGACCGACTTCCCCGGTTGTGCCCTGCCCTAGGACCGAGGTCCCGCACATCGGTCCCGATGTTGATCCCAAGTCGATCCAAGCTGAGAATGTTGAGAGTGATTCAAGTCGGTCCAAAGTAGTGGATTCAACCAAGAAACAAGGTGGCACAACTCTTCCCTATCCATTGAAGAAGCCCAAGGAAGTTGTGGAGGGCAAGTTTAAGAGGTTCTTGAAGCTCTTGCAAGGTTTGAACATCACCATACCATTCACCGACGCTCTAAGTGAGATGCCATCATTAGCAAAGTTCTTGAAGGAAATTTTGAGCAAGAAGAGGTCGATTGTGGAGATGCAAGACAAGGTGAAAATCTTGGAGCTACCTCAAAAATTGGGTGATCCCGGAAGATTTGCAATAACCGTGGGGATTGGATCCCAAAACTTCAAGGCTCTTTGTGATTTAGGAGCAAGCATATCGGTTATGCCCATGAGCATATGGAGGAGGGCTAACCTTGGTGATATGGAACCGGTTGACATGAGTCTTACTATGACCGATGGTTCATCTACAAAGGCCACGGGTATCTTAGATGACGTCCCGGTTAGAGTTGGGAGGTATTTTGTCCCCGATGATTTCGTGATCCTTGATATGAAAGAAGACCCTTTGGTGCCCATTATTCTTGGAAGGCCGTTTCTAGCCACGTCGGGTGCCAAATTTGATGTAAGAAATGGAAAGGTGACTTTTGAGATTGGCGAAGATAAGGTGGAGTTCCATTTCAACAAAGCTCTAAATGAACCGGATGCTTTGGCAATCTTGAAATTGGAGGAAAGTGCCAAGCGTAAAAGAGAGGAATTTGAAGCCTTAAGAGAGGAAGAAGTACCTTTGAGGAGCCATGATATGGTCAATGTTCAAGTTCAAGAGAGAGAGTTGCTAGACCCATTTGAGCATCATGAGGAGTCAAGAGGTGATGATAGCTCGAAAGGCCAAGAAGAGTATCCTTCTTCGTATCCTTTTGATGTGGGATACTCTTATATTTGTTTGAGCGACTTGAAAGAGGATCTAGAGGATGGTTACATATGTTTGAGTGATTTGAAAGAAGATTTGAGTTATAATGTCATTGAGTCTCCTAGAAATTCTCTAGATGTTTGTGATGTAGGGAATGAAGATCAAGTTGAGAAGGAGCAAGAAGGGCAAACATACACATTGGAGGAGAAAGGTGAAGGAGAATTTGGAGGCCACGCCTACATTAACCACAAGTGGTGGTTTTATGGCTATGAAGGGCGAGGAGATGGACATGACTACGGTGATCAATTCACCATTTTTCATCCACCGTGAAGGTTGAGGTTAGAAGTCAAGCTAGTGACTTAAAAGAAGCGCTCCTCGGGAGGCAACCCGAGCTTAGTAGGTTCATTTTCGTAGTTTTAGTTTAGTTTTCTTGTCTTAGCCTAGATTCTTTCTAATCTCTCCTTAGCTTGTGTTTTGTGGAATTATGTGCTATGTGAGCTTCATGATTGAGTATGGTAGTGGTGAAAATAATAAAAGGACTTGTGGGTAAAGAATTGGCAAGAAGAGGGAATTTTAGGAAGCCAAACCAAGCCGGATCGAGTTACCCAGTACCTCGGGCCCGACGTAGGTGACGTCGGTCCGACTTGGCCGGTCAACCTTGGTCTTGATTTTGAGGAAATACCCATTATACCCCTCTGACCTAACTTTGTCTCTTACCCATTTAAAGCCTTCTTTCCCATACCTACCTCCCATCACCATCATAACCACCTTCCCAAAATACCAAGCTCACTCGAAAAACCCCCAATTCGGTCCCCAACCTCCATCACACTCGATCCCCTAGCAAACCTCACAACAATCTCGATCCAACACCCTAGCCATCCCCAACATCGATCCCAAAGGCAAAAATCCCAACAAGTCCCATTGTTCTTCATCCCTCTCCTAGATCTAGGTGGAGAATTTGAGTTCTAAGGAGTTTGATTGCTAGCAAGTCTTTGTCTCTTCAAATTTGGTATGTGTATCTCAATCTCTACTTGATTCCTTGTTGAATTTCATGCTTTTATTGTTTGAATTGAGATTTTGCCATGATTGAATGAGCTTAGATCTTGAGCATCCATGGTGTCTTGCACGAATAGTGGAATTTGTTCTTAATTGTTGATTATGCATGTTAGAACCTACTTGGAACTTCGATTGATGAAGAGAAATGGTTGATTTTGGATTTTAGGAGCATGATAGAGTGATTTTTGGGTGAATTAGGTAGAGAAGTCGAGTTGAGGCTCGGCCCGAGATACCCAGATCTCGGGTCCGACGTTGTAGAGTCGGTCCAAAACTCGGACCGAGGTTGAGCACCTCGGGCCCGATGTCTTGTGTTGGTCGGTCCTAGTCTAATTTGGCTTTCTCTTGTGTGGGCTCTAGGCTTCATTAGCTTGATTGTTGGTTAAGGCTTGTTTATCATGATATATCTTCTAGCTTGACCATTGTTGTGTGATCCTTTGTTCATACATGTTGGATTTCGTGGATTAAGTGTCTAGAAGACAAGTATGGGGTCATTTTCTTGTGTGATAAGTTGTTAGTTGTGAAACCATGTGATCTTGTTGAAGTTGTATAGATCTTATCTTGTAGTTCTTTGCTTTGAATGTGTGTAGGTACCATGACAACCCGAGCATCTTCTTCACGCATGGAGAGGCCATCAAAGAAGTCCAAGAAGACGAAGAAAGTGCAAAAGATGGATGATGTGCAATTTGAGGATGATGATGTGGCTCAAAGCTATGAGCGATACATGGGTCTAGCTCACCACACTAGGTGGCTAGATTGGGAAGCTATAAGGAAGAAGGGCATGAACATGGCGCTCAACCGTTGCTACTCTCATATTGGGCTAGATGTGATGCTAAGGTGGGACAACACTCATTACCCCGCCTTAACATCGGAGTTTATGGCCACCTTCAAGTGCACATATGAAGGAGTTGAGGATGATGAGGGCATGATCTCCTTCCAATTGGGCAATGAGTTGCAAGAGCTCTCTCTTACGAATTTGGCGGTCTACCTTGGATTTCCTTTTCCGAGAGATGAAGCTTTTGTGGATAATGAGAAGGTGAATTACCTTTGGAGGTATGTAGTGGGAAGGAGCGAGATGAGGAAAGGAGCCTCAACCAATGAGATAGCAAGTCCCCTCTTCCGAGTCATGATCCGAGCTTTGGGATGTGCCATCTTTTCTAGGCACGAGCTAAGTAAGCCGATGAAGGAAGAAGCCATGTTGCTCTATGAGATGTTGTTTCAAAATGAGAAGCCGATGAACCTCACATGGGAATGGGTGAAAATGGTGAGGGATTTCCAAAGTTCCTCATGGATTTACTTTGGAGGGATGATAGCCCGCTTGGCTCATCGTCTTGAAGTGGATCTTTCCAAGTACACGCCGGCACCAAATGGGGTAGAGTTCATGGATCTCAAGTACTTCAAGAAAGCCAACATCATCAAGGAGAAGACCGTCACCGGTGCCACCACTTATCTAGCACCTCATTCCAACTTTGACAAGGTGCACATTCCTTTGGGGCCACGTCTTGTTGATCTCTCGAGCAACTATAATTGGTTTCAAGTGTGGGCCGGCAAGGAGAATCCTTTTGGAGAACCGGAGGGAACGATTGAGTGTAGACGAAGTGCCCAACACATTCGTTTCACTACTCCCCAAGCTTCTCCGGACACCGAAGATGAAGAGCCCAACCAATTTGAGTTTGCAAGAAGGGAGGCCATGGATGTTGACTCGCCTCCCGAAGAAGAAGATGACGGATACCGCAACTTGCTCACCGACCAAGCTCCAACGCTCTTAGACCGAGATGCAGGGCACCTCGGGCCCGACGTCCATCAATGTCGGTCCGACACATACTTGCCCGAGCCGGTCCCTAGTCACTTTGAGAGAGGAGAGGGAAGTGGAGCAAGGCAAGAGCAACCATGTTTTGGAGGGTACGAAGGTTATGCCCAATGGTATGGGCCCGGAATGGTCTTCCCCGAACCTCAACAATCGGTGATCATGAACTTCCTAGCCAACCAATTGGCTCACCTTCAACTTCAACAATCAAGCATGCTACAAGAGGCACACCAACTCAACCTTCAACAACAACACTTGAATTTCCAACAACAACAACTCTCCCACCAACAAGAAGACTTCCAAGCTCAATTTGAAGAAGTGAACTGCAACATTGCTTACACTAGGCGTGATGTGGATGATTTGAGAGCGGTAGAGGACCAAAGATGGAGCGTTCAAGAAAGCTTCAATGAATGGATGGTCGGGAACTACTCTTCCCGTGAGGACCCATGGACGCGCCCCACACCTCAACTTCAACCGCCAAGTCAAGATCCTTTCCATGCCCATGTGTACGAGCGAGAGAGGCAAGCACGGCTCCAAAGAGGACGCCGCTGAGGACACCCTCCAAACTAAGTCTAGACATGCCAATCAAGAATAAGAAATTGTGAGCCTTCTTGACTCTTGTCTCTTTTACTTTTGAGTCTTGATTTCTTTGTTTTGATGAGGACATCAAAATTCTAAGTATGGGGTGGAGTTAGTAGCTCATAGTTTCATGTGTAGGTTTTTTGTGTTTGTTCTTGTTTTGTTAAGGGATGTTTTCTTTTGGATAGTGGCATGTTGTGTTCCTTGAATGATGATTGAATTTAATGGTTTGTATGGATGAGTTTGTTTTGTTTTGAGAAAATTTTTGCAAAAATCCCTAAAAATTCGAAAAATAGTTTGAAAAAGACAAAAAGATTTTGTTTTTGACTAGGAATTCCCATCTTAGAGGTCTAACGAAGGCTAATGATGATGTGAGCATGTAAATTCCTTTGCATATTTTTGGATAGTTTAGCCTCTACATGGATGTTGCTTTTGATGTGATGTGATATCTTGCATGTTTTTATTGAGCACATGAGTTCTAGGATGAGTTTTGATGCAATTAAGCTAGAGTGAACCTTGTGAGATGATTTTTGGCCATTTTAGGGATGCTTGTTCATATTTGCATATCCCTCATTTTTCTTGTGTGATTAGCTCATGCATGCTTAGCAAAACTTGCTATTGCGGTGTTTATCTATTTTCCAAGACCAATATGAGATTTGTTCTATGCATTGTCACATTGATTTGAACTTTATTTCATTTATTCACAAAATATTCCATATCCTACCTTGAAGATAAACCGTTGTTTGTAGCCCCGTTTTAGCCTTAGACCTTTGTTTGAAACTCCTTAAAAATATGATTCCTAGCCTATATGACTTGACCCTTATGGGATTGGACTTTAGTGAGAGGTTTGGAATGTATTTGGAGAGTTGAGATTCTCTTTGGTGAAGGCCAAGAGATGGAGTTATAAACCAAGTGGGTAGTGCATCTTTGTTGAAAGTGAAAAGAAAGAAGTGTTGGAAAAATAGTGGATTGAAAGCAAAGTGCTTAAGTGTAGAAAATAGGGTTCCGACCAAGTTAAAGTGCACATCGGGCCCGAGTTAGAGTGCAAGTCGATCCTAAGTGCAAAAGTGAGAAAAATCCAACAAAAAAAATGTAGTGCAAAGATGAAGTGGAATGTTTAGTGAAAGAGTGGGTTGAAAGTAGGAAAGAGGAAAAAAAATCAAAGTCTTTTGGATGAGTGAAGTTGAAAGTGGAAGAATTTGGTTAAGTTGGTCAGAGACTAGAAAGTTCAATCCCCATTGTAAGCACCACAAGACCAAAATGATTCCCACCTTGAGAATTACCAAAAGCCCCATTATAACCCGGCCAAATGGAACCTCTTTGAGGACCTCCATTGAGCCAAGTTCATATTCTTTGTGTGCATTGTAATAGGCATCTCTAGGTGGAGGAATTGGTGATATTAGCTTCAATAGTAAAGCCTTTACTTGCATGATTCTTGAGTTTGAGTGTTCATTGCTAAACCTAAACACATGATGAGTGATACACATTTTCATATCCCTAAAGTGAGGCTTGGTTGCATTAGACTTTATTCCTTGAACACTGGATCATGTGTGATGATGTAATCTTGCTAGCATATCTATCACTTGTGCTTACTTGATTTTTCATATGAGGCTTTACTTGAAGATTGTGCTTCGGTTTTGCTTACATTGTTATTGCTTGAGGACAAGCAAGTTTAAGTATGGGGTATTCTGATGTCTCTCATTTTGGTGGTGTTTTAGTAGTTAATTTCTCTTGTAAATAAGTGTCTTTTGTTCCTTTCTTTGTTAGTTTTGTCCCTTTTTAACTTAGATTCCGATTTTCTATGAGATTCGGAGACTATGCGAATTTGTTGTGTTTTGTAGGTAAATTGGCACGTTTTGAGGACGTTTGGAAGGAGTTTCTAAGGAGGAGCAAAGCTTGAGAGCAAAGGAGCGGAAGAGCCAAGCAAGGAACGAAGAGGAACTCAAGGAAAACCAAGAAGAGAAGAGGATCGAGGCCCCGGAACGACATACTAGCAAGTCGGGCCCGAGTTGCCACCATGGAGGCTCGGACCGAGGTTGGCAGCGTCGGGCCCGAGGTATGTCCGTGTCGGTCCAAGTCGGCTAAGTGAGGATTGGGCTCCAAGGCACATAATTGTGATCTTCCACTTTTGCCCTTTTTCTATTTTTGGAAATCCTTGGTCCCTAATTAAAAGGAGAAGACAATTAGAGAGAAGAGGAGGCTAATAAACACATCTAATCACTCTCATAGGCTCAAGGAAGACTTGGAGAGCAAGGAGGAGGAAGGAAGAGGAGAAGAAGAGAGAAATCGGTGGAGCTTTGGGAGGATTAGTAAGTTTTGAACTTGTTTTGTTTGTGTTTAGTGGATTTGAGATTTGGATCTTGTGAACCCCTTTGATTTGAATGCAATTTAGCTTTGAGTTGAGTTGGATGATTGAGATTTGCTTGCTTTGTATATTGATTGCTTTTTACTCTTACTTCATGGAGTAGATTCCATAGTCTTGGGCTATGGGGGAAACCCCTAGCTAGGATTGGGTGTGAACCCCCAATTCCATAGCCTTGAGTGCTTGATCTATGAATCCTCTCTACATTGAGCTTCAACTCTCTTGTGAGAACAAGGAATCAAGGGCTTGTGGTTGGTAAGAGTAAGCGAAAGCGGTCTCGAACCCATCACTTGACCTTGCATCGAAGGGTAGGTGAAAACCCCCCCTATGGTCGATGTGTAGAGTGGAAGGATCGAAGGCAAACAACCTCGATCTCATAAGGATCAACACTTATTGGCTGAATTGGGGTGGAATTACCCAAGTCTAGTTAGGGAAGGAACCCAAAAACCCAAGACCGATCTACTATTTGACAAGACCGAGTTACCCAGACCTCGGGCCCGACGTCCACTGTGTCGGTCCCGTGCTAACTCTCATCGATCCTTCTCGGACCGAGGTGACCAAAGTCGGTCCCGAGGAGTTCTCTTTGATTTTCCTTGTTTTTTTTCCTTTCTTTTCCCTTTTTTAGTCATCTTGGTACACTCAACGCACGAACTCCCGTGTGTTCGACACCCTACCCTTGTACTACAATAGGGGTTTGGTTTATAAATTTAAATTTTGACCCTCCGATCCGGAACCCATCAATGAGCTTTGGAAGTCCCTCACCATTTTCACCCATTCCCATGTGAGGTTCAATGGCTTCTCAGTGTGGAAAAGCATCTCATGGAGCAACATGGCTTCCTCCTTCATCGGCTTGCTCAACTCGTGCCTAGCATAGATGGCACATCCCAAAACTCGGATCATCACCCGGAAGAGAGGACTAGCAATCTCCTTTGTTGAGGCTCCTTTCCTCATCTCGCTCCTCCCCGCTACATACTTCCAAAGATAGTTCACCTTCTCATTGTCCACAAAAGCTTCTTCGATCTCTTGGAAAAGGAAATCCAAGATAGACCGCCGAGTTCCGAAGTGAGAGCTCTTGTGTCTCATTGCCCAATTGGAAGGTGATCATGCCCTCATCATCCTCCACTCCTTCATAAGTGCACTTGAAGGTGGCCATGAACTCCGATGTCAAGGCGGGGTAATGGGTGTTGTTCCACCTCAACATCACATCAAGGCCGATGTGAGAGTAGCAACGGTTGAGCGCCATTTCCATCCCTATCTTCCTTAAAGCCTCCGAATCTAGCCACCTTGTGTGGTGAGCTAGACCCATGTACCGCTCATAGCTTTGAGCCACATCATCATCCTCAAATTGCACATCATCCAACTTTGGCACTTTCTTTGACTTCTTTGATTTCTTTGAAGGCCTCTCCATGCGTGAAGAAGATGCTCGGGTTGCCATGGTACCTACACACACTCAAAGCAAAGAACTACAAGATAAAATCCATACAACCTCAACAAAATCATGCATATTCACAACTCACAACTCATCACACAAGAATAACCCCATACTTATCCTCTAAACACTTAATTCACAAAATCCATCATGTATGAACAAAGGATCACAAAATAATGGTCAAGCTAAAAGATATATCATGGTAATCAAGCCATAACCAACAATCAAACTCATGAATCCTATTGCCAACACAAGAGAAAGACAACTAGAACTAGGCCCGACCAACACAAGACATCGGGTCCGAGGTGCTCTCAACCTCGGTCCGCAGTCATGGACCGACTCATCAATGTCAGGCCCGAGGTACCTGGGTATCTCGGTCCGATTCCAAAATCGTCTTCTCATGCAATTTCACCCAAAAATCAACCTATCATGCTCCTAGAATCCAATATCAACCATATATCTTCATCAATCGAAGTTCCAAGAAGGTTCAATCATGCACATTCAATAATTAAGAACAAATTCTCCTATGCATGCAAAACACCATTGATGCTCAAGATCTAAACTCATTCAAACACGGCAAAACTCAATTCAAGCAATGAAAGCATGAAATTCACAAGGAATTAGATAGGAATCGAGGTTCACATACCAAATTTGAAGAGATAAAGACTTGCTAGCAATCAAACTCCTTAGAACACAAATTTCTCCACCTAGATCTAGATGGGATGAAGAACAATGGAACTTGTTGGGGTTTTCTTCTATGGATCGATGCTAGGTAAGGGTTAGGGTGTTGGATCGAGATGGTTGAGGTCTTACAATGGGGGATCGAGTGTGAAAGAGAGAGAGGGGGCCGATTTGGGTGTTGGTGAAGGGAAGCTTGGTATTTTGGGTAGGTGGTTATGAAGGTGATGGGAGGTAGGTAAGGGGAAATAGGCTTTACATGGGAAAGAGACAAAGTTAGGTTAAAGGGGCATAATGGAGATTTTCTTCAAATTTTGACCATGGTTGACTGTCCTAGTCGGACCGAGTTGCACAAAGTCAGGCCCGATGTTCTGGGTACCTCGACTCGGCTCGGTTCGACTCCCAAAAATCACCTCATCTATGTTACATCTTTTCCTACAAATCCTTTTATTATTTTCACCATTACCTCTACCTAATCATGAAGCACACATAACACCAACAATCCACAAAATACATGCTAGGAAGAGATTAGAGAGAATCTAAGCTAAGCTAAAGAAACTAAACTAAAACTACTAAAATAAACCTACTAGGCTCGGGTTGCCTCCCGAGAAGCGCTTCTTTTAAGTCATTAGCTTGACTTCTAACCTCGACCTTCATGGTGGGTGAAAGATAGTGAATTGGTCACCATAGTCATGTCCATTGTCATTCCCTTCATAGCCGTAGAACCACCACTTGTGGTTAATGTAGGCATGGCCTCCAAATTGTCTTTCACCTTTCTCCTCCAAAGTGTAGGTTTGCACTTCTTGCACCTTCTCAACTTGATCTTCATTACCTACATCACAAACATCTAGAGAATTTCTAGGAGATTCAATAACATTGTAGCTCAAATCTTCTTTCAAATCACTCAAACATATATAACCATCATCTAGATCCTCCTTCAAGTCACTCAAACAAATATAAGAGTCTCCCACATCAAAAGGATACGAAGAAGGATACTCTTCTTGGCCTCTTGGACTATCATCACCTCTTGACTCCTCATGGTGCTCAAATGGATCCACCAACTCTCTTTCTTGAACTAGAACATTGACCCTTTCATGGTTCCCCAAAGGTGCCTCTTCCTCTCTTGTGGCATCCACTTCCTCTCTTTTCCTCTTGGCATTTTCCTCCAATTTCAAGATCGCCAAGGCATCCGGTTCATTTAGAGCTTTGTTGAAGTGAAACTCCACCTTGTCTTCTCCAATTTCAACAGTCACCTTCCCATTTCTCACATCAAATTTGGCTCCCGCCGTAGCTAGAAACGGCCTTCCAAGAATAATGGGCACCAAAGGATCTTCTCTCATATCAAGGATCACGAAATCGTCGGGGATAAAGTACTTCCCCAATCTAACCGGAACATCATCCAAGATTCCCGTGGCCTTTGTAGTTGAACCATCGGCCATGGTGAGAGACATGTCAACCGGCTCTTAGCCCTCTTCCAAATGCTCATAGGCATCACCGACACGCTTGCTCCTAAATCACATAGAGCTTGGAAACTTTGAGATCCCACTCCAACGGTAATTGCAAATCTCCCGGGATCTCCCATTTTTTGAGGTAGCTCCAAGATTTTCACCTCATCTTGCATTTCCACAATCCACAATCGACCTCTTCTTGCTCAAAATCTCTCTCAAGAACTTAGCATATGAAGGCATCTCATTTAGAGCGTTGGTGAATGGTATCGTGATGTTCAACCCTTGCAAAAGCTTCAAGAACCTCTTGAATTTGCCCTCTACAACCTCCTTGGGCTTCTTTGATGGGTAAGGAAGAGTTGTGCCGCCTTGATTCTTGCTTGGATCGACTTCCTTGGACCGGCTTGGTTCACTCACAACATTCTCTGCTTGGACCGATGTTGGCTCGACGTCGGGACCGACGTGCTGGTCCTCGGTCTGGGGGCAGAGTGGCATCTGGGAAGTCGGTCCGACTTCAGGGCATGTCGGGCCCGAGTTCCTCTCCTCCTCGGTCCTAGTCAGGGGACCTTCTCCGGCTTGTGGCTCAATATCTGGGCACGTCGGGCCCGAGTTGCTGGGTAACTCGGTCCGACTCTCTTCTCTTGGCTTTTGCACATGTGGCTCGGGCAAGTTCCGACCACTCCTCAACCCTATAGCTCGAACTTCATTTTGTTGTTGTGGGGAACGGGGATTCTCCTCGGGTCGGCCCGGGAGTCTCCCATCTTCTCTAGGAAGTCTAGTGAAAACTTGAGCGAATTGGTTGTCGACTTGCTTCCTCCACACACAAAGATCATCGACCTTCGTGCTCATGTTTTTGATATCACGTCTCAACTCTTGTACCCATGGTGGAGTTTGTTGATCGTAGAACCCCGGAGGTCGGTAAGGTGGTGGTTGGGCCCTTGGCTCATTTTGGTTGTAGTTGTTCTTGTAGCCATTAGCTTGGCCTTGGTTCCACCTTCCATTTCCTCCATTGCCTCCGTTGTTGAAGTTGGCTCCATTGTTGAAGTTGTTTCTCCCTCCATAGTTTCTTTGAATAAAGTGTGCCTCCTCGATTTGCTCGGCTAAGTGAACTTGGCGTTCATTGGGACACTCTTGAGCAACATGCTTGAAAGATCCAAATTCTTCACACGCCCATGAGGTTTGCTTGAGGTGATTCATTTGCCTCCTCATCTTGTTCAACTCATCCTCAAGGAATTGAATTTTCACATCCTTGTCCACCTCTTCACTTTTCGGGTCATAGAGCCTCCTTGTACCGTCTCCTTGGACTCTTGCCTCCTTGTTGACTTGACTCACTCCGTACATGGCTTTGTAGTCGGAGAGTTTATCAAGTAACTCCCATGCTTGCTCTGGTGACAAATCAATGAACCCACAATCGGTGTGAAGGTTCAACTTCTCCTTTGTGGCGGGGTTGATTCCTTGGAAAAATATGTCTTGGAGAACATATGGTTGTTGCCCATGCGTTGGACATTACCTCAACATTTCCTTGAACCGATCCCAAGCCTCAAAGAGTGGCTCGTGGGCTCCTTGTTGGAAACTTGCTATCTTCCTTCTAAGCTCCATTGTTTTTGTTGGTGGGAAGAACTTCATCAAAAACGCCTCAATAAGAGCCCTCCAAGATGTGATGGATCGAGGTGCTTGGCTCTCTAGCGAATGTAATGCCTTGCCTCCTAAAACCACTTGAAAGCTTTGAGTAGCACATACTCTAGCGTCTCCTCATCCGTCGAGATAGTCTCACATATATCCTTGAATTGCTTCACATGCTCAATCGGGCACTCATTCGGTCGCCCCTCAAATTGGTCCCTCTTGATGAGTGATATGAATTGAGTCTTGATCTCGAAGTTCTTTGAAACCTCCAGTAAGACAATGGCCGGCTCCGGCACCTTCAACTCCGGATGCATGTATTGGCGTGCATTCCGGGGTTGGGTGTTGATTTGAGCCTCCAATCTCATCCTTTGCTCACGCTCTCTCCTAGCTTCGGCTTCACGGTTTTCCATCTCAAGTTGCATACGAGCCATGTCGGCCCTCATCCGAGCAACCTCATCATCATGTAGTGCTTGGTTCTCCATTCTCTTCTTCTTTCGAGCTTGCTTGATAATGCTCTCCGGATCACTCACAAAGTCGAACTCAAGTGTTCCTCGGACGGAACGAGCTTGCATACATCTATAACCAAAGACACAAACAAAACCGAATCAAAACAAACAAGGGGTTTGGGCTAATCTCTCACCCAAATCACTACAAAATTAAAGACTCAACAAAAGAGGTACCTCAAGCAAGTAGAACTCCCCGGAAACGGCGCCAAAATTATGATGGGTGTCCGGATTGGATGATCAAAATTCAAAGTAAATACCGAACCCCGTAGTAGTACAAGGGTAGGGTGTCGAACGCTCGGGAGTTCGTGCGATGAGTGTACCAAAAGACTTGCAAAAAGGGAAAGAAAGGGTAAAACAAGGAAAATCAAAGGGAACAACTCGACCGACATTTGTCACTTCGGCCCGAGGTTGGATCGACGTAGGTTTGGACGGGACCGACACACTTCAAGTCGGGCCCGAGGTCTATGTAAGTCGAACTTGGAAAAATAGTAGATCGGTCTTGGGTTTTTGGGTTCCTTCCCTAACTAGATATGGGTAATTCCACCCCAATTCAGCTAATGAGTGTTGATCCTTGTGAGATCGAGGTTGTTTGCCTTCGATCCCTCCACTATACACATCGACCCTTAGGGTGTTTTCACCTCCCCTACGATGCAAGGTCAAGTGATGGGTTCGAGATCGCTTTCGCTTACTCTAACCAATCACAAGCCCTTGATCCCTTGCTTTCACAAGAGATTGTAGCTCTATGTAGAGTGGATTCCTAGATCAAGCACTCAAGGCTATGGAATTGGGGGTTCACACCCAAACCTAGATAGGGGTTTCCCCCATAGCCCAAGACTATGGAATCTACTCCATGTAGAAAGAGTAAAAAGCAATCAATAGACAAAGTAAGCAAATCTCAATCATCAAACTCAAACAAATGCCAAATCTCATTCAAATCAAAGGAATTCACAAGATCCAAACTCCAATTCTAAATCAAAACAAGGCTCAAACTCACAAATTCCTCCTAGAACTCCTAACCTCCACCGATTTCTCTCTTCCTTCTTCCTCCTTGCTATCCAAGTCTTCCTTGAGCCTTTGAGAGTGATTAATTGTGTCTAAGCTTCGATAATTGTCTTCTAATCTTCTCTCCTTTTAATTGGGGGCCAAGCATGTCCAAAAATGGAAGAGGGGCAAAAGTGGTAGATCACATTTGTGTGCCTTGGAGCCCAATCTTCACTTTGCCGACATGGACCGACACGGGACCACCTCGGGCCCGACGTGCTTCACCTCGTTCCGAGCCTCCATAGGCCAATCTCGGGCCCGACTTGCTGGGCAAGTCGATCCGAACCTCGAGCCTCTTCTCTTCTTGGTCCTTCTTGAGCTCCTCTTCGTTGATCGCTTGGCTCTTCCGCTCCTTTGCTCTCTTGCCTTGCTCCTTCATATGGACTCCTTCCAAACCATCTTCAAAACGTGCCAAATTACCTACAAAACACAACAAATTCGCATAGTTTCCGAGTCTCATAGAAAATCGGAATCTAAGCTAAAAAGGAACAAAACTAGCAAAGAAAGGAACAAAAGACACCTATTTACAAGGGAAATTAACTACTAAAACACCACCAAAATAGGAGACGTCAATAGCGAATACTCGATGAGTTGTACTACGCTCGGGAAGTGAAGCTGTAAGAAGCTGTGAAAGTGACCCAGTGTTTAGTCAACGTGGAGGTTAGAATGGTTGCTTTAGTATTTGATGAAGCTTCGCCTGGAGATTCTTCAAGACTTCTCTGTCGGCAAGGGTGATCGTTGGGATTTATTGGCGTAGTAGCATACCTTTGACAAGTACTTCCACTTGGTACCCCAACATTAGGATCTTCTTTTCTGGTGAAAGTGGAACTTCTAGATGATGAGGATAAGGTGATTGACGTACCTGATGTTTAGGCGGTAATAGACCCCAGCCTCCTTCATCATGAAGGGTCTGATTCATAAGGTTGAGTTAACCCCATGATGATAGAATGATTCTTTGAACGCAGGATCTATGTCCAATCTTCGTACGCTGATCGATATTAACTAGGCATGGGTATATAAAACTGTCATTTAACCAGAGGATGACTAGAGAATTATTAACGCGTGATTAGCAAGTTCATTTGAGCCATTTCTGGTGAATCTTCACGTACGTTTAACCAGCAATGATGCCGGCGCAACTAAGGAAGTCGATGGCGAGGAACCTTCGGACGAGGCGGCTTCTCCGACCCCAACCACTGAAGAGTGGCTCTATTGTTTTCCTTGTCGCTTATTTGACTTAACTCCGTTGAGTGAACGAATGCGAACCCTTGATTGGGTGTATGTTCGTTCTTCGGAAACTTGGTTATCTTGGCCTAGACTTGCGGTGCTTCGCTTTGTTGTCCTTCCTTGCTGTGAACTTATGATTTCCTGATTTTAACCTGCACTTTTTATTTGCGTTTAGTTGGCAAATTTAGAGGGAGGCGATGGTCTTGGAGATTGTCCAAGGAGGTATCTATGTGTGTATGGATGCGTTAGTAGATCATCATCCGGAAAAAGTGTTATGTGGCTTTCCAGGAGCTGATGGCGACAAATAGTCGGTCTAGGGATGAGGTGTCCAAGCTGGAAGACCAGGCCAAGAGTGCTGGAGCGGCGGCCGCCGCGTCTGAGAGAAAGGTCCGCAAGCTTCAATCCTCCGTTGATGCTTTGTCGGTTCAAGTGGAGGACCTCCAAGCCGAGAAGGCGTCGCTGGAGTCTTGGATCCAGGAGGCAAAGCGGTCGGCTAAGCATTTCTCCCAAGTGTTGACGCAGGTGGCGGGGTACTATACGCTCAAGGCCCGGGTGGAGCTGCTTCAAGACATGGCGGATGGTAACGGTGTCAACTGGGAACTCTCGGCCCAGCAAGACACTCTAGAGGAATTCTTTTCCGGCGTGCAACCCTCCGTTGAATCTTATCGTTGTTGGAAACTTGCTATCTTCCTTCTAAGCTCCGTTGTTTTTGTTGGTGGGAAGAACTTCATCAAAAACGCCTCATTGAGAGCCCTCCACGATGTGATGGATCGAGGTGCTTGGCTCTCTAGCCAATGTAATGCCTTGCCTCCTAGAAACCACTTGAAACCTTTGACTAGCACATACTCTAGCGTCTCCTCATCCGTCGGGATAGTCTCACATATATCCTTGAATTGCTTCACATGCTCAATCGGGCACTCATTCGGTCGCCCCTCAAATTGGTCCCTCTTGATGAGTGATATGAATTGAGTCTTGATCTCGAAGTTCTTTGAAACCTCCGGTAAGACAATGGCCGGCTCCGGCACCTTCAACTCCGGATGCATGTATTGGCGTGCATTCCGGGGTTGGGTGTTGATTTGAGCCTCCAATCTCATCCTTTGCTCACACTCTCTCCTAGCTTCGGCTTCACGGTTTTCCATCTCAAGTTGCATACGAGCCATGTCGGCCCTGATCCGAGCAACCTTATCATCATGTAGAACTTGGTTCTCCATTCTCTTCTTCTTTCGAGCTTGCTTGGTAATGCTCTCCGGATCACTCACAAAGTCGAACTCAAGTGTTCCTCGGACGGAACAAGCATGCATACACCTATAACCAAAGACACAAACAAAACCGAATCAAAACAAACAAGGGGTTTGGGCTAATCTCTCACCCAAATCACTACAAAATTAAAGACTCAACAAAAGAGGTACCTCAAGCAAGTAGAACTCCCCGGAAACGGCACCAAAATTATGATGGGTGTCCGGATTGGATGATCAAAATTCAAAGTAAATACCGAACCCGGTAGTAGTACAAGGGTAGGGTGTCGAACGCTCGGGAGTTCGTGCGATGAGTGTACCAAAAGACTTGCAAAAAGGGAAAGAAAGGTTAAAACAAGGAAAATCAAAGGGAACAACTCGGGACCGACATTTGTCACTTCGGCCCGAGGTTGGATCGACGTAGGTTTGCACGGGACCGACACACTTCAAGTCGGGCCCGAGGTCTATGTAAGTCGAACTTGGCAAAATAGTAGATCGGTCTTGGGTTTTTGGGTTCCTTCCCTAACTAGATATGGGTAATTCCACCCCAATTCAGCTAATGAGTTTGATCCTTGTGAGATCGAGGTTGTTTGCCTTCGATCCCTCCACTATACACATCGACCCTTAGGGTGTTTTCACCTCCCCTTCGATGCAAGGTCAAGTGATGGGTTTGAGATCGCTTTCGCTTACTCTAACCAATCACAAGCCCTTGATCCCTTGCTTTCACAAGAGATTGTAGCTCTATGTAAAGTGGATTCCTAGATCAAGCACTCAAGGCTATGGAATTGGGGGTTCACACCCAAACCTAGCTAGGGGTTTCCCCCATAGCCCAAGACTATGGAATCTACTCCATGTAGAAAGAGTAAAAATCAATCAATAGACAAAGTAAGCAAATCTCAATCATCAAACTCAAACAAATGCCAAATCTCATTCAAATCAAAGGAATTCACAAGATCCAAACTCCAATTCTAAATCAAAACAAGGTTCAAACTCACAAATTCCTCCTAGAACTCCTAACCTCCACCGATTTCTCTCTTCCTTCTTCCTCCTTGCTCTCCAAGTCTTCCTTGAGCCTTTGAGAGTGATTAATTGTGTCTAAGCTTCGATAATTGTCTTCTAATCTTCTCTCCTTTTAATTGGGGGCCAAGCATGTCCAAAAATGGAAGAGGGGCAAAAGTGGTAGATCACATTTGTGTGCCTTGGAGCCCAATCTTCACTTTGCCGACATGGACCGACACAGGACCACCTCGGGCCCGACGTGCTTCACCTTGTTCCGAGCCTCCATAGGCCAATCTCGGGCCCGACTTGCTGGGCAAGTCGATCCGAACCTCGAGCCTCTTCTCTTCTTGGTCCTTCTTGAGCTCCTCTTCGTTGATCGCTTGGCTCTTCCGCTCCTTTTCTCTCTTGCCTTGCTCCTTCATATGGACTCCTTCCAAACCATCTTCAAAACGTGCCAAATTACCTACAAAACACAACAAATTCGCATAGTTTCCGAGTCTCATAGAAAATCGGAATCTAAGCTAAAAAGGAACAAAACTAGCAAAGAAAGGAACAAAAGACACCTATTTACAAGGGAAATTAACTACTAAAACACCACCAAAATAGGAGACGTCAATAGCGAATACTCGATGAGTTGTACTACGCTCGGGAAGTGAAGCTGTAAGAAGCTGTGAAAGTGACCCAGTGTTTAGTCAACGTGGAGGTTAGAATGGTTGCTTTAGTATTTGATGAAGCTTCGCCTGGAGATTCTTCAAGACTTCTCTGTCGGCAAGGGTGATCGTTGGGATTTATTGGCGTAGTAGCATACCTTTGACAAGTACTTCCACTTGGTACCCCAACATTAGGATCTTCTTTTCTGGTGAAAGTGGAACTTCTAGATGATGAGGATAAGGTGATTGACGTACCTGATGTTTAGGCGGTAATAGACCCCAGCCTCCTTCATCATGAAGGGTCTGATTCATAAGGTTGAGTTAACCCCATGATGATAGAATGATTCTTTGAACGCAGGATCTATGTGCAATCTTCGTACGCTGATCGATATTAACTAGGCATGGGTATATAAAACTGTCATTTAACCAGAGGATGACTAGAGAATTATTAACGCGTGATTAGCAAGTTCATTTGAGCCATTTCTGGTGAATCTTCACGTACGTTTAACCAGCAATGATGCCGGCGCAACTAAGGAAGTCGATGGCGAGGAACCTTCGGACGAGGCGGCTTCTCCGACCCCAACCACTGAAGAATGGCTCTATTGTTTTCCTTGTCGCTTATTTGACTTAACTCCGTTGAGTGAACGAATGCGAACCCTTGATTGGGTGTATGTTCGTTCTTCGGAAACTTGGTTATCTTGGCCTAGACTTGCGGTGCTTCGCTTTGTTGTCCTTCCTTGCTATGAACTTATGATTTCCTGATTTTAACCTGCACTTTTTATTTGCGTTTAGTTGGCAAATTTAGAGGGAGGCGATGGTCTTGGAGATTGTCCAAGGAGGTATCTATGTGTGTATGGATGCGTTAGTAGATCATCATCCGGAAAAAGTGTTATGTGGCTTTCCAGGAGCTGATGGCGACAAATAGTCGGTCTAGGGATGAGGTGTCCAAGCTGGAAGACCAGGCCAAGAGTGCTGGAGTGGCGGCCGCCGCGTCTGAGAGAAAGGTCCGCAAGCTTCATTCCTCCGTTGATGCTTTGTCGGTTCAAGTGGAGGAACTCCAAGCCGAGAAGGCGTCGCTGGAGTCTTGGATCCAGGAGGCAAAGCGGTCGGCTAAGCATTTCTCCCAGGTGTTGATGCAGGTGGCGGGGTACTATACGCTCAAGGCCCGGGTGGAGCTGCTTCAAGACATGGCGGATGGTAAAGGTGTCAACTGGGAGCTCTCGGCCCAGCAAGACACTCTAGAGGAATTCTTTTCCGGCGTGCAACCCTCCGTTGAATCTTATCGTTGTTGGAAACATGCTATCTTCCTTCTAAGCTCCGTTGTTTTTGTTGGTGGGAAGAACTTCATCAAAAACGCCTCATTGAGAGCCCTCCAAGATGTGATGGATCGAGGTGCTTGGCTCTCTAGCCAATGTAATGCCTTGCCTCCTAGAAACCACTTGAAAGCTTTGAGTAGCACATACTCTAGCGTCTCCTCATCCGTCGAGATAGTCTCACATATATCCTTGAATTGCTTCACATGCTCAATCGGGCACTCATTCGGTCGCCCCTCAAATTGGTCCCTCTTGATGAGTGATATGAATTGAGTCTTGATCTCGAAGTTCTTTGAAACCTCCGGTAAGACAATGGCCGGCTCCGGCACCTTCAACTCCGGATGCATGTATTGGCGTGCATTCCGGGGTTGGGTGTTGATTTGAGCCTCCAATCTCATCCTTTGCTCACGCTCTCTCCTAGCTTCGGCTTCACGGTTTTCCATCTCAAGTTGCATACGAGCCATGTCGGCCCTCATCCGAGCAACCTTATCATCATGTAGAACTTGGTTCTCCATTCTCTTCTTCTTTCGAGCTTGCTTGGTAATGCTCTCCGGATCACTCACAAAGTCGAACTCAAGTGTTCCTCGGACGGAACAAGCATGCATACACCTATAACCAAAGACACAAACAAAACCGAATCAAAACAAACAAGGGGTTTGGGCTAATCTCTCACCCAAATCACTACAAAATTAAAGACTCAACAAAAGAGGTACCTCAAGCAAGTAGAACTCCCCGGAAACGGCACCAAAATTATGATGGGTGTCCGGATTGGATGATCAAAATTCAAAGTAAATACCGAACCCGGTAGTAGTACAAGGGTAGGGTGTCGAACGCTCGGGAGTTCGTGCGATGAGTGTACCAAAGGACTTGCAAAAAGGGAAAGAAAGGGTAAAACAAGGAAAATCAAAGGGAACAACTCGGGACCGACATTTGTCACTTCGGCCCGAGGTTGGATCGACGTAGGTTTGGACGGGACCGACACACTTCAAGTCGGGCCCGAGGTCTATGTAAGTCGAACTTGGCAAAATAGTAGATCGGTCTTGGGTTTTTGGGTTCCTTCCCTAACTAGATATGGGTAATTCCACCCCAATTCAGCTAATGAGTGTTGATCCTTGTGAGATCGAGGTTGTTTGCCTTCGATCCCTCCACTATACACATCGACCCTTAGGGTGTTTTCACCTCCCCTTCGATGCAAGGTCAAGTGATGGGTTCGAGATCACTTTCGCTTACTCTAACCAATCACAAGCCCTTGATCCCTTGCTTTCACAAGAGATTGTAGCTCTATGTAGAGTGGATTCCTAGATCAAGCATTCAAGGCTATGGAATTGGGGGTTCACACCCAAACCTAGCTAGGGGTTTCCCCCATAGCCCAAGACTATGGAATCTACTCCATGTAGAAAGAGTAAAAAGCAATCAATAGACAAAGCAAGCAAATCTCAATCATCAAACTCAAACAAAGCCAAATCTCATTCAAATCAAAGGAATTCTCAAGATCCAAACTCCAATTCTAAATCAAAACAAGGTTCAAACTCACAAATTCCTCCTAGAACTCCTAACCTCCACTGATTTCTCTCTTCTTCTCCTCTTCCTTCTTCCTCCTTGCTCTCCAAGTCTTCCTTGAGCCTTTGAGAGTAATTAATTGTGTCTAAGCTTCGATAATTCTCTTCTAATCTTCTCTCCTTTTAATTGGGGGCCAAGCATGTCCAAAAATGGAAGAGGGGCAAAAGTGGTAGATCACATTTGTGTGCCTTGGAGCCCAATCTTCACTTTGCCGACATGGACCGACACGGGACCACCTCGGGCCCGACGTGCTTCACCTCGTTCCGAGCCTCCATAGGCCAATCTCGGGCCCGACTTGCTGGGCAAGTCGATCCGAACCTCGAGCCTCTTCTCTTCTTGGTCCTTCTTGAGCTCCTCTTCGTTGATCGCTTGGCTCTTCCGCTCCTTTGCTCTCTTGCCTTGCTCCTTCATATGGACTCCTTCCAAACCATCTTCAAAACGTGCCAAATTACCTACAAAACACAACAAATTCGCATAGTTTCCGAATCTCATAGAAAATCGGAATCTAAGCTAAAAAGGAACAAAACTAGCAAAGAAAGGAACAAAAGACACCTATTTACAAGGGAAATTAACTACTAAAACACCACCAAAATAGGAGACGTCAATAGCGAATACTCGATGAGTTGTACTACGCTCGGGAAGTGAAGCTGTAAGAAGCTGTGAAAGTGACCCAGTGTTTAGTCAACGTGGAGGATAGAATGGTTGCTTTAGTATTTGATGAAGTTTCGCCTGGAGATTCTTCAAGACTTCTCTGTCGGAAAGGGTGATCGTTGGGATTTATTGGCGTAGTAGGATACCTTTGACAAGTACTTCCACTTGGTACCCCAACATTAGGATCTTCTTTTCTGGTGAAAGTGGAACTTCTAGATGATGAGGATAAGGTGATTGACGTACCTGATGTTTAGGCGGTAATAGACCCCAGCCTCCTTCATCATGAAGGGTCTGATTCATAAGGTTGAGTTAACCCCATGATGATAGAATGATTCTTTGAACGCAGGATCTATGTGCAATCTTCGTACACTGATCGATATTAACTAGGCATGGGTATATAAAACTGTCATTTAACCAGAGGATGACCAGACAATTATTGACGCGTGATTAGCGAGTTCATTTGAGCCATTTCTGGTGAATCTTCACGTACGTTTAACCAGCAATGATGCCGGCGCAACTAAGGAAGTCGATGGCGAGGAACCTTCGGACGAGGCGGCTTCTCCGACCCGAACCACTGAAGAGTGGCTCTATTGTTTTCCTAGTCGCTTATTTGACTTAACTCCGTTGAGTGAACGAATGCGAACCCTTGATTGGGTGTATGTTCATTCTTCGGAAACTTGGTTACTTGGCCTAGACTTGCGGTGCTTCGCTTTGTTGTCCTTCCTTGCTGTGAACTTATGATTTCCTGATTTTAACCTGCACTTTTTATTTGCGTTTAGTTGGCAAATTTAGAGGGAGGCGATGGTCTTGGAGATTGTCCAAGGAGGTATCTATGTGTGTATGGATGCGTTACTAGATCATCATCCAGAAAAAGTGTTATGTGGCTTTCCAGGAGCTGATGGCGACAAATAGTCGGTCTAGGGATGAGGTGTCCAAGCTGGAAGACCAGGCCAAGAGTGCTGGAGCGGCGGCCGCCGCGTCTGAGAGAAAGGTCCGCAAGCTTCAATCCTCCGTTGATGCTTTGTCGGTTCAAGTGGAGGACCTCCAAGCCGAGAAGGCGTCGCTGGAGTCTTGGATCCAGGAGGCAAAGCGGTCGGCTAAGCATTTCTCCCAGGTGTTGACGCAGGTGGCGGGGTACTATACGCTCAAGGCCCGGGTGAAGCTGCTTAAAGACATTGCGGATGGTAAAGGTGTCAACTAGGAGCTCTCGGCCCAGCAAGACACTCTAGAGGAGTTCTTTTCCGGCGTGCAACCCTCCGCCTGGTCAGGAATTCCTAGAGGCGGCATAGCAGGCGGGTGAGGAAGACACGCCGGAGAAGGACAAGGAGGCCGGGACCCCTGAGGAGGCTGCTAACACTGCCGGTGTCGTGTACTGCATTATGGCAAGTTTGTATGATCAAACAAGAAATCAATGTCGATGACACGTTTAGACTGATGACAACATTAAAATTTGATCAACATATAAGATGACACAACATTATAATTGTATTCTTGCCATATGATGACAACATTTTCCATAATAGATCAAAATGAAGACAAAATTGTTTCCTGAGTTGCATTAAGTTTTTTGCACGATGACACATCATGCACTAAAGTATTGATGTACTGCATTATGGCAAGTTTGTATGATCAAACAGGAAATCAATGTCGATGACACGTTTAGACTGATGACAAAATTAAAATTCGATCAACATATAGGATGGCACAACATTATAGTTGTTATCTTGCCATATGATGACAACATTTTCCATAATAGATCAAAATGAAGACAAAATTGTTTCCTGGGATACATTAAGTTTTTCGCACGATGACACATCATGCACTAAAGTATTGATGTAAGCATACATCAAATTATTTCCTTGGGTTCCAATAAGTGTCCAATTAAGTGTCTATATAAATCTACTCAAAAGCCGTGTCTACGTAAATCTGTAGATGACAACTTCAATTCTCTATGTAGTAGTTGCTCCCTGTGTCTTGGTCTCTTCTTGGGCGTCTTTTTTTGTTGTGACCAGCAGTCCCACACATGATGCATTTGTAGGGGTTTGCTTTCCTTTTCATCTTGACTGGCTGTGCATGCTCCCCGAGAGATGGCAACCTGTAACTTAATTAGTATGATTTAGGTATGACAGGTTAGTATAACAGTTCGATGACAGGTTTGCAGAATGAAGTACCAGTGATGAAAACCTGTTCACCCTTGGTCTCCCAATTCTTTTGCGCACTTTTGGTGGATAACACTTTATCAGGCTTATTTCTTCTAGCACAATCCATTCAGATTTGGGTGGCAATAGGTGTATTGTCTCTTGATAAGCTTTCAGCCAAGCATCAGTTGTGTAGTATCCATCCAAGAAATCTGTCGTCTTGTACTCCATATATCCAATTGCACAAATAGCATGTGCACAAGGAATGTGATCCAAATCAAACACTTTACAACTGCACTTCTTTCTTGCTAGATCAAGTATCCCAGTAAAGTCCCCACCACACACCTCAAATTCTACATCATTCATAGGTTTGATATTATACCTCTTTGATCTCTTCTCTCTTTCTACCAATATCTTACGCACCTTTAGCGACGGTTGATTATGGTATTTTGTTGCTTTTTTCTTGCGTTTTTGAAACCACCTTGTCACCATGTCTCTGATGAACTCAATGTTGGATCGTTAGTACAGAGGGACGTCCTTTACTTTGGTAAAGGCGTCCTTTGGTTAGGCGTCCCTACGAGGAGTAGGGGCGTCCTCGAGTAATGCAGCGGAAATAAAGTACTAAACAGATAATAGATGAACGCAGTGAATTATAGAGGAACCACTCAAGACCAAGTAGTCATTGAGTGTAAACCTCTACCTCCTTGGAGGATTTTTGAATAGTTCTTTCCTTTCTATTGAACGATCTTACAGTTGTACTGGCGAGCCTTTACAGTTCTCTGACACTTAGCTTTTCCCTAAGTTCACTTGTAAAGAACTCCTTTAAGCCTACAACTTAAGCTAGTTCAATCTACTAAAGGACTCTATTCCTACGTTCTGCAGTACTTCGCAGAATTCTCTCTCTCTTTTTGGGTTTTTCTGTTACAAACTGTTTTTGTGATTTGGTTACAAGTCTCACTCGATCTAACACAAGTTCTAGCACTGTTCTTGAGTTCTTGAGTTAGTTCTTCGTGTTCTTGAGTGAGTCGCTTTCCTCTGATTCTCTCTGAATATTCCTGAAAGCGTTAACGTCACAATAAATGCCTTGGGGCTATTTATAGGACTTGGGGAAGGGCGTCATTTCTCTGGGACGATCATGCCCTTCGTGGACGTGGCTACAGGATCTTCCTCCACGTAGTAGGGCGGTGATGAGGAAGCTTCCTGTATCCAGCTGTGTATGATGAACTCCGCTACAGGATCGGCCGCCACGTGTTGATGAACTCTGCAACAGGATCGTCCGCCACGTAGTGTTGGACTCCGCTACAGGATCGGTCTCCACGTGTCCTTGGATGATCAAACATTGTCGAGTGATGTCATCCTGTCGGCTAGCGAGTAAGGACTCCTTTCTTACGTTCCTACTTGCTTGAGACTCCGTCCTTGCTCAAGTAGTCTCTAACTGGTCCTTACTTCCTGTTAGCTAGCGTCCCTAAGCCTGGGGGACGCTCATACACACTTGTTGTCCTTTTTTGTCACTGGCATTCCTGAACACTTGGACAATTTTATTAGAATCAAAGTGAGTTTGTCATATCAAAACTAAGGGACGGTTGTGTGGTACACTAACAAGTACGCAAGCATCCTTGATAGCGTCCCAACACTCAAAGATGGAAACCAACTGGTATGACCTAGCAATCTTCAAAGCTGCATTGACACACTCAGAGTTGTTGGATGTCATCATATTATACATGTCACCTTCACAATTAGCTCTGCTCCACTTGTCAACACCAGCTTCTTCTAGGTATTTTCCCATTTCTCTATTTGCCTTCCATATATCTTCGAAATGTCGTTGAAACTCTATTTTAGTATATGCATCTGCAGCTTTAGAGAGCAAGCTGAGTACCCCAGCATCATGGAATTTTGTTACCAGATTTTGTTGTAGATGCCTTTTGCAACGCACGTGTTTAGCTGAGGGGTAAACATTTTCTATGGCACTTTTAATGCTTGCATGTCTGTCAGAGACCACTACTAGGTCTTGTGACCATGGTACAACATTGAGGAGTTGTTCAAAGAGCCAGTGCCAGGAAGCATCATTCTCTGAATCCACCACAGCAAAGGCAAGAGGGTATACTTGCTGGTTTGCATCTTGTCCCACAATACTCATCAAATTCCCCTTATATTTTCCACGCAAAAATGTTCCATCAACTGATACAACCTACACAATTTGTGTAATATTTGTGATCACAGGTTTCAATAATGAAGGGATGACATGTGTGTTTAACAAATATAAGAGATGACAAGTTGTGCATTTCTAACCTTTCTGAGATGTTTGAAACCCCTTATTAACACCCCAAATGCCAGGAACACAAATTTGAACAAGTTTCCTCTATCTATCACCAGCTTGGTATATGTCCCTTCATTTACTTGTTCGAGCATGTAGCAATATGCAGGGAGTAGAGCATAATTCTCTTCGGGTGATCCTCTAATCAAATTTTGAGCTCGTTCTCTTGCTTTCCAGAGGCTGATTGATTCATGGTACACTTTCTGTATATCATTTTGTATTTGGTATGCACCTGGGCCATTTTTTACTCCTTCTAACCTGCATTTCATAATTACAAAAACCTGTCAACTTATGATAATCCAAAGCTGTCATATGATAATATAAAACCTGGCATTATGTATAGTGTTTAAATTGTAATACAAAGCTGTCATAATTCTGGAATTACTTTGTCCTAATCTTTCAGCAATGCTTTGGTATGAAGGCTTACGGTGTTTTTTGTATCGAGTGTCGAACGAGCAAGTATGCTTGTAGTTTAACTTTCTAATCTTAAAGTTTTCGGTCCCTCTCAATTTCGAAGCCATCATGTTCCATGAACAATCTTTATCTATACACTTCACCTTGTATACCTGTTTGGTTGACTTTGTGATGCGATATCCAAACTTATCTCTCACACCTATCTTCTCCACATCAGCTTTCAGCTCTTGCTTTGAATGGTACAACCTCCCAACCTCCAAGAAATCAGTTTGGCAATGCATAACTCTTCATCATATTCTTCTTCATTTGTGTATGTCATATCCTTTGCGTCTATTGGTTGGTATTCATTTGTTTCTGTTATTTGGTGATCATCCTCAATATTTGCAACAGAATGCTCTTCATGAGAAGTCAACTAAAGACAAGTATTTGTCTCTAAAACAAAGTTGTCATCTGGCATTGGATGGAAGTCGCTCAAAGCAAAGTTGTAATCTGGCATTGGATGGAAGTCTCTTACTCCAAAGTTGTCATTAGTCATTGGATGGAAGTCTCTTAATGTAACACAAAGTGGCACTTTCCAATTCACATCTGGGGATGCATTAATTTCCATGAATGAGCTCAAATCTTCATCATTTTCAATAGTATAAGGATGAGTGATTTGTTCCCAAGGATTTAAGTGTGATAGAATGAGTTCTTTCCCCGTCGAGTTGATGTTGCTCCTTTGCTCGATCGTTGACCTCAATCCCTCTAAGATGATATTCTCTTTAAGTACCAATGCCTTGGAAGATATATCGCCAACATATCTGCATTCTGAATTCCACTCTCCTCCATAAGAAACTGTCAAAACCTTCATGTCACCTAACCTGTCATCAGTACAAACAAAGGTTGTAACCGTTCGTTACTAAATTGAACCACATTATTTTACTCAAACATGTCATCGTTTTTCTTCAAACATGTAATGGATTAAACACTGGAACTTATCATCGTGTATCTTTTATTGACTAATACTCGAACAAAACATGTCATGGGTACAAAGCAACCTGTCATCATGTATTCTTTATGGCAGAATGGTTACAAAAACTTATAATATCACTAGTGTAACGTCTCATCTTGTCATCTATACGAACGATTGCATCACTACAAAACTGGAGCATCAAATAGTTGTCATCGGAATATCGCAAACTAAACATGAATAAACGCGGTATACATGTCATCAACTATATTCGCGTTTGGATATTAATCAAAAGTAAAACAATGTGTCATTCAATCTAATAAACTTCCATTCAACAAGTCGTTAAAGCAAAATTTATCATTGTCTCCATTCAAACAGTGTAGATCTAAAAAATACCTAGCTAATTCTGTTTCGATGACACGTTGCTGTTTCGATCTTCGTTTTTAAGCTTGTCGTCGACGGTCGATCGATCGTCTTCTTATTCGATTTGCGTGTCTTTAGAGAAAAATCGATTTCTCTCTAGTTTCGCCCTGGGAGAGAATGGATGCGTGGGAGAGGCTGCTTGGAGAACAAGAAAGCAGTGGCACGCCCCCGTTATTTTCCTTATTTTACATGGGCAAAGTCGGCAAACCGACTAGAAAGCTCATTTATTTTCGTCACCGCATATCCGCTCCTCAAATCTCCCTATTTCGCCTACATACCAAATTTTTTCAAGATATAATAATAATGTAGAACAACATATTTCAATTACAAATAAATATATAATTAAACTAATAGTAGTAATATATTAAAGATATATTAAACTACATAACCATTTTGTTAAATCACTTTGGTTGGTTGACATTTAATTGACTTATTTTCTATTGGTTAAAATTTTTATTGTAGATTCTACATATATAAAATTATATATATACGATTTAGATTTGATTTTTTTTCCCAAATAACTATTATTATAGAATAAAAACATTTATTGATAAAAACAAATATTTAACATTTATACAAAAATTATAATCTTATAAATCTTTGTTCGATTAAAAAAATGTATTGTAAAACACATAAGGTATCATTAAAATAAATCGTATAAGAAGTAATTAAATAAAACAATACAAGATTTTATATCAAACTATTTTTTGAATAACTTTATATAAAATTTAAAGTAATTTTTTAGCTAAATCAAAATCGTGCCTTCAAGACACGTACGGGAACTAATACTTAGATAAGATATCAAGTGAGTATCTATAGCTATATATATATATATAAAAGTTAGGTGGTGTCCCCATTAAATGCTCGACAAAGTTGGTTGCAATCCTACCTATATAATTATCATTATGAAAATTAAAACACAAGAAACATCATTAGCTTAGTGGTAGTGATGTTGTCCAATAACCCATAGGTCTAAGGTTCAATACTCTATGACAACAATGTTATAAAACAGATACCAATAATACATTTTTTGATTCTTTTTTTTTTCACTATAGAAAATCTTAAATAATGTCTTAAAATTATCTAAAATTAATTAACCATTAATAAATTAAGACTAATTTGTAATAAATTTTTTCATCCATCACTATAAATATATTAAGAGCACACATTGACTATTTATATTCATTTTTAGTATTTATCATTTTATTCTTATTATATAATATTATAATAAGAAATTATGTTATTATACGTCCCTAAAGTATGTCATATAAGTATGTTAGATACTATTAATTTGTAATCATGATATTTATTATATTTGATCATCATTATAAATTCGATGACAAATTTAGACTAACAATAATGCGGGTATAAAAGAAAATTGGAGAAATTTCATATATATACATATGCATTCATATAGGATAACAAATTCCATACTAAATTTGTTAGTAAGCAAATGAAAACTACAAACATGACACATAAAATAAATTAGAATTCTTCATCGATGACCGGAAAAATAAGAATCTTTATATTTGTCTTAATTTATAAAATATATTAAATCTGTTATATAATAATATTGGTTGAAAGGATAAAAAAATATTAAACTTCTAACCTTACAATAATACAATATTCATGCAAAAAGATAGCAAACCATTTTATTAAAACATAAGAATGTTTCAAAATTATTTTCTATAAATTACATAAATGATAATTAAAATAGAAAAAACATAAAAAAATGTTTCGTGCGTAGCACGGAAAATCACGCTAGTAAATTATCAAGTCAATGCTGATACAACACGTACGTACAAACTCAAATTATAATACTCCATGGATTAGACGTTGACCACTTGACCATTTTTAATATCTAAATGTACTATTTGTGAATTGGTGTAAAGGTTAATATAATTATCATCATAACTATATACTAAAGTGGAGGTTAACAATAATGATTAGTCCGAATCGTGTCACGTTCTCATTAGATCACATTACTCATCTTTATTAAAACAATGCAATATATTTAAGTGGTTGAAGTTTCATTGTAGACCCCACATTAGATTTCTTCTTATCTATTGATTTCCATTTTAATTATTTTCTTAAAAAAACATCTATCTAATATATTATGTTTTTTATCCTTTCGTTATACAATAATTCTAAATAGCCTAGAATCTATTCTATCTAATTATAAATAACTTTTGGTACGTGGCTTATATAAACGTATGCCCAATCCGACCAAAAAAATAAACGTATGTTCAATAACTAGCCGCGCAATTTTATAAATCATCACATTAGAATCTTTGAACCTTTGTTCTCTATCCAGCAGTATTCATGAAATAATTTAATTGGTTGATTTTGATTGTAGAATCCACATGTATTTAAGAGTAAATTAAATAAGATGGCAGGATGGAGAGGGTGATTTGTCCCGTTACCCATCCTATGAGCTTTTTGCAGATATAGCAAAAAGAAAAAATATAAAACCCAAATCCCGTTGCATTTCTCTCTCTCCTCGAACCCCTCTTCTCTCGTTGCTTTTCTGTTTTCTCTGCCTCCTCCGTGGACGATCCGTTCCTCACTCTCGTCCGCTCCTTCATTGCGCACTTCCTCCGCACCTACTCTCGTCCCGCATCTCAGGTCTGCACGATCCTTCATTGGAGAGGATCGAGATCGGTGGAGAGAAGAGAAGTCTGAAACAAGATCTAGGAAGAGGTGGACCAGAGGCGGCGGTTCTTGTTCGAGAGGGTAGTGGCCGAGCGACGAGGGAGGGAGGGGGAGCCAAGACGACGGTGTCGATGGCCACCAAGACGATGGAGGTCCGACTGCTTGAAGCCATTGATGGATTTCTAGAGATCTCCGCAAATCGCAGCGCTACAAGCACGCTCTCGAGGTTCCACTTCTTTCTTCCCTTTTTCATTTGAAGCTGTTGAATTTGTAATCATGTTGCTGAATTACAAGCAAATGTAGTGTTTCTAACATTCTATGCATATTGTTCAGTTTCACTGGCTTATTGTGGATGGATATTAGGTTTCTATCCAATTCCTCTGTTGAATTTGAGAGATTGGTAGCACTCAGTTATATGCTGTAAACTGTGCATTTTGAATCTTGAATTGATTATATGTTGATCTGAAAGCTGAGCCTTGATATATATACTTTTGCACATTCTGTATTGGTGATCCCTGAGAAGATATGTGAACGGTTTTGGTTATGAATGGTGCAGATGGAGTTTTTTGCTATCTTGCATGTGTCATGAAGTCCTGTGCATATTCTACCAATCCTTGTTGTTCAATTTGTTTTCAACAAACATTTTATTAACCAAAATCCCAAAGGCAATTGTGTTTCAATACATAGAACGGAACGGTGGTCTTTTGTCTTATTCATCCATGCATGCATACATACTTTGATGAAATCAACTTTAGAATGTGTCTTGCGGTGTATTTTCCGCCTCATTCACTAATTATTTCCTAGTGAGTAGTGGATCCAACAAATATCAATTTGCTGCTGTATTTTGAGTGTTTTGTTCTTTGTTCGAGTAAGAAATTTTTCTAGGAAGAAGAAAGTGGCTATTGGTGTGTAAGTGTTGATTGTTTGTGTTTGTCTAATATGATTATTTGTTAGTTAGATTGTAATGTGTGTAAATTGTGATGACAATTCGTGTAATGACACTAAAAACAATTATATAAGATGATACTTGATTGATTATGTGATGACAATTAGTTTTGTAATAATTTGTACATTCTGAATATTGACACGTACTAAAAATTTAAATAATCAAATGTGTTGGAAGTCTCCAACCATTTTGGATGTCATTCTAGTTTATGACGATTGAGTATGTACTAGATTCTTGATTCCTTGTAAAGTAGCTTGATTGCATAAATTGAGTATACAAACGAATAATTGTACTAATATATATATGGTATGCACCAATTAAGTGTTATGACTAATTAAATGATAGAATTGACTATTTTAAATATGTACTTGTGAAAAGTCATCACTAAATTTGGTGAATATTGTCACTTGTGATGACAATTTAGTATCTTTTAACAATATGGTGATGGCCCTGATTCTTTGTTGTTTGATTCATTGAGGAGGAGGCAAGTGATGCAACTCACTATTACATTGCTTGAATTTGGTTAAATACTGTACTAGTATATATTGGAAGATATAAGTGACTATTTTTAAATGTATATTTGTGGAGAGTTATCACTCCATTTCCTTAATATTGTCACTTGTGATGACAATTAGGTGTTATCAAGAAGATCCTTTAATAACATTGGTGATGATATATATTGTTACTTGTGATGATAATTTGAAGTTGTCTGCATAAATCTTGTTTAAGCTATACTTATTCTGTGTGATTACTACAATCTTCTAGGTAATTGTTGAATATTATCACTTGTGATGACAATTAGGTGTGAATATTGTCACTTATGATGACAATCAGGTGCGAGTATTGTCACTTGTGATGACAATTAGGTGTGAATATTATCACTTGTGATGACAATTAGGTGTGAATGACTACTGAATATTGTCACTTGTAATGACAATTAGGTGTGAATATTGTCACTTGTGATGACAATTAGGTGTGAATATTGTCACTTGTGATGACAATTAGGTGTGAATATTATCACTTGTGATGACAATTTGTTGTGAATATTGTCACTTGTGATGACAATTTGTTGTGAATATTGTCACTTGTGATGACAATTTATTGTGAATATTGTCACTTGTGATGACAAGTGATGACAGTCAACGGTCGGTCAACATCGGTCAACTGTTGGTCAACGCCGGTCAACAGTTGGTCAAATAGTGGAGAGAGAAAGTTGTTACAGTAGTAGGTTATGCCATGTGTGCAAATATAATATCTTGTGATATTTTGTTGCTATATGGCATTTTCCCAATGTCATATAATTAATTCATTCTGTATTTAGAGTATAAAAGAATATATATCATTGAAATTATATCTATAAGTGTTCCTTATATATACTAATTAATCATACTATATACTAAATTAGAGATTAAAATAATAATATAAAAAAGCACATGTCAACTCCAATTAAATATATTATTAATAATTCATAAACATTAAAATAAAGAGGTTGATTCCGGTGCAAACTTTTCTTATCCTATAAACTAAAAACATGAACAAAATACATAAATATGTGAACAATATGAAGAAATATGTGAACAAAATCATGTTTTTATTATGGATCATATTAATATATGTAATAACAAAATTTCTCAATATCATGTGTTATGGATCAGGTTACTACACATAATACCACAATAACACAAAATTACAAACATTTTTGGAGTTGACGTATATCTAATTCATGTTCACGTAATTCTATTTCATGTTACTAGTTTTTAGTTTATAGGTTAAGAAAAGTTTTCATTTGATTCAAATCCTAAAAATCTTAGGAGTATATATTCAATCCTTATACAAAAATAATAATCCTACAAATGTTTATTCAATTACAAGAATATATTATAGCAGAAATACTATATCATTAAAATAAATCCCATAAGAAACAAATTAAATAAAACTAATACCAGATTTATATCAAACTATTCTTTTGAATAACTTTATATAAAATTTAAACTAAGATTTTAGTTAAATCAAACCGTGAATTAAAGACACGAGATTAGTACTAGTTAAGGTGTAAGTGTAACATACGTGCTACGAATGTTAAACCCATTTTGACTTCGATTTTCCACCAAGTGTATGTATTAGTAGTTAATTAGATTTCACCACCTTTTATATTGAAATTAAATCAAATGTACCTATATACCTAAAAAACAATTACTTATATATCCGCTATAAATGTTAAATGTTTGTTTCGAAATAAATATATCGATCAATTCCGATTCTTTCTTTTTCTATTGATTCTTTTCCGATCGAGATGTATGGATCCATGGATCTAGGTGTCTACTATATAGATAGATCCTGTTCATGGATTAACGAAAATGTGCAAAAGCTCTATTTGCCTCTGTCATTCTATGAGTCTCTTCCTTTTTGCGTATGGCACCGCCACTCCCTTTGGCAGCATCCACTAATTCGGAACTTAATTTGAAAGCCATATTTCGACCCGGACGTTTTCGGGATTCCCCTAATAACCAACGAATGGCAAGTGCTTTTCCTTGTGTGGATCCTATTTCAATGGGAACTTGATGAGTCGATCCGCCTACACGTCTTGCTTTTACTGCTAGGCAACGACTTTTTCCACACGATAGTAATGACTTTTTGCACCACACCGGTATAAGGTGTCGCTTTCGAATGGCGTCAATTATAATAATAATAATAATAAATAAACATAAAAAATTACGAAATAATGTTAGCCGACGCCTCTCAACTGCGGGCCACGACGCCGTCCGACGGCGTCCACCGACGCCTCTCAATGGCGTCCCATCAACGGGGTCCTAACCTTCTATGTATATATTTTTAATAGGGCATTAAATATATTTTTAATCTCAATACTTGAGATTAAAAATAATAGTATGTGGGGATGTCTTTGAACGGTTCTGAAACACCTTCCGCGGGCGCCCGGCGACGCCGACAACCGGTGATAATTGAATACTTATCCAAAAATATAATTGAATACTCCGTGATAAATTCCGTAGATTTTGACAACCTAAGTACGTAGAATTAAGTAATGAAAGGGCCTCTAATATCACATGCTAGCTGAATTGTAGGCCAGATTAGCGCCTTAGAAATCTTGATTACAATTACATAGCCAGTTTTCATTGGATGCTAAAGATACGTGAAGTCTTTCCTGATCCTCATCAAATCCCAAAATAATTCTTAAATGAACATTTTCTGACTCGAAGATATACGATTTCAAGGGTCTTTTCACACAATTAAAAAACAGTGAAATTATTTCTCCAAATAAAAAAAACAGAGAGAAATTATGGTTCACCTAACTCTTACCAGTATGCATGTGTAAACCTAAATTAAGCACAAATCTCATACTATATACGGGTAGTATAAATATAAACCCGATATAATTGATTCGAGATCGAGTTTTGACTCGAACTTGATTTTTACAGGATAATGTCCCAAATAAAATTATATCTTATTTGATAATATATCTTTCAAATTTTTAATGTTTAAATAAATAAATTCAATTAATTTAATTAAGCTTATCATGTAAGATTATTTTCCCAAGTAATATTTAGCAAAATAATTTATTTATTAAGCATTTTATCTATATTAAATAGCACTGTTATTTGTATTTTATCTGTAAATATATAAAATACAATTACTTCAATTATGAAATTCATTATTTTAGTTAATTATCTAGAATCTTCATAACGATAATTTAAAAAATCTCTTTTACCTTTAAATGGAAACTATTTTTTCTTAAGATAACAAAGTTAGGTAGATATCAAAGATATCAAAAAATGAATAAGATATCAATTGAAATTAAATAAAGTTTATTTTTGTAGAATATAATCAAAAAAATAAAATCATTATTTTATTCTATCAAGATGGCGTGACGCAAATTTTAACAAAGACTTGGGTTCCGCTTTATACTGTACTAGCAGATGACCCGTACCTTGTACGGGAGTGTTATTTATTTATTTATTGATTTGTGTATGAATTTACCATAACAACCAGTTACAACCCCGAGCCTTGCCCGGAGCTTTTTTAGATAAAATTTAAAACATATTAATTTACATATGATATAAGTATTTAAAATAATTAAGTACAAAATTTATTTGAATCCGATAAGTATTGTAAGAACTGCAACATTTACAATCGATCAATTTTAGTGGCATGAACCTATGTAAAGAAAACTTGAATTTGATTGTGTTAACCTCGATAATGATCCGATGTTTGTCTGAGAACTCTTTTTAATAAAAAATAACATAATATGTTAATTTACATATGATCCATGAATACTATAATTTAATGTTATATTTCTAACATTAAAAGTGAATATATAAACTTATTCAAATATAAACATACATTTTATTATTAAAATAAATAAAATTAATATATTGACTTGAACTCGGTTGATATTAAAACCATAATGTTTAAAAGTAAAAACCAATTAACATGTCTGAAGAGCAACCCCGAAAACCAAACCTGACCAAAAAATTAACATGTCAAATAAAAAAAATGTCGAATTTGTACTCAATTTGAATTCAAATGAATAAACCTACAAACCTAAAAATTAATATAACATCCTAAACATGTCATCAGTCCTAATTCAAAATGACTAAAGTACAGAACCAAATGATACATAGGTTTATTCTCTACATATAATAGACCAAACTTATACTCAATGTGAACCTAATTGGTTTATTCTTCATGCACAATAGTCCAAAGTTGTACTCAGTTCGAACTCAAAATGACCAATATATCGAATCGACCTCATCAATAGATTTATTCTTCATATATAATATCCCGACCTTATACTTACTACGAAATAAAAAATACTCTGCTTATCAAATCGACTACTCTTCACCCTCGCGCTCCAGAATGCTCGCTTCAACACCCAGACGACTACCCATCCAACACCTTGATTCTCTCCCTCCAACTCTCCCTGGACTGAGCCTACTCCACTGAAATCCCTAACAAGTTGATATCCTGCTTGATGTTGTCCATCCAGCGTTTCTTCGGACGACCCCTACCTCGCCTGTAAGCCCCTAACTCCAAACGCTCACACCTTCTGACTATCGCGTCTGTACTCAGCCTCTGAAGATGACCAAACCATCGGAGCCTCGTTTCTCGAAGCTTGTCTCCTATATTAGCCACCCCCAGGTTGCTTCTGATCTCCTCATTCCTAATCCTGTCCATCCTCGTGTGCCCACACATCAATTTGAGCATCCTCATCTCTGCGACTGCAAGCTTCTGCTCATGTGCCTTCGTCGTCGGCCAACATTCAGCCCCATACAGGATCATTGGCCTTATCACAGTCTTGTAGAACTTTCCCTTAAGCTTAAGCGGTACCTTCTTGTCGCACAAAACTCCTGAAGTTGCCATCCATTTCTGCCAACCTCTCTGAATTCTAGACCTCACATCTTCACCAATACTCTCGTAGCTTTGCAAAACTGAACCCAGATACCTGAAGTTATCGCTCCTCGCAATGGGCACATCCCCTAGAGTCGATCTCTTGCCCAAAACTGAACTCCAGGTACTCTGTCTTTGTCCTACTCAACTTAAACCCCTTAGATTCCAACCTTTCCCTCCACACTTCCAGTCTGTCATTTACTTCAGCTCTGGAGTCCTCCACTAGGACAATGTCATCTGCGAACAACATACATCTCGGAACCTCTCCCTGGATGTCAGACTTATTTTCTTTTTCTAAATAATAAATGTATAAATATGTAATGAACATGTTAACGAATTATTATCTTAATTGAGAAATCTAATTTTTTTTTCTAAAGCGTAACCAGTATGCAATATTAGCGATGTATATGGTAAATATATAATCTACTTTTTTATTGATATTTTATATGATATGATAGTAAAAATGTATTCAATATATTATTTTAATAGAATGAATATTTGTCTTAAATATAGTGTTAGAATTTGCTACCATTGATGATTTTAAAAAATACCATAATAAATTCCGAAAAATAATTTAAAGTTAATAAGATATTTAATTAAATGGGTAAAATATTATGATTATGATATATAGATTATAACGAGAAAAAGTATTTTCTTAAATAGAAGGTTTATGATAGATCTATGTATTAATTAAATGTGTACAATGATAAGATAGAGATTTGTATATCTAGATAGAATTATTAGTTAAACAAATCAAATTCTAAGATAGAACTAATATCTTAATTAAGTATGTATAAAACTATGATAAAATCAAGATTTAATAAAATAGATTTTTAAATCAGAGGGTGATGTGGCGCAATATGATGGCAGAATTTGCTTCCACTTTAGTATATAATAATAGATAATAGATTATAGTAGATTATAGTATATAAGTTAACACGAAGTGGCCTTTCCGTAATTGGGTTACGCCATTAAGGTCTTAGGTAATACTCTGAGATTATCAATCATAACTATATACTAAAGCGGAGGTTAAAAATAATAATTATTACGGCACGTGTCAACTCCTCATTGGACCGCATCATCTATATTTATTAAAATAATTCAGTTGGTTAAAATTTGATCGTAGACCCCACATGTATGTAAAATACGAAAGAACTCGGTTTTGATTAAACTAAAAATTTGCTTTAAATTTTATATAACGTTATTCAAAACAATATTTTGATATAAATCTTTTATTATCTTATTTAATTTCCTTCTTATGAGATTTATTTTAATGATACCTTATTTATGTTACAATATATTCTCTTAATCGAATAACGGTTTGTATGATTCTAATTTTGTATAAGGATTAAATACTTGAATTTGTCAATAAATTTCTTTATTTTACAATTTTATTTTTATATTGTAGTTATTTTGGAAAAAAAATCAAATCTAAATCATATATATATATATATATAATTTTAATATATGTAGATTCTACAATAAAATTTTAACCAATAAAAATTAAGTCAATTAAATGGCAACCAATCAAATTCATTTAATAAAATGTTTATGGGGTTTATTATGTCTTTAATATACTACTATAAATTTAATTATATACTCCCTCCGTTTCAAAATACATGGTCTTTTAGAAAATTCACGCATATTAAGGAACTTTCATATTACCTAAATTACCCTTGTAAAAGTAATGCATGTTGTTTATCAAAAAGAAAAAGCATGCTTACATGTTCTACTTTTTCAATAATTGAGGTTATCATGAGGGGCATATCCGGAAAGAGGAGGGAAAAAATATAAAATGGTCATATATTTTGAAACAATCTAAATTGTCTAAAAGGCCATGTTTTTTGAAACGGAGGAAGTATGTATTTGGAGTTGATACATGTTACTCTATATTATTATTTTAATCTCCAATCAGTATATAGTAAGATTAATTACCTATACATTTAAGGAAATCTTATAGATATAATTTCAATGATAAATATTTTTTCATATTTTACATACATGAGGGGTCTACAATCTAATTTAACCAATTAAATTATTTTAATAAAGATGGGTGGTGCGATCCAATGAGATTTTGACACGTGTCGTGCTAAATAATATTTTTAACCTCCGCTTTAGTATATAGTTATCATATATATCATTGAAATTATATCTATAAAGTTTTTTCATATCTATAAGGTAACCTATAAATTTTTGTTTGATTAAAAGAATATATTATAAATAAAATAATGTATCATAAAAATAAATCTTATAAGAAATAAATTAAATAAAATAATACAAGATTTTATACCAAACTATTCTTTTGAATAACTTTATATAAAATTAAAGTAAGTTTTTGTTAAATCAAAATCGTGTATTTAAGGCACGGAAACTAATACTAGTTTGAATCTAAGGGATGAGGGCTTGTACTTTATTCTCTTGGAATTTGTTAGCAACCCTCGTGATACTCTAAATGAGCTCAAACAATCTCATAATCCTAAACTTGTATAAAATACTTGCAGAATATATCACTATATCCCTATAGTAGACTTTTTGTTTGGCTATTCAAAACAAGCTTACTTAAGTTTCACACATTTTCAACAAAAAAAAATAATCAAAGTTTGACAATATTTTAAATGGCCTAAAACATATTCCATAATTAGTATTATAGTAATTTCATTGAGATAATACCTTCTGATCACCATTTCAAGCTCCATGGATGCTCTAAACGAGTCCAAATAATACTTATACCGATCTAGTATATTCTTACGTACCCGGTGAAAAAAAAATGATTATTTTGGGCTCGGTTGATAGTAAATTGCACTATTGTCAACTTCGAATAAATATTGAGAGTTGAGACCACCAACGTATTCCATAATTATTTACCAGAAATATTTTTATGCATATATTGATATATTCAATCGATGTTCATTAGTATTACAGTAATTTCATAATCATTTTTCGATTGGTAAAACAAAACTGGACAATTAAAATCCATTATCCAAGCATACACGAAACAATCAGATGTATATATAACCAAGTTCTATTGAATACATTGAATACATCTGTTTTCAAAATCTTCCATTGAATACATGTGTTTAGTTGGAAAAATTACAACCATCCCATGATTTTCAATTTCTACGATTTTCAATTCCTCCACCATGTAGGGGTAGATAAGATCCAATTCCCCCATTATTTTCTAATATATTTTTTTCTTGTATATTTAATTTAGTTTAGAATTATCATTTTACCATATATTAACTAGTTAGATTTCATATATTAGGGTTATATTAGTAATTTCGTATAAATTCACATGAATCTTTAAATCCACCAAACAAAATGAAGAATGTTATGATATTATATTTTAGTGGATGTGCCTAGAATATTCCGGGATTTGATCTTATCCTGTACTCTCTTGATCTTATCTTCTCATTGTATCATCTATATAAAAGGTCCCCTAGCAACCCTAATGAAACACGCAGAAAATATTCTACCCTACAAAAAGTCTCTCTTCTCTCTTATTCATAACTAGTATAACCCCCGTACCATGTACGGGTAATGTGATTATAAACCCAATTTAATATAGATATGTAATGTCAATGATCACGTTAAAATTATAGAATTATATATATTTATCTTCGTATTGTGATTAGTGTTTTTTTACTAATAGTAAATCAACTCATAATATAAATAAGTTGGATTTGTTCAAAAATTACTTTACGATAAATATCATGTTTTATTAAATAATAATATTTATGAGAAGATTACAACTAATTCTTGGTAAGAGAAAATTTATAAATTTTGGGATAATTCATAATTTTCTGTAAATTTTAAGTAATTTTTACGGGATAAGATTATATGAGATTCTAACTAACTAATTTGTATAAATGAGGGCCCGGCTGATTATTTTATTATCGAAATGACACGTGGCGTAATTTTTTGTGAAGACATTGTCTCCATTTTATACTATAGGTAGTATAGATACGTTATCAGCACGAGTTTGCTTGAAGGTAGTATTCTCATTCATCTCATTCCCGATCTGCATAGATCTAAACTTGTTCACTAATTAATAGTTGAACAAGTACCGATCAATGCTATATTCTTTTTGAACTGAATTGCTGTCAATACGGAAGATACTGTTTTTTTGAACTGAATTGCTATTTTTTTTAGTTAACGTGATCGAACTGTTTCGTATTGGTATGTGCTGTTTTAATCATAATTAATCTAATTAACTTAATGGAATCATACGTGTACTGCTTCTTCGATTATGTGTTGTTTTTTCTCTTGCTATAAAGTACGCTATAATGTTTTGAAGATACATATCCTATTTGATCATAATTAACCGTATTCAAAGTCTGCTGTTTGATTTCTTCTTCCCTTTTATGTTCTCCTCTTGTACTGTGTACTTCTTTGTAATCATTGCATGTTATGTGTTCTGTTTATGCATTTATTTATTCTAATTAAATTATGCAAATCTTATGGTATATCCCATGGTGTGGATGTATTCATACAAATTTGCCCCAGAAGTGACAATTCAAGTTTTATATATAATATATCTATTACTATATACTAAAGCTGAAGCAAATTCCGCAACAATATTGCGCCACATCACCCCCTTATTTTTAAAAATCTATCCTATTAAATTCTGATTTTATCATAATCTTATACATACTTAATTAATTAAGATATTAGTTCTATCTTAGAATTGGAGTTGTTTAATTAATAATTTTATCCAAATATATAAATCTCTATCTTATCATTATACACATTTAACTAATACATAGATCTATCATAAACCTTTTTTATTTAAAAAAAATGTTTTTTTTCGTTATAATCTATAAATCATAATCATAATATTTTACCCATTTAATTAAATATCATATTAACTTTAAATTATTTTTCGTAATTTTACTATGGCGTTTTTTTAAATCATCAATCGTAGTAAATTCTACAGCTATATTTATGAAAAGTATTCATTCTATTAAAATAATATATTAAATACATTTTTACTATCATATCATATTAAAATATCAATTAAAAAGTAGATGTTATATTTACCATATACTGATATACATATATCGCTAATATTGCATATTGATTATGGTTTAGGAAAAAAAGATAGATTTCTTAATTAATATAATAATTCGTTAACATTTTCATTACATATTTATATATTTATTATTTAATAATTTTTTCAAAAAACAATAACATATATACGAGAGAACTTGGTTTTCTATTTAAATTATTAATATTATTTATATGTTTAATATTATAATATATTAATCCGAGTTTTTATTTAAACTTATTGATTTTATTATATAAGTTGGTTAAGTAATTTAATTTTAATGCCAAAAGATTTGTATCAATTGTTAATAAAATTTGATAATGCATCTTATCTTATGTCATTCTTCCCTAATTATATAAATATATATTTACGTATGTATAATAAGTAAATATATAAATAAAATTTATTTATATATGATGATGATATAATAGAATTATGTCATTTTATAATCAAAAAAATAAACGCCGTTTTAAAACAAAGTACACATATGATAATATTTGTAATTGTTATAGTAAATTCATACACAAAGCAATAAATAAATAAATAACACTCCCGTACAAGGTACGGGTCATCTGCTAGTATCCCCTGAAGTGAAAGTATTTACAAATTTGTCTCAGAAATGACAAATAAATCATGTTTTCATCTCCTGAAGAGATGCATAATTATAATTATCCCAGAAGTACTGATAATTTTTGTTCCAATCTATCAACTCCTGAAGAGTTGAATACAATGATATCATATTACCCCCGAAGTGGTAATTTTCTTCATTCCCAGAAGAGAATGAAATATCATTATATAATCCCTGAAGTGATTATTTTTTCAATCCTCGAAAAGATTGGAACGCCATAAGCCTAAACATGATTGATACGTCTTAATATAAATCAATCGGTTTAATTTATACTCCCTCTGTCCCTAAATATAAGTCCCAGTTTCCGTTTTGGGCGTCCCAAAATATAAGTCCCATTTGCAAACTTTCCACTTTTGGAAAAATAAATTTACCACATTACCCTCATCAAACATTCAAATTACATCTTTTCTATCTCTCTCCTCTACTTTTACTATATTGCCCTCATCACATCATTCAAATTACACCTTTTTTATCCCTCTCTCCTCTCCTTTTACCATTTTATCCTCACCCAATCATTCAAATTACACCTTTTTCATCTATCTCTCCTCTCCTTTTACTATTTTATCCTCACTCAATCATTTAAATTACCCACTTTTTAACTTTTTCTTAAAACTTGTGCCCAAACCCAAATGGATCTTATATTTAGGGACGGAGGGAGTACTTTATTGTTTTTATGATCATTATATAATAATGTGCATACATGCTTACGTGATCATTGCTATTTTTTTTACATGATCATTCATTTGTTGTTTTCTTTAATTACGTGATCATTTCTAATTTTTTTTAATTGCTATTTCTTTTACGTGATCATACATTCTCTTTGGTGAACATATAAGTACGTACATGCTACATTGATATACACATGTTAGGTAGTGTTTTAGAGCATGTTTAGTTAGGATTTTTATGGTTTTTGGTTTAGTTTTAGTCAGTTTTGTTAGTTTGTAGAAAGATTCGGATATCTACACTTTGTTTTGGTTTTTATTGTAGATGTGAAGACAACAAGTGTAGAGAAGGTGAAGCCAAAGCATTGGAGGAGGCAAGAAGGGAACCAATCCATGAGATTAGCCCCAAGAGGTGATGGGAAAAGCGCAGTTGGGTCCGGACTATATATTGGAGTTGTTGTTTCGACATCTCTTGCTTGTAAGGGATGGATCTGGAGCTATGGTGGTCGGATTGAGCTGATTTTAGTGTCATTGGAAAGCTAACTCGAAGAGCTACAATTTATCTTTTAACTATGAGTCCAAATTCCAACTCAAAATGTGTCAAAACAGCCTCTGAAGTGTCACCTATCGACTAGTGCGTGAGACGCGGGCAGGGGTGTTGAAGACGCGGCCGCGTCTCATGGTTTCAAACCGCGGTTTGTGTCCTAAGTCTCGGCGTTGAAAGCGCGGGATGAGGCTTTGAAACTCACCCGAGTTTCCAGGTGCATGCCCGAGTTTTCGCCCGTGTCCGAGTTAAGACGAGATTTTGTACGAGATCTTTTTGGGCCTTTTGGGTTATGTTTTTAGATATATTTTTGGAAGACATATTATATATAGTTAGCCCTAGTTTTAGGTTTGAGGATCTTTTGAATCTTTGACATTGGTTATTGGAGACTTGGAAAACAAGAACCCTATGGGAAACCTTATAAGCTTTTCAATGTCTTTCAGTAGCTAAATTCCTTTTGCTTAACTAGTTAATTGAAGTTGTGAATGAAGTATTATTGTGAGGTTTGATTGTTCTTAATTTCCCTTGACTAGATTGTTTTCTCTGTGCTTAATTGAATAAGTTTGACCTAGGGTTTTATTAGCTTGATCACCTAATAGGATTTCTAGGTTGAATTACAACTAGATCTTTCTAATTACTGGTCGGTGTTAATTAGATCAAAAGTAGAACCTTTAATCAATCTAGGACTGGTAGGACTAATTGATTAGAGAAGAGAATTCAATTGCATGTTATTTGGAGGTCTGGTTGCTCTGAATGCATGTTTCTATTGATGCTTGAGTCTTAATGTTGTTGTCAAATTGAATCTAGGAGGTCTCTTAGGTTATTTGATAATTAGGGTTGTTAGTACCGGTCGGGCTAATAACTAGAATTGAAGTAGGATTAATAATTCCATGAAGTTGGGTTATTAGCATTCCACAATAGATTAGTCAAGGTAAAAAGAGATTTTTGATGATCAATGATCAATAATCAAGTTTACATAGGATATTAACTGGTTGAGCATACTTCTCTCATATTTTACAAATCATCCTTTGCATGTTTAAATTAGTTTAGTTATTAGAACAATTTCAAAAACCCCCCTTTTAACTCTGAGTAATACAACAATAAACATTGAAAACCTGAGTCTCTGTGGGATCGACTCTTACTTCCCTACTACATTAGTTGGGTTGTTTGGATTATTTTGATAGGTATTAAGGCGACTAAAATACCGTTATCAAATTGGCGCCGTTGCCGGGGACTCGGCTGTTTTCTTGTGTTTATTGTTTTGTTACTCTTCTGTGGACCTAGCTTACGGTCCACACCCGTGCTACTAATCTATGGCTTTGTTCGAATGTAAACAGTTTCAGGATGAGCAATTTCATTGGTACTTCGTTAGATTCCAAGATTATGTGGATGGACTTGGTGCTTAGGGAATTCATATTGATATTGGAAGCTTTTGCATGGGTGTTATCAAGGATATGAATCATGAAACTCTAGAGTTGGCCGAATACATGAGCAATGGACAAATTCTATGCATGGAACCTATGGAGTGCTGGAATTTTCTTTGTTCTATGAGCCGTCAGTGTTTGTTGGTCGAATCATCTTCATCAATACTCCAATCTGATGAAGCTCCTGGCGTTTCAAGAGCCCCTGAATTAGATACCCAGATGCAAGTTGAGGAGCACTCCACACGTAAGGAGGAGGAATTCTTTTGTGATGATGATAGCTTCTTTGGAGATGATGTTGCAGACTTTATGAAAGAGGAGGCGCCGATTGTTATCTCAGAGGATTGTTCTTTGATAATCAAGTCATCCATGCTTTCAGTTTCAAAGTCATCTTTGTGGACTACTTATGGTTCATGCATCCCTCATTCATCTGAAGAACCAATTTTGGAGCACAAAGAAGAATCTAGGAATTTCTCGGAGTTCATCTTGGGTGAAAGTGGTAATACTGGTAAGAGCTTTGATCCATTTAGTAATTATTTCGAAAAGCCACCACTTTTACTGTTTTGGTTTGAGCATATGCCATGTCATGAAGATTGGTCACACAAGTTTGACAAGTTGAAACGGTGTTTGAATGGTATGTTAAGTAGTTTCACTTTATGCTTGTGTTACTTATGTTTTTGTAAGATAAGTTCGCAGAGTTTTGACAGGTTATTAAGGGCATTAACAATGTCTGAGCCTGTGAAATTGTTCTCTCGTCAAGCTAAGGACGTAAAATAAGCGCTTCTTGGGAGGCAACCCAAGTGATTAGGATAGTTGTTTTGATTCTTAGTATTATTTTAGTGTAGTTGTGTTTTTGTTTGTTTTTTTTTGTTTTTGTTTTTGTTTCTAGTTAGCCCGGCGTACAGGTCTCATAACTCGGGTTGCACATGCCATAGCTCGGACGCCGAGTGCTTCCCACCACCACCTCAAGATCCGGATCAGTAGATGACTTGGTTAGTTTTTCTTTTCTCTTTACTTTTACTTTACATTGGGGACAATGTAAAATTTAAGCATGGGGGAAGGGATTTCTTGCTTAGTCTTAGATTGCATTCATATAGTTGCATTTGCATGTTTAATTTCTTGTTTTGCATTGATTAAAATCTTGAAAAAATTACAAAAAAAAAATTGAAAAATTTATAAAAATCACAAAAATATTGCATTTTAGGATTCAAAATTCCCTACTTAACCACTTGTCTTTCTAAGTTGAGAATGATATCTAACCCATGACTTGCTTGTTTGGGTGAAGTTTCCTTGGATTGAAGCATGATTCTTTAAGTTATTAATCTTGATTATAGGATTGAGCATGCATAAGAAGTTGAAATTTTGAATTGTTTATGAAGTTCTAGACATATATCCTTTGTGAGATTATTTTGAGCCTTTATTGCATATTTGCATCTTTTCTTGAGTGTATCGCTTTGATTGCTAGCTCTAGAACTTACGTTTAGAAATCTTTTTCAAGACTACATTACATGATTTAAATGCATGACATTAATATGATTGTGGCATTCATTAGCTCATATTATCCTTATCTACCTTGCATTATTCCTTGGTTTGATAGCTCCTATTTTTGAGCCTATTAGCCTTATTTTGTAGCTCCACAAAAATAACTCCTAGCCTACATGCTTTCGTAAATGTTATTATGTACATGATTCATATCTTATATAATTTTCATTCATGATTATAGAAAATGTCGAACCTCACGAGGCTGGAATTTGCTGCTCTTGATGTTTCCGAGAGAAACTATCTGACATGGGTGCTTGATGCTGAGCTCCATTTATCCAGCAACAATTTGGGAGATACTGTGAAAGAAAAATCAAGCGCATCCCAGCAGGATCGCGCTAAGGCAATGATATTGCTTCGTCATCATCTCCACGAGAGCTTGAAAGCTCAGTATTTGACTGTCAAGGAGCCTTCTGAACTCTGGAAGAGTCTGAAGGAACGCTTTGATCATCAGAAGACAGTCATATTGCCTCATGCACGATATGAGTGGATGCACTTAAGGCTGCAGGACTTTAAGAAAGACTCAGATTACAATTCTGAATTGTTTCGTATTGTTTCCACACTGAGACTTTGTGGAGAAATAGTAAAAGAGGAGGATATGCTGGAGAAAACATTCTCTACTTTTCATGCTTCTAACCTTGTACTCCAGCAGCAGTATAGGGAACGTGGGTTCAAGACTTATTCTGAATTGTTGTCTTGTTTGGTTTTAGCTGAAGAGAACAACCAATTGCTTCTCAATAACCATCAAACTCGGCCTACTGGTTCAGCACCACTTCCTGACCAGTCCAAAGATGTGCCTGGAGCACATGCTAACTCCTCCGAAGAGGACGTGGCAGAGGACGTGGTCAAGCCCACGGACGTGGCCGTGGTTGTGGCCATGGTGGTAATGCTGGTCGAGGCCAGAAGAATATCGGGAGGCAACAAAAGAAGTTGAACCAAGAAGAGAAGCCTAAAGAAAAAGGTGAAACCCCATGCTTCTGATGCGGACAAGTTGGGCATTGGGTCCGCACCTCTCGTGCGGCACCACATCTAGTAGAGTTGTACAAAGCTTCCTTGAAGAAGGGTAAAGGTGTGGAAACTAATCTTGCTGAAGCCAGAAGCTTTAGCAACACCCACCTGGAGGCTAATGATTTTCTCTTGGAAGATGACAAGAAGCTGCCTGAGCTGAGTCTCAAGTTTGATGATCTCCCAAATGATGAAAACATTTTCTCAGACTATTGAAATGCATTGTTTTTTACTTTTTAGCTTACAAATTTTTCAATTCATAGTTAGAAGGATCCTACAATATTTCATATTTCCATTATTTAGGTAGGAATTTGGATATTTCAGTTGTGTGGACAATCTATTTTTAATAAAAAAAAATTATTGGTATATTTATGTTTCTTTTTCATTTCTTGTGATATAGAATGGATTATAGGAATGGAGCACTTAATGGTGGAGAATTATGTCTTATTGATAGTGCCACAACTCATACCATATTGAAAAACCAGAAGTTTTTCTCAAACATAGAATTGACAAAGGCAAATGTCAATACTATATATGGAATGAGCAATATCATAGAAGGTTTTGGGAAAGCCTCTATCCTGTTGCCTGGGGGAACAAGGATATATATCAAAGATGCTCTATATTCAAGAAAGTCACAAAAAAACTTACTCAATTTCAAGGATATTCGAGAAAATGGCTTTCATATTGAAACCATGAGTGAAAATGGTATTGAGTATTTATCATTGGTATCTCACCAAACTAGCCGGAAGCTAGTGTTGGAGAAATGAGAACATATATATCTGGTTTGTATGACACAATAATTTATCCTATTGAAGCCCATAATGTGACTAACCAGAAGTTAGTCAATAAAGATTTTTTCTCTTTGTGGCATGATAAGCTCGGTCACCTAGATGAAACCATGATTCGTAGGATCATTGGATGTTCACACGGACACCCACTTAAGGACCTGAAGATCCTGTCAAAGGGTGACCTGACATGTACGGCTTGTTCTCTTGGCAAATTAATAACAAGGCCGTCTATAGCAAAAGTAAACGCTGAATCTCCCATGTTCCTTGAGCGTATTCAAGGTGACATATGCGGACCTATAACACCGCCATGTGGACCATTTAGATACTTTATGGTGTTGATTGATGCCTCAACACGATGGTCACATGTAAGCTTGCCTTCAACAAGGAATGTTGCATTTGCAAGACTTTTAGCCCAGATAATTAAATTACGGGCTCATTTCCCTAATCAACCAATTAAGAGAATCAGGCTAGACAATGCGGGAGAATTTATATCAAAGTCTTTTAATGACTATTGTTTATCAATTGACATTGTGGTTGAGCATCCAGTGGCTCATGTACACACACAAAACGGCCTGGCAGAGTCGTTGATTAAGCGGTTACAATTAATAGCTAGACCAATGCTAATGAAGTCAAAATTACCATCTTCGGCTTGGGGTTATGCAATATTGCATGCTGAGGCTTTGATTCGACTTCGACCAACCGCAAACAATAAAATGTCTCCTTTGCAACTTATCTCTGGAAGAGAACCTAATATCTCGCACCTGAAAATCTTTGGTTATGCGGTGTATATGTCCCTATTTCTTCCCCACAACGAACCAAAATGGGGCCACAAAAAAGGTTGGGAATATATGTAGGGTTCGAATCTCCCTCGATTATAAAATACCTTGAGCCAATGACTAGTGATTTATTTAGAGCTCGGTATGAGGATTGTCATTTTGATGAGAGAAAATTTTCAGCCCTAGGGGGAGAAGAAAAGGAGATTGTTAAGAAAGAGATAGAATGGAATACAGATTCTCTATCATCCATAGATCCAAAAACAAATGAATGTGAACTAGAAGTTCAACGGATCTTGCATTTGCAAAATGTAGCTAATACCCTACCAGATGCGTTTACCGATGCCAAGAAAGTGACAAAGTCACATATTCCAACTGAAAATGCACCAGCTTGTTTAGAGGTTCTAGAAGTAACCACAAAAACGGCAAATGAGTCTCTAGCACGACGAAAACGTGGGAGACCATTAGGCTCTAAGGATACAATTCCCCGGAAGAGGAGAGAGCCAAAAACATCTCAAAATATTAATGAGATGTCGACTGAAAAACAGAATGAAGATAGGATTCCTGAAGAAATCCTATCCAAAGACCCTGAAAGCAAAGAAGATGACATGGGGGGAAATTTCAAAATGTCAATAAATTATGTAAGTACCGGTACGGGGTGGTACTGGGAAGAAGTAGAAATTGATGATGCCTTTGCTTATTCAGTGGCCATGGAAGTCATAGAAGAGGATGACAATGATCCCCAAACCATGGAAGAATGTCGACATCGAGAAGATTGGGAAAGCTGGAAAGAAGCAATTGAAGAAGAGCTGGATTCATTAAATAAACGAGGTGTATTTGGGCCTGTAGTCCCAACACCATAGAGTGTTAAACCAGTTGGCTATAAGTGGGTGTTCGTACGAAAAAGGAATGAACGAAATGAAGTTGTCAGATATAAACCTCGACTGGTTTCTCAAAAGCCTGGAGTGGATTACATGGAAACATATTCACCGGTAGTCGATGCAACAACACTCCGATTCCTTGTTGCTTTAGCCGTTGTTGAACGACTCAAGATGCAACTTATGGATGTGGTAACGGCGTATCTATATGGGTCATTAGATACTGATATATACATGAAAATCCCGGAAGGATTGAAAATGCCTGAAGCATTTAAACCACGTCACATGTACTCCATTAAGCTTAAAAGGTCGCTTTATGGATTAAAACAATCGGGAAGGATGTGGTATAACCGCCTTAGTGAGTATCTAATAAGGCAAGGGTTTGTAAATGACCAAATAAGTCCATGTGTGTTCATAAAAGGAACAGACTCGGGTTATGTAATCATAGTTGTCTATGTTGATGACTTGAACATTATTGGAACTCCGGAAGAGACCCGACTGGCAGCTGATTACTTGAAAACAGAATTTGAGATGAAGGACTTGGGGACCACCAAATATTGTCTCGGCCTGTAGTTCGAGCAAACAAAGAACGGAATCTTTATCCATCAATCGAATTATACAGAAAAAGTCCTAAAACGGTTTAATATGGATAAAGCACATCCGTTGAGTACACCTATGGTGGTACGGTCCTTGAGTATGGAGAAAGATCCATTTCGCCCCAAATCAAAAGATGAAGAGATATTAGGCCCTGAAGTGCCTTATCTAAGTGCAATAGGTGCACTAATGTATCTTGCTACAAACACTCGACCCGATATAGCTTTTGTTGTAAATCTATTAGTAAGATATAGTTCGGCACCAACAAAAAGGCATTGGAATGGTGTCAAGCACATTCTACGTTATTTACGTGGAGCAAGTGATATGGGGCTATACTTTCAAAGGTCCAAAGAAGGGCAAGTTGTTGGATTAATTGGCTATAGTGATGCCGGTTATTTATCTGATCCACATAAAGCTATTTCACAAACAGGTTACTTATTCATGTATGGTGGAGCAGCTATTTCATGGCGATCAATGAAGCAAACCTTAGTTGCTACTTCATCAAATCATGCGGAGTTAATTGCCTTGTATGAAATGGGAAGAGAAAGTGTATGGTTGAGATCGCTCATAAATCACATTCAAACATCTTGTGGATTGAAGTCAGATGCTGGAAGTCCAACTGTTATATTTGAAGACAATGCAGCCTGTATTGCTCAAGTTAGGGAAGGGTATATCAAAAGTGATCGAGTCAAGCACATATCGCCAAGTTCTTCTCAACTCATGAGCTTCAAGTCAAAGGCGAAGTTGATATTCAACAGATCCAATCAAGCAAGAATTTGGCGGACCGGCTTACTAAAGCCTTACCTACTAGAATCTTCAAGCAACTCATACATGACATTGGCATGCGCCGTTTAAGGGATATTTGTTAAAGTGAGGGGGAGTAGTACAACTGCACTCATTTTCCTTCGCTTGGTTTTTATCCCAATGGGTTTTTCCTTACTTTTAGATTAACCCCAAATTATAAATCCCAATTGCAAAACTTCCCCAAGTTAAAACTCTAGTTTTGGTAGAACTCTCAATAATTGAAATTAAACCCTATAATCATCTTAAACCTCAAGAATTAGAGCAATTTCCGTTCATCTCTCGTCGATTCGAGGGCCTCATCGTCCCATGAACCTTTTGTCGTTGGTCGAGCCCCTGCCTCCCCGTCGCCGTTCGAGCCCTTGCCTCCACGTCGTCGTTCGAGCCCTTGCCTCCCCGTCGCCAGTAGAGCCCTTGCCTCCCCGGTGTCCGTCCCCGGCCTCGCCGTCACCGCCTAGTTTCTGGGTATCGAAGGATTCTCTTGTTTTTGTTAACAGTGACACGGGAAAGATGAAGAATGAGGTATATTTGCACGTGATTTGTTAAAAAATCGGGGGGTTTTATTTTATTTTAATTTTTTTTTGTTTTTCCTTTTTTGTTAACTGAATTGTTAGAAACGTTAGATTTGTGAGGAGATTTATAAAATTGGCTAGGGGGGTAAAGTCACAAAGTAGAGGGGTACCAAAGGGAAACGAAAAATTTTTTGGGTACTGATGTCTCTCATTTTGGTGGTGTTTTAGTAGTTAATTTCCCTTGTAAATATGTGTTTTTCATTCCCTTCTTTGTTAGTTTCGTTCCTTTTTAGCTTAGTTCCCGGTTTTCTTCAAGATTCGGAAACTATGCGAGTTTGTTATGTTTTGTAGGTGAAATGGCATTTGAGGACGTTTTTGGAGGAATTTCTAAGGAGGAGCCAAGCTAAGAAGCAAAGGAGCGGAAGAGCCATGCAAAGAATGAAGAGGGACTCAAGGAAAACCAAGAAGAGACAAGGATCGAGGCCCAGGATCGAGTTACCACAAGGTCGGGCCCGAGTTCGAGCACCAGAGTACAGGACCGACGTTCCCAACGTCGGGCCCGAGGTTGCCCCGTGTCGGTCCGAGTCGGCAAACGAGAAGATTAGGCTCCAAGGCACAAATGTTGTGATCTTCCAATTTTGCCCTTCTTCTAACTTGGAATTCCTTGGTCCGCAATCAAGAGAAGAGGATAATTAGAGGTGATTAGAGGGGATTAGAGGAGAATCACACACACACCAAAAATCACTCTCAAAGGCTCAAGGAAGACTTGGAGAGCAAGGAGAAGAAAGGAGGAGGAGAAGAGGAGGAAATCGGTGGAGCTAGAGAGGAGATTAGTGAGTTTGTACTTGTTTTGCTTTGGTTTTAGTAGAATTAAGACTTGGATCTTGTGAACCCCTTTGAATTTGAATGCAATTTGAGTTTGATTTGAGATTGATGATTGAGATTTGCTTGCTTTTCCATTTGATTGCTTTTTACTCTTACTTGATGGAGTAGATTCCATAGTCTTGGGCTATGGGGGAAACCCCTAGCTAGGATTGGGTAGGAAACCCCAATTCCATAGCCTTGAGTGCTTGATCTATGAATCCTCTCTACATTGAGCTTCAATTCTCTTGTGGAAGCAAGGGACCTAGGGCTTGTGATTGGTAAGAGTAAGCGAAAGTGATCTCTAACCCATCACTAGACCTAGCATCGAAGGTGAGTGAAAACTCCCTTGGGTCGAAGTGTAGAGTGGAGGGATCGAAGGCTAGCAACCTCGATCTAACAAGGATCAGCACTTATTGGCTGAATTGGGGTGGAATTACCCAAGTCTAGTTAGGGAAGGAACCCAAAAACCCAAGACCGATCTACTATTTCAGCAAGACCGAGTTTCCCAGTACCTCGGGCCCGACGTTGTGTAAGTCGGTCCCGGCCAATCTGACCTCGATCCACCCTCGGACCGAAGTGACCTGTGTCGGTCCGAGGTGATTTCTCTTGTTTTTCCTAGTTTTGCCTTTCTTTTATCTCTTTTTAGTCTTTCGGGTACTCTCAACGCACGAACTCCCGTGTGTTCGACACCCTACCACTCTACTACAATTGAGGTTCGGTTTATAAATTTAAATTCTGACCACCACACCCGGACCGATCAGAATTTTGGCGCCGTTGCCGGGGAGTTCTACTTGTTTGAGGTACCCATCTTTTGTTGAGTCTTTGATTTGGTAGTGATTTGGGTGAGGGACTAGCCCAAGCCCCTTGTTTGTTTTGATTCGGTTTTGTTTGTGTCTTTGGTTGTAGGTGTATGTGAGCTCGTTCCGTCCGAGGAACACTTGAGCTCGACTTTGTGTGTGACCCGGAGAGTATTTTAAAACAAGCCCGAAAGAAGAAGAGGATGGCGGACCAAGCCCGTGATGAGGAGGTCGAGAGGATGAGAGCCGACATGGCTTGAATGCAACTTGAAATGGCGAACCGAGATGCCGAGGCTAGGAGAGAGTGCGAGCAAAGGATGAGATTGGAGGCTCAAATCAACACCCAACCCCGGAATGCTAGACAATACATGCATCCGGAGTTGAAGGTGCCGGAACCGGCCATCGTCTTGCCGGAGGTGTCAAAGAATTTTGAGATCAAAACTCAATTTATCTCACTCATCAAGAGAGAGCAATTCCAAGGGAGACCGAATGAGTGCCCGATCGAGCATGTGAAGCAATTCAAGGATCTATATGAGACCAACTCGACGGACGATGAGACACTTGAGTACGTGCTACTCAAGGCCTTCAAGTGGTTGTTGGGAGGCAAAGCTTTGCATTGGTTGGAGAGCCAAGCACCTCGTTCAATCACATCATGGAGGGCTCTCAATGAAGCGTTTTTGATGAAATTTTTCCCGCCTACCAAGACGACGGAGCTTAGAAGGAAGATAGCGAGCTTTCAACAAGGAGCCCACGAGCCACTCTTCGAGGCTTGGGATCGGTTCAAAGAGATGTTGAGGGCATGTCCAACGCATGGGCAACAACCTTATGTCCTTCAAGACATTTTCTTCCAAGGAATCAACCCCGCCACCAAGGATAAATTGAACCTCCATACCGATTGTGGGTTCATTGACTTGCCTCCGGAGCAAGCGTGGGAGTTGCTAGACAAGCTCTCCGATTATGAAGCCATGTATGGAGTAAATCAAGTGAACAAGGAGGCAAGAGCCCAAGGAGAAGGTCCGAAGAGGCTCTACGATCCAAAGAGTGAAGAGGTGGATAAAGATGTGAAGATCCAATTCTTGGAGGATGAGTTGAACAAGATGAGGAGGAAGATGGGTCATCTCCAACAAAACACAAGAGCTTGTGAAGAGTGTGGTTCTTTGAAGCATGGAGCCCAAGAGTGCCCAAATGAGCGCCAAGTTCGATTGGCCGAGCAAATTGAGGAGGCTCATTATGTTCAAAGGAATTTCGGAGGGAGAGCCAATTTCAACAATGGAGGAAGGTGGAACCAAGGCCAAGCTAGTGGCTACAACAACAACTTCAACCAAAACGAGCCAAGGGCCCAACCACCACCATACCGACCTCCGGGTTTCTATGAGCAAACTCCACAATGGGCACAAGAGATGAGAAGCGAGTTCAAGGACTTGAAGAATCAATTCACCAACATTGAGAGAAGAGTTGATGAAATGGGTGCCCAATTCAAAGAGTTTGGTGTTTGGAGAAGGCAAGTGGACAACCAATTTGTTCACATGGCGAATCAACTTCCAAGAGAGGAAGGGAGACTCCCGGGCCGACCCGAGGAGAATCCCCGTGCTCAACAACAACAAAACGAAGTTCGAGCCATAGGATTAAGGAGTGGACGGAGTTTGCCCGAGCCACAAGTTCCAAGAACAAGAGAAGAAGGTCGGACCGAGGTTCCCAACACCTCGGGCCCGACGTGCCCAGACATCGATCCAGTAGACGGAGGAGGTCCCCTGAGTTGGACCGAGGTTGAGCATCACTCGGGCCCGACATGCCCTGTAGTCGGCCCGACGTCCCCAGAAGCTCCCTGCCCCAGGACCGAGGTTCCTGAAGTCGGTCCCGAGGTCACTCCGAAGTCGATCCAAGCTGAAAATGTGGAGAGGGATCAAGATCGGTCCAAGGAGGTGGATTCAAGCAAGAAGCAAGGTGTCACAACTCTTCCATATCCTTTGAAGAAGCCCAAGGAGATTGTTGAGGGCAAGTTCAAGCGGTTCTTGAAGCTTTTGCAAGGCTTGAACATCACCATCCCATTCACCGATGCTCTAAGTGAGATGCCATCCTATGCAAAGTTCTTGAAGGAAATCTTGAGCAAGAAGAGGTCAATTGTTGAGATGCAAGATGAGGTGAAGATCTTGGAGCTACCTCAAAAGCTAGGTGATCCCGGAAGATTTTCCATCACCGTGGGGATTGGATCCCAAAACTTCAAGGCTCTTTGGGATTTAGGAGCAAGCATATCGGTTATGCCCATGAGCATATGGAGAAGGGCTAACCTCGGAGATGTGGAACAGGTTGATATGAGCCTTACTATGGCCGATGGTTCATCAACAAAGGCCACCGGAATTCTAGATGACGTCCCGGTTAGAGTTGGAAGATATTTTGTGCCCGATGATTTTGTGATCCTCGACATGAAAGAAGATCCGATGGTGCCCATTATTCTCGGAAGGCCGTTTCTAGCTACGGCGGGTGCCAAGTTCGATGTGAGAAATGGGAAAGTCACTTTCGAGATCGGCGAGGAAAAGGTGGAGTTCCATTTCAACAAGGCCCTTAATGAACCGGATGCTTTGGCGATTTTGAAGCTAGAGGAAAGTGCCAAGCGCAAGAGAGAGGAGTTGGAACCCACAAGAGAAGAAGAAGCACCATTGAGAGACCATGGCATGGTCAATGTTCAAGTCCATGAGGAACCAAGAGATGGAGATAGCCCACCAAGCCATGAAGAGTATCTTACTCTATATCCTTTTGATGTGGGAGATTCTTACATTTGTTTAAGTGATTTGAAAGAAGATCTAGAGGATGATTACCTTTACTTGAGTGATTTGCAAGAAGACTTGAGTTATAATGTCATTGAGTCCCCTAGAAATTCTTTAGATTTTTGTGGTGTAGGTAATGAAGAGCAAGATGAGATGATGCAAGAGATGCCAACCTACACTTTGGAGGAGAAGAATGATGGAGAAGTTGGATGCCACACCTTCATCAAACATAAATGGTGGCACTTCGGTTATGAGGAGTGTGGAGATGCATATGGCAAGGATGATCAATTCACCATTTTTCACCCTCCTTGAAGGGTAGAGGTTAGAAGTCAAGCTAGTGACTTAAAAGAAGCGCTCCTCGGGAGGCAACCCGGGTTTAGTAGGTTCATTTTCGTAGTTTCTAGTTTGTTTTTCATTGCCTTAGCTTAGATTCTTTCTAATCTCTTCTTTAGCATGTATTTTGTGGAAATATGTAACGTAATTATATGTATATCTATAATATTATTATGCTACTCCAATTATGATATTTCACTGAAAATAAAAATATGCCTAACATATATTCTATTTCAATGAAAATGTCAACAATGAAAATTTCAATGATATTTGTATAAAATGAAAATTGTATTTGTATTGATTTATCCTAAAGATTTCATTTCAATTGGAATTTGGTTATTCACCATGTACGAGCATCCCCGTTAAGCATCCATGGCTGAATGGTTAAAGCGCCCAACTCATAATTGGCGAATTCGTAGGTTCAATTCCTACTGGATGCACGCCAATGGGACCCTCCAATAAGTATAAGTCTATTGGAATTGGCTCTGTTCGGTTAGACTAGGACCCACACTTTTTTTTATTGCAAAGAAAATTCGATCGTCGGCGAATAAGAATGGAGAGCCTAAGATTGACTTCATGGGCGGGTGATCGTTTTATGTGAGCTTCATGAGCATGTGTGGTATTTGTGGAAATGATGCAAGGACTTATGGGTAGAAAGTAGCCAAGCCGAGGGATTTTTAGGAAGCCAAAATGGGTAGGACCGAGGTACCCAGTACCTCGGGCCCGAGGTCCCTAACGTCGGTCCAGTATTGCCGGTCCACTTTGGACTTGACTTTGTGGAAATTCCTATTATGCCCTTCTGACCTAACTTTGTCTTCTACCCCATTTAAGCTCTCTTTCCCATACCAAACACCCATCACCCCCATAACTACCTTCCCAAAATACCAAGTCCCCTTCAAAACCCCCAAATCGATCCATCACTCCACCATACTCAAACCCAAGCCAATCCCACCACAAATCTCGATCCATACCCCTAACATCCTCAAACATTGATCCAAAAGCCAAAAACCTCAACAAAATCCCATAGATCTTCATCCCTCTTCTAGATCTAGAAGAGAAATTTGAGTTCTAAGAAGTTGATTGCTAGAAGTCTTTGTTTCTTCAACATTTGGTATGTGAATCTCAATCTCTACTTGATTCTTTGTGAATTTCATGCTTTCATTGCTAGATTTGAGATATGCCATGATTGAGTGAGCTTAGACCTTGAGCATCCATGGTGATTTGCATGCATTGTGAAATTTGTGCTTAATTGCTGCTAAAACCTACTTAGAACTTCGATTGATGATGAGAAATGGTTGATTTTGGATTTTAGGAGCATGATAGAGTGTTTTATGGGTGAAAAGAGGTAGAGAACTCGAATTAGACTCGGTCCGAGGTGCCTAGAACCTCGGGACCGATGTTGCATGTCGGTCCAAGACTCGGACCGAGGTTGAGAACCTCGGACCCGATGTCCTTTGTTCGTCGGTCCTATGCTTTTCGATTTTCTCTTGTGTGAACTTAGGGATTCATGAGCTTGAATGTTGGTTATAGCATGTTTATCATGATATATCTTGTAGCTTGACCATTGATGTGTGATTCTTTGTTCATGCATGATTGGATTTTGTGGATTGAGTGTGTTAAGAGCAAGTATGGGGTCATTTCCTTGCATGATGAGTTGATTGTGATGGAAGCTTGTGCTCTTGTTGTGATTGTATAGATTTTATCTTGTAGTTCTTTGTTTTGATTGTGCGTAGGTACCATGACTACCCGAGCATCTTCTTCAAGGATGGAGAAAGCAACAAGAAAGTCCAAGAAGTCGTCCAAGAGGGTCCAAAGGATGGACGATCTGCGTTTCGAAGATGATGATGTGGCTAGAGAGTATGAGCGACTCATGGGTCTATCTCACCACACTCGGTGGTTAGATTGGGAGTCCATTAGAAAGATGTGCATGGAAGAGGCTCTTACTCGGTGCTACTCTCACATTGGGCTCAACGTCTTGCTAAGGTGGAACAACACTCACTATCCCGCCTTGACGTCCGAGTTCATGGCGACATTCAAGTGCACTTATGAAGGAGTCGAGAGTGAAGGCATGATCTCCTTCCAAATGGGCAACGAGTTGCATGAGCTTTCTCTCCGGAACTTGGCACATTTCCTTGGGTTCCCTTTTCCGAGAGAAGAGGCCTATGTTGATAATAAGAAGGTAGATTATCTTTGGAGGTTTGTAGCCGGAAGAAGTGAGATGAGGAAAGGCGCATCGACAAATGAGATAGCAAGTCCACTCTTCCAAGTCATGATCCGAGCCTTGGGTTGTTCCATCTTTGCTAGGCACGAGTTGAGCAAACCAATGAAGGAGGAGGCCATGCTACTCTATGAGATGTTGTTTGAGAATGAGAAGCCGATGAACCTCACATGGGAATGGGTGAAGATGGTGAGGGATTTCCAAAGCTCCTCATGGATCTATTTTGGAGGCATGATAGCCCGCTTGGCTCATCGTCTTGAGGTGGATTTGTCTACCTACACGCCGGCCCCAAATGGTGTGGAGTTCATGGACCTTAATTTCAAGAAGGCCAACATTATCAAAGAGAAGCAAGTGACCGGTGCCACCACCTACCTAGCCCCACACTCCAACTTCGACAAGGTGCACATTCCCTTGGGGCCACGTCTCTTCAACCTCACAAGCTATTACAATTGGTTCCAAGTGTGGGCGGGCAAGGAGAATCCATATGGAGAGCCGGAGGGGACACTTGAGTGTAGGATACAAGCACAACACATTCGTTTCACTACCCCTCAAGCTTCCCCGGACACCGAAGAAGAGGAGCCCAACCACTATGAGTTCGTGAGAAGAGATGACATGGACGTGGACTTGCCTAGAGAAGGAGAAGAAGAAGAAGAGGGTGGTTACCACAATTTCCTCACCGACCACGCACCAACACTACTAGACCGAGGTGCATCCCATGTCGGGCCCGACGTTCATCAACGTCGGTCCGATGTCTTTTTGCCCGATCCGGTCCCGAGCCAATTCGAGAGGGGTGAGGGAAGTGGAGCAAGACAAGAACCACCAAGCTATGGAGGATATGAAGGGTATGCCCAATGGTATGGGCCCGGAATGGTGTTCCCCGAGCCTCAACAATCGGTGGACATGAACTTCTTGGCCAACCAATTGGCGCATCTCCAACTTCAACAATCTAGCATGCTTCAAGAGGCTCACCAAATCAATCTTCAACAACAACACCTCAACTTCCAACAACAACAACTTTCTCACCACCAAGAAGACTTCCAAGCTCAATTTGAAGAGGTGAACCGCAACATAGCCTACACGAGACGTGATGTGGACGACTTAAGGGCGGTCGAGGACCAAAGATGGAGCGTCCAAGAAAGTTTCAATGCATGGATGACCGGGAACTTCTCTTCCCGTGAAGATCAATGGACGCGTCCCGCACCACAAATCCAACCGCCAAGTCAAGACCCTTTCCACGACCATGTGTATGAGCGAGAGCGGCACGCACGGCTTCAAAGGAGACGCCGTCATGGACATCCTCCGAACTAAGCCTCAACATGCCATTCAAGAATAAGGAAATTGTGAGCTCTCTTTACTCTTCTCTTTACTTTTGAGTTTTGATTTCTTTTGATGAGGACATCAAAATTTTAAGTATGGCATAGTTCCATGTGTAGTTTCATGTGTTTGTCTTGTTAAGGGATGTTTCATTTTGGGTAAGTGGCATGATGTGATGCATGAATGATGATTGAATTTTATGGCATGAATGGATGAGTTTGTTTGTTTTGTGTTTGAGAAAATTTTTGCAAAAAAATCCTAAAAATTTGAAAAATTTCGGTTAAAAACAACAAAAAGATTTTGTTTTTGGACTAGGAATTCCCATCTTAGATGTCCATATGAAGGCTAATGATGATGTGAGCATGTAAAGTCCTTTGCATATTTTTGGATAGTTTAGCCTCTAAATGGATGTTGTGTTTAATGTGATATGATATCTTGCATGTTTTTATTGAGCACATGAGTTCTTGGATGAGTCTATATGCAACTAAGTTTGTGAGATGATTTTTGGCTATTTTAGGGATGATTGTTCATATTGCATATCCCTCATTTTCGTGTGTGAATTAGCTCATGCATGCTTAGTAAAACTTGTTATTGAGGTGTTTATCTATTTTCCAAGACCAATATGAGAATTGTTCAATGCTTTGTCACATTGATTTGAATTTTATTTCATTTAGTCACAAAATGTTCCATATCCTACCTTGAAGATAAACCATTGTTTTTAGCCCCGTTTTAGCCTTAGACCTTTGTTAGAAACTCCTCAAAAATATGATTCCTAGCCTATATGACTTGACCCTTATGGGATTGGACTTTAGAGAGAGGTTTGGAGGAATATTTAGAGAGTTGAGATTCTCTTTGGTTAAGGGCAAAGAAAGGGAGTTATAAACCAAGTGGGTAGTGCATCTTTGTGTAAGAAAAGAAAGAAAAGTTGGAAAAATAGTGGATTGAAAGCAAAGTGCTTAAGTGAAGAAAAAGGGCACCAACCGAGTTAAAGTGCACATCGGGCCCGAATTAGTGCAAGTCGATCCTAGTGGAAAAAAGTGTGAAAAATCCAACAAAAAGTGTAGTGTAAAGATGAACTGGAATGTTAAGTGAAAAGAGTGGGTTGAAGGAGATAGAGGAAAATCAAAGTCTTTTGGAGAGTGAAAAGTTGAAAGTGGAATAATTTGGTGAAGTTGGTGAGAGACTAGAAAGTTCAATCCCCATTGTAAGGACCACAAGACCAAAATGATTCCTACCTTGAGAAATACCAAAAGCCCCATTACAACCCGGCCGAATGGAACCTCTTTGAGGACCTCTATTGAGCCAAGTTCATATTCTTTGTGTGCATTGTAATAGGCATCTCTAGGTGGAGGAATTGGTGATATTAGCTTCAATGGTAAAGCCTTTACTTGCATGATTCTTGAGTTTGAGTGTTCATTGCTAAACCTAAACACATGATGAGTGATACACATTTTCACATACCTAAAGTGAGGCTTTGTTGCATTAGACTTTATTCCTTGAACACTTGATCATGTGTGATGACGTAATCTTGCTAGCATATCTATCGCTTGTGCTTACTTGAGTTTTTCATAAGAGGCTTTACTTGAAGATTGTGCTTCGGTCTTGCTTATATTGTTATTGCTTGAGGACAAGCAAGTTTAAGTATGGGGTATTCTGATGTCTCTCATTTTGGTGGTGTTTTAGTAGTTAATTTCCCTTGTAAATATGTGTTTTTCATTCCCTTCTTTGTTAGTTTCGTTCCTTTTTAGCTTAGTTCCCGGTTTTCTTCAAGATTCGGAAACTATGCGAGTTTGTTATGTTTTGTAGGTGAAATGGCATTTGAGGACGTTTTTGGAGGAATTTCTAAGGAGAAGCCAAGCTAAGAAGCAAAAGAGCGGAAGAGCCATGCAAAGAATGAAGAGGGACTCAAGGAAAACCAAGAAGAGACAAGGATCGAGGCCCAGGATCGAGTTATTACAAGGTCGGGCCAAAGCTCGAGCACCAGAGTACAGGACCGACGTTCCCAACGTCGGGCCCGAGGTTGCCCCATGTCGGTCCAAGTCGGCAAACGAGAAGATTAGGCTCCAAGGCACAAATGTTGTGATCTTCCAATTTTTCCCTTCTTCTAACTTGGAATTCCTTGGTCCCCAATCAAGAGAAGAGGATAATTAGAGGTGATTAGAGGGGATTAGAGGAGAATCACACACACACACCAAAAATCACTCTCAAAGGCTCAAAGAAGACTTGGAGAGCAAGGAGAAGAAAGGAGGAGGAGAAGAGGAGGAAATCGGTGGAGCTAGAGAGGAGATTAGTGAGTTTGTACTTGTTTTGCTTTGGTTTTAGTAGAATTAAGACTTGGATCTTGTGAACCCCTTTGAATTTGAATGCAATTTGAGTTTGATTTGAGATTGATGATTGAGATTTGCTTGTTTTTCCATTTGATTGTTTTTTACTCTTACTTGATGGAGTAGATTCCATAGTCTTGGGCTATGGGGGAAACCCCTAGCTAGGATTGGGTAGGAATCCCCAATTCCATAGCCTTGAGTGCTTGATCTATGAATCTTCTCTACATTGAGCTTTAATTCTCTTGTGGAAGCAAGGGACCTAGGGCTTGTGATTGGTAAGAGTAAGCGAAAGTGATCTCTAACCCATCACTAGACCTAGCATCGAAGGTGAGTGAAAACTCCCTTGGGTCGAAGTGTAGAGTGGAGGGATCGAAGGCTAGCAACCTCAATCTAACAAGGATCAACACTTATTGGCTGAATTGGGGTGGAATTACCCAAGTCTAGTTAGGGAAGGAACCCAAAAACCCAAGACCGATCTACTATTTGAGCAAGACCGAGTTTCCCAGTACCTCGGGCCTGACGTTGTGTAAGTCGGTCCCGGCCAATCTAACCTCGATCTACCCTCGGACCGAAGTGACCTGTGTTGGTCCGAGGTGATTTCTCTTGTTTTTCCTCGTTTTGCCTTTCTTTTATCTCTTTTTAGTCTTTCGGGTACTCTCAACGCACGAACTCCCGTGTGTTCGACACCCTACCTCTCTACTACAATTGAGGTTCGGTTTATAAATTTAAATTCCGACCACCACACCCGGACCGATCAAGTACCAAAAGGAATTGTCAATATCACAGGGTTACCAAAAGGAAAATCCCTATTTTTAACCAAACATTTTTTTGCAAATCACATGAAGTACAATTCCTATATATTTACTTCACATGATTTTATTTTATGGGAAATACACTTCCTGTGTTTAACCAAACGAGCACTTATATGTACTTTTTCAACATATATATTAAATACTTTCATACATAGAAAAAAAATCTCTTGACCAAATGGGTTAACCTTTTTTTTCCTTTTCAAATGGCTTTTTTTTTTGATAATCCAAACACTTCATTATTCCAAACTAAGGTCGTTTTCTACAATTACATATAATTCTAGAGGAAGAGAAATATTAGAACCTAAAAAAAATCACAACACGAAATGTTAGTTATACTTCCAAGGATAAAAAATCCTAACACGAAATGGAACCGTTTTTTAAGTCACCAATTCCCCCTTTCCATTACCAATCCATCAAGTTGTTGACTAGTCGTCTAGTGCTTTTGTGACATCTTATAACTTGAGTCACTTGGACCATACCAAAATAAACCCATTTGATTCATACTCAAGTCAAGTGAGCAATATACAAAAATACTCTTTCTCACTAGAGTGGTGACATAGCAAAACTAAAGAAACCAATATCTCAATTATGGAGGACTTGGACTAAGGAAAGCTGAAGATATGAATAAAGCACTACAAATTAAACTCCTCTAGAAAATAATAACAGAACCTTCAAACCCATGGGTTAAAGTGGTCACGGAAAAGTATCTAAGAGGAAAAACACTAATGGAATATAAAGTCAAAGCAAATACATCTTGGCAATGGAAACGCTTATTAAAACTAAGAAAAGAATTCGGGAAAGGGATAATCTGGCAGGTTGAAAATGGCAAAACTATAAATTTTTGGAAGGACAATTGGATCATGCAAGAACCATTAAAGAATTATGCATTGAAACCAGATACAATCAACGATCGAACACAATCAACGATCGAACAATTGTCGATCAATTCATCAATAATGATCACTGTTGGAAAATCAATGACTTGCAACAGATTCTTCCATCGCAGATGGTAGAGCGGATTAAATCAGTCCCAATACCCAATAATGAATTAGAGGACCGTTTCTTCTGGGCTCCAAGTAAGAGCGGTTGGTTCTCAACAGAAACGACAGTAAAGCTAATCGCTAATCACGAATCATTAAATCCGAACCCTAATAACTGGATATGGAAAATGGATACCTTCCCAAAGATTAAAATTTTTCTTTGGAAAGTGGATATGAATCGATTACCCACGAAAGTTAGACTACAACAAAAACATATACATACCCCTGTCGGATGCCTTATGTGCAATAGTTTAGAGGAAGACGCAACTCATCTGCTAATAGAATGTCCTCATACTCTTAATCTAATACAGCGAATAAATAGCGCAACAACCCAGAAAATTAGACATTATTACCCTACTAATAAAACCCCCGGAACATTTTTTCATGAGCTCAATCAAAAGTTAAATGCAAAATATTTTACCGAACTAGTTGTTATTTGGTGGAGCGTATGGCATCAGCGCAATAAAGTAGCCTTTCAACAATCGCCGAATGATTTCATTCCGGACCTTGTGTCATACGTAAAGATCCATCGTCAACAATGGGAAGAAAGCAAGAGAAGGGAAGAAGAAGAAGAAGAGGATGCGTATAATGGACCGCGCCACATACCCATAGCCACGAGGAAGAAAAGACCGAAGAAATGGGTAAGGCCCAAACGAGGATTTAGTAAACTCAATTTTGATGGTTCGAAACTCCAAAATGGAGATGCAACGGGTGCAATAATCTTAAGGGACTATGAAGGCGAGACTATTGCACTTTCTACTATTAAAAATGGAACAATATCAGTTCTTCAGGCTGAAGCAATGGCTCTTCGCGATGGAATCCTCGCAGCAAAAAAAAAGACACATAACTAAGTTAGAAATTGAGGGTGATAACGAAACTGTCATCAAGGTGCTACAAGGCCATCGGACTTGTCCTTGGCAAATTGAGAGAATTATATCGGATTCTCTCATCCTTTTGCAAGATTTTGTGACGGTTCATTTTTCTCACGTGGGTCGTCTGATCAACACTGTGGCCGATAAAATGGGCCATAGTTTTTCGAATGATTCACTTTGGAACCATCCAGAATTTCTTGTCCTCATCCGTAAGGATGCTCTAGGACGACCTCCCTAACCGGAGGTCCTCCTAATTCTCACCTTTTCAAAAAGAAAAAAAGAAGAAAAAAGAAACCAATATCTCAAAGATGAGTAGGAAAGTATGTATGTGCGGGCGATATCAAGAATGTATGGAATATCCTTTTTGTCTCAAAATCTAGTTCTTGTCCAATGTGAGCATTAGGAAAAATTAGCCGAATCCATTTACATACTGATAAATTTTAAACATAGCATTGGTTACAGAGAATTGTGATCACCGGGCACGGACTTAAAGGTCGGTTGAGATGTGCTACAGTTCACCCTAAAAAATAATACTAGTATAAATAGAGAATAATATATATCATAATTCTAATGTAGTTTGGGTGGTATACTTAGAATTTTGTGTAGGAAAGACAATGTTCGAATCTCTCCCCTTGCATTTGGTTGTTTTTATTCTTCATGTATATGTTCTTCTCAATTTATAACCTATTTTTTTGCTATTTGTAATTTTTAGCCCACCCTAATTTTGATTTTTAGTTTCGTCCTGATCACCCATAGTTTTACCCGCTTATTTAATTTCTTTTCTTATGTCAATAATACTTCTATTAAATCCTTTTAAAAACATTATTTTTCTGAATCACAAGTTTTGACCTTCTCATCTTCGCTAAGTGATCTATCCCGCTCAACATTTGTTTTGGTCGAGATTCCAGTCCAACTCCGATACGAATATTAGTCCTCAAGATTTGAACATCATTCCTGCCCTTATCTCAGATGTTGATAATTTAGCAATATCGAAACAACCAACTCCATCTGAAATTAAAGCGGCTATTTTTGATTTAGCTCTTAATAAAACCCCAGGTCCTGATGGGTTTACTGTTGAATTTTTCCAAAATTATTGGCCAGCTGTTGGAGCATCTGTGGTTCGTGCTGTGGTTGCTTTCTTCCACTCCGGATCTATGCTCACTGCGGCTAATAAAACTTTCATCACATTAATTCCGAAAATTGATACCCCCAACTCAATAAATCATTACAAGCCCATTAGTTTGTGTAATACTATTTATAAAGCTATTACAAAAGTTCTATCAAATAGAATTCAACATATATTACCATCAATTGTTCACCCACTACAGAGTGCCTTTGTTAAAGGACGGCTCATCCAGGATAATGTACTAATAGCTCATGAAATCTTTCACTTGTTCTATAAAAGGAAGAAAGGTCGTCTTGGTTGGATGGCCATCAAATTAGACTTAGAAAAAGCTTATGACTAGATAAGCTGGAATTTCATCCGCTTAGTATTAACAAAATTTGGCTTCCACCAAAAATGGATTGACCTTCTTATGACCTGTATCACCTCCTCCTCGTCATCGGTTTTGGTTAACAATGAACCCGGTACTGAATTTTTTCCTACATGTGGTATCCGTCAGGGTGACCCCATGTCACTATTTATCTTTGTATTATGTATGGAATACTTATCTCGAACATTACAACAGGAATCGTCAAATACCCCAAACCATGTAGGCATCCAACTAACAAAAAATGGTTCTGTCACCCCGTTCCTAAGCTTTGCTGACGACACTATTATTTTTGCAAATGTGACTGTCCAGAATATGGACTATATAAAGAACACTCTCCATAAATTTACTCAGGTCTCAGGACTATCTATAAATTACCATAAGAGCTCTCTCCAAACATCGGCTAATATTTCTCAACCAACAACTGTTGCTTTAGCAAGTATCCTTAATATTCAGATCACTTCTTCTATGGAAAAATATCTCGGCATCCCAATTTTAAAAGGAAGAGTACAAATTTCTATGTTCTCAGATGCAATTACCAATCTTAAGAAACAACTATCCCACTGTAAGGCAAATTCCATTTCACAAGCAGGACGGGTTGTTCTGATCCAATCTCGTCTTCTAAGCAAAGTTAACTACCTCATGCAAAGTTTTATACTACCTCAAGGAGTGCTTCAAAAGATTGATCGTGTTTGTAAGTCTTTCTTTTGGAACAAATTTATCCCAAACCACCATCCACTAATTAGTTGGGAGCGTATTTTCTCTCCAAAAGAATCTGGGGGCCTTGGCCTTCGATCAGCAGAAAATACTAATATGGCGTTACAAATGAAACTGTTTTGGAAAATTGCTACGCAACCTCAAAATGTTTGGGTCAAGGTTATAATTGAAAAATATCTAAGCACATCCTCCTTATTTAACTATCATAAAAACAATTGCTCCTGGCAGTTTGGTAGATTAATCAATCTAAGAGATACCTTTTTTATATACATATTTATGTTGTGTATTTAGATGGGGTTTTAGCATAATTTTAGTCTTGGTTTAGGTGCTAAAGATGGAGTTTGAAGCGTTAAAGAAGGAAGAGCAGAGGTACCCTGAAGACTACTTGGAGCTGGAATGAAGAAAACGAAGGAATCGTAATTTGTGGCTAGCGGCGACCGCTGCCTTTGCCGAGGCGGATTTTCTTCTTTAAACGCTGCGTTTTATTTATTAGGTTTATGGATATTATTTTAGGTCCAGTTTTTATGTATTCTTGGATATCTTGTTTTCTCATATTTAAGGGCTTTGGACCCTTTGTTTAGACCTAGTTTTTGAGTTTGAAATTAATTTGTATTTGGGAGATCTATGGAGAACTAAGACTCTTTGCTTAGACAGACAATTGAAGTGTTCGTTCTGATTCAGTTGTGAGATTTCTAATTCCTTATCGATTGCATGGATTTAATCTTTTCTCTTGCTTGAATTGCTATTGACTTGTTTCAATAATTTCTAGCCTGATCATCTAGGATTTATTGTTATTAGGTTATTGCTAGATTTAGAGTGTTTCTGGTTGAGCATCTCTGATTCATAAGTAGCAACTGCATTGTGCTAATATCTGGTTGTGTTAGTTGTATGCATAAGAGAATTGATTTGCATCCTAGGGTAAAAGCTGGTTGTTTTATCTTAGTTTGTATCCAAATATATTCCTGAAGTGAATGCTGCTAGTTAGATTGAATCTTGATAGTTTCATGATTATTTATCTAGTTAGGGTTAATAGTATCTGGTTGTGCTATTAATTACTTTTGAAAAGGAATTGGAATTTCCATTGCATAGATATTGAATGAAATCAATGATCAACTTACCAAGCGAATGCGGATATTTGTTTGCCTAAGTGTTTTTAAATACTGATTGATAAACTCTTGAATTCTTATGATTTGCATGCTAGTGTGTGAATTAAACCTAAAAACCCCCCTTGTTACTCTGTTTGACACATAATTCTCTGCTAAAGATAACTTGTCTCCGTGTGGAATCGACCCTTACTTGCTTTATACTTTGGTTTAAGTTAGTGTGGTTTTCTTTGCATAATTGTGGTTTAAAACGACTAAATCATCTGTATCACTTTTCCAAGGGCCTTAGATGGTTGTTGGGAAATGGTAAAACATTTAAAATTTGGACTGACCCTTGGCTACCCAACATTGACTTATCATCGTTTATGGATTCGTTAGATCCGAATCTTCGAGTGTCCACTCTCATCCTGCCTGATAGGTCCTGGGATTTAAATCTTCTCGGTCAAATCTTACCACCACATTTAGTTCAGATCATTACCGCTATTAGAATTCCAATTGCGGAGACTGAGGATAGGCTCATCTGGTTGCCTGCAACAGATGGGAATTTCTCAGTTCAGTCAGCTAATTCGATCCTGTCGGCCCCACTGAATCCTTGCAGCCACAATTTCGACTGGATTTGGAAATCTAAGTTTCCACCTAAAATCAAAAGCTTCCTTTGGAAATCTTGTGCAGACTGCTTACCAACAACGGAACGAATTAACCGGTTTTATAATTTTGTCCCCAACTGTTGCTCGCTTTGTGAATTACAGGATGAAAACCTTAACCATTTCTTCTTTCAATGTCCTTTTACCAAATCAATGATTATTCGACTGCAGAAGTTGTTAAATTATTCTTTCAAAATAACCACATCATTCACTTTCCAACAAAACATTCAAAAAACGCTTACAAACAACCAACATGCAATACCACTTGCGTTCCTTTGGTGGTTCGTCTGGGCCCATAGGAATGCAAAGATCTTTGATCCGGGAAGAATCAACCCAAAGATATTTCCATCCGACCTTGCCTTCTCGGGGGCTTTGGCATGGGAATCTTGTAACACTTCCACAAACCCGATACTTAATAGGCCAAAAAGGAAAAACCATACTTCCTGGAAAAAACCACCTCCTCAGTGGTCAAAATTAAATTTTGATGCATCACGACTTAAAACAGGGACTACTCATGCGGGATTCATCTTACGAGACCACAATGGAAACATCCGTTATCTTGGACGGCAACAGCTACCTTCTATGACAATAGTGCAAGCAAAAGCCACCGCCTTAGTGCATTCTTTACGAAGTATTAGCTGCTCTCAAATTACTAATCTTATAATTGAAGGAGATAATCTTATTGTAATGAATTCTTTAAAACGTCTTTGGAAAGTCCCATGGGAAATTCATTCGATTATAACTGACATAAGAAACCTTATTTCGGTAATCCCTACTGTTTTGAACGTTTCTTCTTACTAGGAAATCAGCAGCAGCATTACATTCCCTGAAACAATGATAAAATCTTCAAAGTCTCAATGCAGCGTCTACGTCATCGTCCTCTTCCTTTTCTGTTTCGAATTTGTCTGTAACTCAGTCGAGGTGCTTGTTGAGTCAACATCCCTCGCTGTTAGATTTTTTCAAGATCATCCGTCGCGATGATTTAGGCTATCCTTGTAACTTATAGGTGGCCTAATTTTGGAGTCGAGGTGCTTGTTGAGTAGATTTTTTCAAGATCATCCGTCGCGATGATTTAGGCTATCCTTGTAACTTATAGGTGGCCTAATTTTGGCTTGTTTGAGCTAGTAGCTCTTCAATAATAAAAAAAAAACATTTGTTTTGGTCGAGTGCGTATATCCCGATCCTTAATTCCCGTAATGATAAATTAGTGCTGATAAAATTGTTTTTGAGTGGTCAAACTAACAACCTAGGTACAACGTTGAATAATAATCGCCTTCCGTGGTACACTTCAAGCTGTACAAATTTAATTAATCCAAAATTGTTTTTTTTTGTCAGAAATTAATCCAAATTTGTAATGTTTGAGCAATGAGAAGCGTGTCACATGTTGGCCAAGTCTAACTATTATTATTTTTTTGGCTGAAAGTCTAACTAGAATTATTGAGAGAGTACAAGGATAATCTAATTAATTAATTTCAAATCAAATAACTATATCATATACGGACTAAAGCCAAATTAAGCTTAGCCCAAGCTCTGGTTTAAGGTGAGCTTCACCACTATAAATACCCCTTCTTGCAATCCATTCCATGCACCCAACAGAGCTAAAAAAACAATTAACGTCTAAAGCTTCTGTCTAATTAATTGTGCAGAAAAATTAACATGGCAAAGCCACGCACCTTGGTTATCAGCTGCTACGCCCTCTGCTTCATGTTACTCCTGCTCTCTAACCAGGGTATGTAACGTAACTCCTCCATGCATGCATATCTTTATACATAATTTCCATGCATATATATATGTGAAGTATGTTATAACTATGCATTATGTATGTAATCCATTTGTACAACTAGCTAAGCATATACTACGAAGTACTAGCTAGTACGTACATCTGTTTATTTTCCCTATCTCGGTATATGATTAATTACGATTTACTCATAATATGGGTAAGTTAGGTGATGGGATTGCTTCGCACATTCGTTATTCGGCCCATTTTATTCTCGTGGCATGTTAGTGTCGATCAGTTTGTAACCAATGCGTACAACTTGTACAAATAGTGCCTAAATGTTAGGTCCCCTTAAACTAACTAAGAACGCCCTCAACCTTTAAACTAACAAATGTGTGTTTATGTATTCGTGATTTTTGTGTTGCAATATTCGTGTTGTACACCTTGGATAGATGATTTTTGTGGTATAGTATTGGTGCTTGAATTAACTGGATCTATACAAATATATGGTGTATGTGTTGTGTGTGCAAGTATAGAGATAGCAAGGCCAGTGGAAGGGCTGAAGAAATGCTACAGCCAGAAGTGGAGAGGGACCTGCATTCGCGACTCCAGCTGTGACAACTTGTGCAAGCGTAAGGAGCGTGCCCGTGGCGGCGAATGCCATTTTGACGGCAGCGGCCGTGCCTGCTTCTGCTACTTCTGATCGCCCACCACCTCCTACATTATGCATGCTTCCACACTCCTTCCGCCTCCAATAATGTTGCCCTGTGTAACTTAATTTGTGCTGATTACTACGCATTGTCCTGTATTTTGATGTATTACCATCGTTATGTCGTTCTAAGTTTCAGAATAAATCATCGTAACTGTACGCTATCACTAGCTACGTACAAGTTACGCTTGAATATCGTTTTATAAACATTGTCACAAGTTATGGGCTCTGTTTCAGAGTAGAAACATTTCCTCAATCATACTAGTAAAGAAGTTTCAAGTCAGATAGAAACACATTAACCATCAATGATCACCCCCTTTGACTTTGATGTGCACATGCTCAACCGGTCAAAATCAGAATCATAAGTCAGAACAACAAAGATAATTCAAGCCAATACGTAAAACATTTCATTGCAATTTCAACAGATTACCACAAAAGAGTAAATTCAACACTGCCATCTAGAGCAATTACTTTGGCCTTAGCCACCAGGCACACATACCACATCTGAGACATTAAACCTATCCACAAACCACACCAAGCAAAATCCCCGGAATTACCCCGCACAAACCCGGTGAATTAACCTCCGAAACCGTACAGGGTTCTGCCCTGCCTCTTGAGCGCATAGACGACGTCCATGGCGGTAACCGTCTTCCTCCTGGCGTGCTCAGTGTAGGTCACAGCGTCGCGAATCACGTTCTCCAAGAAGATCTTGAGGACGCCTCTTGTCTCCTCGTAGATGAGGCCGCTGATCCTCTTCACACCTCCTCTTCTCGCCAGCCTCCGAATGGCGGGCTTCGTGATCCCTTGGATGTTGTCCCTTAGAACCTTACGGTGTCGTTTCGCTCCTCCCTTTCCCAGCCCCTTCCCTCCCTTTCCACGCCCCGACATTTTCGGATTCAAAAGCTTTTTCTCCGAATTGAATGAGGGGATCGGATTTCAATTGACAGATTTGGAGGGAGGAGGAAGGGGAGATTAGGGTTTTATATAGATAGGCGCTTAGGAATTTGGGGGTGCTATGGGTAGCGTTGGATCTTGATGTTTAGGCAATCCGACGGTGATAATAAGCGATCCGTGTGCAACTGTTTTAGGTTCATTGACGGACGTCGATGCAAATTACTAACGGTTCAGATTTCATTCTATATGGCACTGCGGATTGCATGTGCATACTCCTAGTCTCCTATTGAATTGAACTTGGGCCGAATGTTTTGCCACTGGGCCGGAGTGTTCAAAAGGGCATGTCACCCAAACGACCCCGAGCTAGCACAAAGGCCCCTTCATCAAATTCGACTTCATCAAGCCTGCGAAATCATGAAAAGACAATATATTAAGTTATGACACATCAAATTGCATAGAGAGTATATGTATATCAACATATATCACTCCAATCAATCCATTATCCGCACCATTATTCGTACCATATACTGGCCTACGTAATCAGATTAACTTTACCCGCCTGACACGTTTTGTTGTTAGAGTACTCTATAGGGGAAATTGTTATTAGCAAACAACCACGGATCATCATCAAATCATATTCAGATGGACGGCTGGAATTGCTCTTGGAGTGACCGATCAGCGTAACCCCCAATTGCCCGAGTCCTAACTCCCTTTCGCATTTCACAACTCGTCTCTCTTCAACCCAAAGTTCCCTCTTCCCACTTCTCTCTCCCGTCTCTGCAAAGCGCTTACTTCCGGGACTCTGCCTCTACGCCTCGCCTTCGAAATTTCGTGATTGCGGAGTTTTGTACAGGAAAAAGGTTAGATTCTTCGCGTGCAATTCCTTTTGTTGTTTAATCGATTGTTCCGAACACGCGATTGCTGTTACAAGCTAGATGTTAAGCTTAACTTTCTCGTGACCTTCGAATACCCTGAATTGCTGATTTGTTTGGGCGATTAGGTTAGTTTAGATCGTCGTTTATACAGAAAATTTCCATTCGATATGAAATATCTAAACCTGGAATGTGGCGTTATCTTGTTTTGTGGCTCCACTATCGTTTTATGGTCTAGGAGTTCGTTTGTTAGTCTCCTCATAATAGAGATGCCGTTTGTCTGTTATACGGTGAGCATGAAGCTTTTATTTGGCTGGATTTTGGGGGAAAAAAGGCTCCCAGTGTTACGAGGAGAATATCTATATTTTGTCTTTAGCTGAGTTTATTGAAGCCCTAGTGCGTTACTCTGAATCTCACAGCTACCTCTTGGATTGTGAACTGTGAAGTTAAGTTTTATTTTTCTGTGCAACTTCCTTGACACATTATGAAACTCAACATAATTCAGTAGAATCTTAATTTCTCTCAAGGTTTCACCCATGATAAGAAAGTTGAGCTCCTTATCGTGTCAAATTCTGCAATTTCACTGGGACTAACTTCTGAATATGATTTAGGATCTGGCCTCCTGAGATCCAAGATAATTGATAGAATGGATGATGGTTCCGTGGATTCGTCAAAAATAGATAGAGAACCAGATGCACAGTCAATTGCTTCAGCTAATTCTGTATCGAATAATGCAACTGATGCACAATCAACGGCTTCACCTGATTCTGTATCAAATACCACTACTGATGCACCATCTAAGACCTCCACTTCTGGTGTATCTCTATTTGGAAAAACTCTGAAAATTCCTCAGCCACTGGCTGGGGGAGAGGGTGAACCAAGTCCTGCTAAGTCAGCTTTTGCAAGGCTTACGAGTGGATTATCCATGCGATTGTCTCCTAGAGCTCAAACTTCGGAACAAGGATCTGATGGGATGTCAACACAATCAAATATTATCGGAAACATCACTAAAGGAATAGTTGATTCATCCAAGAGTGCTGTAAAAGCTGTGACTGTCAAAGCTCGACATGTTGTATCTCAAAACAAAAGAAGATACCAGGCAAGTAACTTCTTCTTTTCCATTATTATATTATGAGTGTGTTCCAAAATTGAAAAACATTTTGTATGCTTCTTTTCATTTATGTATTTATAATATTCCTTAGTGTATGCATTGTCCCATTATGTGATTGTTAATATCCTATATGACTTCTTGGCCTGTTTCTGTGTGCAGAGTTCTCATTAGAATGTGTTGATCCTTCAAATATTCTTGCTTAATATTTCTACTGCTATATCTTCAGGAAGGTGGATTTGATTTGGATATGACATACATAACAGAGAACATAATTGCTATGGGATTCCCTGCTGGTGATATGAGTTCAGGTTTTTTCGGATATGTTGAGGTAGTTCCTTGAAACTTATTTACAGTTGTTTCAATTTGCTAGTTAATCTCCTCTTACATAAGCTGTAATACTGAAGTGGCCACGTGATGTAGGGTATCTATCGAAACCACATGGAAGAAGTGATCAGATTCTTCGAAACTCGTCATAAGGTGATTTATCTCTATCCACATCATGTCTTGAAAAGTTAGCTTCATAGCTACTCTCTTTTTTAAGCAATACATAGTTCCTCTTTTCTTTTTAGAAATAGATCATTGATCTTTTCCTTTTAGCAATACATAGTTGCTCTTTTCTTTTTTAGCAATAGATGGTTACTCTTTTATTGTGATTTGAAGCAAAAAAAAGAGTAAGAATCTCATTAATATCTGAGTGCAATCACCTTAAATAAGAAAGTTATTTAATGGTTATCATCTTCTCTGAACTGAACCACATACTGGTGATATGGAGGTTGTATCCCCGTTTCTTCACTGTGTATCCTTATCTTCAGAGCTTTTGATGAGGATGCGTGATGCTTGAGTGTGAAATGATGATGCATACCCCTTTCTATTCTAGTAGAGTCTCTTATTAAATTTTTGTCTTTAACAATAAATGCCTTACCAAATATTGCCGAGGTAGCTCCTCAGCTGAGATTTGACATTGCAGCTGGTGTCTTACATGTAGGGAAAATACAAAGTATACAACCTTTGCTCTGAAAGATTATATGATGCCTCACTGTTTGAAGGAAAGGTATGTAATTGTCACAATGCAAATGACTGCTATGGTAGTTTTTTGTGAGGTGAATGTAATGACTTCTTATTTGGTTGTGAAGTTTCATGGTTTTCATTCTTGGCTTGCCGTTTTCTAGTCCCTCTTGAGTGCATCACTTTTGTGATTGTGAACCAGGTGGCTTGCTTCCCATTTGATGACCATAACTGCCCTCCACTTCATCTTATAAAAGCATTTTGTCTGAGTGCCTACTCCTGGTTGAAGGAAGATCTTGAGAATGTTGTGGTTGTGCATTGTAAAGCTGGTATGGCTAGGACAGGGATAATGATTTCGAGTCTCATTTTGTACTTAAAGGTGAGATTCTTACTGTGTCCTTGCATTAGACGAACTAAGTTTCTTCAAGCTTTCAATTTTCTACTTTTGAGTATCACTAGTTTCTAACTTTGGAGATATCTTATTTATCACAGTTCTTTCCAACAGCTGAGGAGTCCATTTCGTACTACAATCAGAAAAGATGTTACGATGCAAAGGCCCTGGTCCTTCCTAGTCAAATTGTTAGTATACAATAAGCTATATTCATTCATGAATCAATTATACATCATGTTCTTGTTTTATATGATGATTTACCTTTTCTCAATCTTGCTATTATCTAGAGGTATGTCAAGTATTTTGAACGGATATTGACATATTTCAATGGCGACAACCAACCTGGCCGGAGGTATAACTTGTTTCCAGATGCATCTTGGTCTGCTTTTTAAGATGTTTACTGGTACATTTTTTTAGGCGTATGTGATAAATTTTCAGGTGCATGCTTCGGGGATTTCGATTTCACCGCTGCCCTTATTGGATCAGGCCTCATATAAGTATCTGTGATCATAATGGTATGATTTAGATCTCTTGCTAGTTGGATATTCATCTGTTATGATGAACTAATTTTATGACCTAGCTTAATGGTCATGGTTTCTCTGTTGATTCCTCATATACACTTTTTAGGCATTCATCTGGTTAATTGGTTATTTAAGATTAAATTATTACCTTTCCTTCCTAATATGATCTGCTGTGGTTTCTTCAATCTATGTTATCTGGCCTGACATGTGCTGTTATCACTTATTTTCTACTCTATTTGAACATCTATATTTATTTACTACCACTGGTATTTTACATTGTAACGCAGTGATGTTCAGCTGTAGATAGTGTAGGATGAAGTGTTTATCTTTTTTGATAATGGATGGAGTGTTTATCTTGAGAACAATTCGAATTGAGATTTTGTGTTATCTGCAGGCGTTCTTTTCTCTACTAAAGGCCATCCTAGAACCAAGGATCAGTCGGTACGTATCTCACTTAGTTTACGAACTACTATCTGTCTTGTCAGATTAAAATGATCACTTGTTTGCAGTTTGCTTATCCTGTGATTCCTAAAAAAATGCAGCCAGAAGAATTTTGGTTTAGTGCTCCAACGAAGAAAGGGATCATGGTTTTTGCTTTGCCAGGAGAGCCTGGTCTCACTGAACTGGAGGGGGATTTCAAAGTCCATTTCCATGACAGCCAAGGCGATTTTTACTTGTATGGATATTATACTGTTTTTGCAACCCCACTTTTGCTTTGTAGAGAGCTGAATTATGTTTTCATTTTTTCTCATGAACTCTTTCAGCTGGTTGAACACTACAATGATAGAGAACAGGATGACTCTGAACACAAATGACATTGATGGGTTTGATAAGGTAAGAAGCATTATATCTATGAACTTCCTTATTGGAAATAGTAAAATATTTAAAATTTTGTTCATACTTGTTTTCTGCAGAGAAAATTACCTTCCCCTGGGTTTCAGATTGAGGTTGTGCTGGTAGATTATGACGGTCTTCCCCCGCCAGAGTCACCACTCCCACCAGCTGGTTCAGAAACTTCTGATAAAGTTGATGAAAGCGCCACAACGAATGCTGCCCAAGCTGTTGAAAAGTCATCTACTCCCAAACCTGATGAAAATCCTGAAAGCCGAGATAAAGATGATGTCTTTTCTGACGGTGATGGAGAGGAAGGAGCTGACACTGCCAAAAGCAGAAAACTCCAAGAAGCAACTTCTTCAGTTGAAGCATCTAAACCAGCTGGTTCCGTGAGTTCAGTTCAGGTAGAAAACGTGACACAGAAGACTGAGCAGATCTCTCTAGAGAAAGGAAGCACTCCTCCTACTTCTTCTACTACTACAAGCTCGGTGGGTGATCAGAAAAGTGCTACTGTTCCTGGATCTGGCTCAGGGAATCAGGCTCCTGATTCTGGAGTGAGCAATGAGTTTAAGGTTGTGTCTGCTGACGCTTCTGTGTTCACATTTGGAGATGAAGAGGACTATGAAAGTGATTGAATGAGAGGGGGGGATCGGTTGGATTTGATCTTGCTAAACATGCAGGTACACTTGCATACAGAGAGTGAAAACAAGGTGATGATGAATTCGTTTTCTCTATTTCTTGTTCTTCATTTCAGATTTATGTGACTTGAGTTCATAGTTGTTGGCTCCGTATTAGTGCGTGCACAATCTGAAATCTGTGGCTTGCCGAATGTTGCCCCTATAGATTATGATCAAAGCATTTGTTTTCAGAAGCTTCCAAGCTGTACAATGTACATAACTTCGACATCGTGTGCAGCATAACACAACGTTAATTCAATTGTGTGGAAAGTTGATTTGCTGTTTCCCGAATTTGAGGCATCTGGGAATGAAAGTATAAAAATTCAGAAAGCAATGGGAACCTAACGACTGGGAGGCATCAAACTGAGGGTAGTAGAATACAAGATGGTATACTAAGTACCTGCAAACTGTTAAAATTGTGAATACAAGAGGCCATTGGCACCGGCTACAAGCTTCTCTAAAATCTAAATAATAAATTTTTATAAATAATCTCTATATTTTTTTTACCTTTTTATAAGGAAAAATCTTATTTACCTAAATAGATATGATGTGGTTTAATAAACGGATATTATGTGGCTTAATAAAATCTTATATGGAAATATATATAGTTATGATGTAACTTAATGAAAAATTGAATAATATGTGACATGGAGTAACGATAGACCGACATAGGTCAAAATACTGGTTGGCGAAATGTGAGAATGACATGTGGAAAAATCATACATGGTGTAACATGGGGTTCTAAACCTTATATTTTTTTACTTTTATCTATATACATAGATTCGTCACACCCTCCCGCTTTTTTTTTGGTTTATTGGTCATGATTTGTCGTACTCCTAAAGTTGGACATTTGGATGCAATTTCACTGGATTGTCATCTTTTGTATGAAAAGGTCACAGTCTTTAAATTAATTCAATCCTAACCAACAAAAAAAATCGAATAAAAATACTTTGCAACTTTTTCTTGTACAATACAACAAAAACACCGACCTCCTAAATCGAATAAGACTAGCAGAAATGATTCACACAAATGATCTTCAAAAAGTCTTTTGTTTTTTGGACCCTTCTATCACTCATCTTAAAAAGTGTCTACAATCAATGCACCCAACTCTGAGCATCAAGTTCACATTCATGCTTCGGAACAGGAGTTCAAGGTCAGCATTGCTTACCGTTAGAAGGTTTGCTGCTCCATTACTCTCCCTATAGCAATGAAAGACACGCACGTCTGAGCAAGGGGCCTTTTATGTCAACAATGATTGTATGAATTTTCCAAGGGCAATTCCATGCCCTTGTAATGCTATTAATCACACATAAGTTCTCCCCTTCAACAACTACTCTATCTATATTAAGGGATTTAGCCTTCTTAACCCCTTCCAAAGCCACCACAGCTTCACCCTAGAGGATGGACCGGGGGGCTATTCTCCGCTGATCCAAAGATCACTTTAGCTTCCTCGTCTCTCAAGATTTATCCGATATGCGTGGAAGAGTTGGATCTTCAAGAGCTATCAAAGTTTAGTTTTACTCATCCCTTACCGTGTTTTTGTCAGTTCGGAATTTGCGGCCTTTGCCATTTGATTGTTTGCTTCCGATCCGTCCGTTCAACAAGTTCCATTGAGAATAAAGAGTGAAATCCATACTTGATGGTTTCATGTCCTTGACTTCTCGATCTGGGTTGAAAAGTAAATTGGTTCGGTGGATCCAAATTCCCCATTATAGAAAGAGTAGAATGATGTTCCCTTTACTACCTTTGGTTGCCTGCATAAGATTCTGGCAAAGATCGCCGTAATCATGTAGGACAAGTTTCATACTAGTCCTCTCCTCAGGTGTCTAATCATTGTTTTTGTGAAGTCACACTCAAAAAAGAGGTGATAGGTTGATTCATCTTGGTTCTCACGGAGGACACGTGTACTTGACACCATTGATTAATATCTGTTCAGACATTCTGCTGTACGAAGGCAATCCGTACACACTTTCAAGACAAAATTTTGTACTTCCGGCGGATGATTTAGCTTCCAAATCCAGTCCAAATTTTTATCGAGGAGATTTTTAGTTGATTCACACAACTGAGCAAACGTTTTGCAGAGAACTTTCCATATGGGGATGGTGTCCAATCCACTTTGTCCTCCTGATCGGTTATCGAGATACGTGTTTGTAGAATCCGAGACACCAATTGTTGAGGAAGAATGGTTTGTAATTTATGGATATCCCACGTCTTGTTTTCAATTATGAATTCTGAGACTTTTAGAGTAATATCTGAGCTATCAAAATTCGGTCTTAGCGTGCTTTCATCCAGCCATGGATCCGTCCAAAAGTTTATTCTTCCCTCGTTTCCAACTTGCCACCCCGCACCCTGTATAAAGACTTCCCTAATATTGAGAAGTCGGTTGAATTGCCATGAGTACATCTTCTTTTGAAAGGTCATAATAGATTCTGCTCTTAAATATTTTTCAATGACTAGGCAAACCCAAGGATTTGCAGGTTTAGTTAAGATTTTCCACAGTAATTTCAATTGGAGTGCCACATTAGTAACCTCAATTGTTCTTAGTCCAAGACCCCCTTTCCCTCTTGGTGCGAAGATTTTCTCCCAACTAATAAGATGATGGAAATGAATTGCATTCTTATTTCAAAAAAAATCACGATTGACCTTGTCAATCTGATCCCAGATGCCCTCAGGGAGAAGAAAACTTTGCATTAGGTAGTTTGTTCTTGATTGAAGTTTGGTCTGAATCAAAACAATACTCCCTCCGTTTCAAAATACATGACCATTTGGACATTGCACATATATTAAGAAAATAATGTTATTCCTATATTACCCCTATAGAATGTAGAGTTAATTATTTGTTTAGAGAAATATGAAAAAGTGTAATGATTATGATAAAGTTAATTATTAGGGGTATAAATGGAAAAAGTAGGGAAAAAATATGAAATGGTCATGTATTTTGAAACAACCTAAATTGTCTAAAAGACCATGTTTTTTGAAACGGAGGGAGTACTTCCGGTTTGAGATAAAGGGTTGGCTTTCCACTTAGTTAGATGCTTTTTAAAATTTCCTATCGCATCTGCAAAGATTTCGTTATGAACAAGCCCTCTAATGATTGGGATTAGGGTGGCTCAAATAGTCCGCGATTCGTAATAAGACCTTGTCCGATCCGTAATATTGCGAATCGGGTGACGAATGGTGTTTTTCTTGAATTACGGATTACAGATCGGATATGGACTAATCTGGAGGATTATGGATCGGTACGGACCAATCCAGAGGATTACAGATCGATCCGCATGATTTCAATAATAGTTTTTTTAATATGTTTTTTGGTAAGTTCTTCGCAAATCTCAAGAGAGGTTTGAAAATTTACGTGGACTGAACAATTAATACTAGTTTAGAATGGTTTGTGGACCATTGCAGATTTGAAACATTTTAATTTATGCTTTATCTATGAAGTTTTTGTGATTTCCAATCTTTTAAATCTAAATTATGAGTATGAATTATTGGATCAAACAGATCAGAACAGATCTAAAAATCATTGACTAATCCATTTGATTAAGTCAAACGGATCAAACAGATCAATCCGTAATCCGACTCGTAATATCCGTAATCCGTAATATCAAATAGGGATCGGATTACTAATCATACTTTCAAAAAAAATACGGATGACCGGTGTTGGATCGTTAGTACTGAGGGACGTCCTTTACTTTGGTAAAGGAGTCCTTTGGTCAGGCATCCCTACGAGGAGTAGGGGCGTCCTTGAGTAATGCAGCGGAATAAAGTACTAAACAGGTAAGTAATGAACGCAGTGCATTATAGAGGAACCACTCAAGACCAAGTAGTCCTTGAGCGTAAACCTTGATGTCTCTCATTTTGGAGGGGTTTTAGTAGTTAATTTCCCTTGTTAATATGTGTTTTTCATTCCTTTCTTTGTTAGTTTCGTTCCTTCTTAGCTTAGTTCCCGGTTTTCTTTAAAAGTCGGAAACTATGCGAGTTTTGCTTTGTGTTTGTAGGTGAAATGGCAAGAATGAGGACATTTTGAAGGAGTTTATGGAGGTGCCAAGCTAAGGAACGGAAGATCCATGCCAAGAATGAAGAGGAACCAAAGGAAGACCAAGAAGAGACAAGGATCGAGGCCCAGGACCGAGCACCACCAAGTCGGGCCCGAGATCGAGCAACCAGTGCAAGGGATCGACGTTCCCAACGTCGGGCCTGATCGGTCCGGGATCGGAGGGTCTCACAATTTAAATTTATAAAACCGAACCTCACTTGTAGTAAAGAGGTAGGGTGTCGAACACACGGGAGTTCGTGCGTCGAAAGTACCCGAAAAGACTAAGAAATGATGAAAGAAAGGCAAAACAAAGGAAAACAAAAGAGATCACCTCGGACCGACACAAGTCACTTCGGTCCGAGGGTGGATCGAGGTTGAGTTTGCACGGGACCGACACTGGGGAAGTCGGGCCCGATGTACTGGGTAACTCGGTCTGCTCAAAAATGGTAGATCGGTCTTGGGTTTTTGGGTTCCACCCCTAACTAGACTTGGATATTCTTCCCAAATTCAACCAATAAGTGTTTGATCCTTGTGAGATCGAGGTTGCTAGCCTTCAATCCCTCCAATCTACACCTCGACCCAAGGGAGTTTTCACTCTCCTTCGATGTTAGGTCTAGTGATTTGGTTCGAGATTGCTCTCGCTTACTCTTACCAATCACAAGCCCTAAGCCCCTTGTTTTCACAAGAGAATTGAAGCTTAGTGTAGAGAGGATTCATAGATCAAGCACTCAAAGGCTATGGAATTGAGGTTTTCTACCCAATCCTAGCTAGGGGATTCCCCCATAGCCCAAGACTATGGAATCTACTCCATCAAGTAAGAGAACAAAGCAATCAAAAGGGAAATCAAGCAAATCTCAATCATCAACATCAAACCAAACTCAAATTGCATTCAATTCCAAAGTGTCAACAAAATCCAAGTCTCAATTCTACTAGATCAAAGCAAAACAAAGTACAAAACTCACTAATCCTCCTCCTAGCTCCACCGATCTCCTCTTCTCTTCCTTCTCCTTCCTTCTCCTTGCTCTCCAAGTCTTCCTTGATCCTCTAGAGAGTGATTTGGGTGTGGTGTGTGTCCAAACATCCCCTTAATGCTCTCTAATCACCCCTATTTATAGCCTCTCATGGATTGGGGACCAAGGAATTCCCAATTTAGAAAGGGGCAAATGTGGAAAGTTGCTAAAAATATGCCTTGAGGAACAATCCTCTCCATTGCCGACTCGGATCGACACGGGTGCACCTCGGGCCCGACGTTGGGAACGTCGGTCCTGGCTACTGGTTGCTCGATCTCGGGCCCGACGTGATGGTGCTCGGTCCTGGGCCTCGATCCTTGTCTTCTTCTTGGGTTTCCTTCGGTTCCACTCCATTCTTAGCTTGGCTCTTGCACTCCTTGACTTGGCTCCTTCATAAGCTCCTCCAAAATGTCCTCATTCTTGCCATTTTACCTACAAATCAAAGCAAACTCGCATAGTTTCCGAATCTCAAAGAAAACCGGGAACTAAGCTAAGAAGGAACAAAAACTAACAAAGAAAGGAATGAAAAACACATATTTACAAGGGAATTTAACTACTAAAACACCTCCAAAATGAGAGACATCAGGGCCCGAGGTCCCCAGGAAGTCGGTCCGAGTCGGCAATTGTGAAGATTAGGCTCCAAGGCACAATTATGGTGAACTTCCAATTTTGCCCTTCTTCTAAATTGGAATTCCTTGGTCCTCAATCAATAGAAGAGGATAATTAGAGGTGATTAGAGAGGAAAAAAACAACAATCCACACACAAAATCACTCTCAAAGGCTCAAGGAAGGCTTGGAGAGCAAGGAGAAGAAAGGAGAAGGAAGAGAGGAGGAAATCGGTGGAGAAGAGAAGGAGTTCTAGTGAGTTTGTACTTGATTTGCTTTAGTTTTGGTAGAATTAAGACTTGGATCTTGTGAACCCTTTGAATTTGAATGCGATTTGAGTTTGGATTGATGTTGATGATTGAGATTTGCTTGCTTTTACATTTGATTGCTCTTTACTCTTATCTTATGGAGTAGATTCCATAGTCTTGGGCTATGGGGGAATCCCCTAGCTAGGTTTGGGTAAGAAATCCCAATTCCATAGCCTTTGAGTGCTTGATTTAGGAATCCTCTCTACACTAAGCTTCAGTTCTCTTGTGGAAACAAGGGACATAGGGCTTGTGATTGGTAAGAGTAAGCGGGAGTGATCTCTTACCCAATTACTAGACCTAACATCGAAGGAGAGTGGAAACTCCCTTGGGTCGAAGTGTAGAGTGGAGAGATCGAAGGTGGGCAACCTCGATCTCACAAGGATCATCACTTATTGGTTGAGTTGGGGTGGAATTACTCAAGTCTAGTTAGGGAGGGAACCCAAAAACCCAAGACCGATCTACCAATTTTTGCCTAAATCGAGTTACCAGTACATCGGGCCCGACGTTGAACCAAGTCGGTCCCGGCCAAACAACCTCGATCCACCCTCGGACCGAAGTGACTAGTGTCGGTCCGAGGTGATTTCTTCCATTTTCCTTTATTTTGCCTTTCTTTTACATCTTTTTAGTCTTTCGGGTACTCTCAACACACGAACTCCCGTGTGTTCGACACCCTACCTCTTTACTACAAGTGAGGTTCGGTTTATAAATTTAAATTTTGACCACCATACCCGGACCGATCAGAATTTTGGCGCCGTTGCCGGGGAGTTCTACTTGTTTGAGGTACCCTTTAGTTGAGTCTTTGATTTGGTAGTGATTTGGGTGAGGGACTAGCCCAAACCCCTTGTTTGTTTTGATTCGGTTTTTGTTTGTGTCTTTGGTTGTAGGTGCATGCGAGCTAGTTCCGCCCGAGGAACACTTGAGCTCGACTTTGTGAGTGACCCGGAGAGTATTCTAAAGCAAGCTCGAAAGAAGAAGAGGATGGCGGACCAAGCCCGTGATGAGGAGTTCGAAAGGATGAGAGCCGACATGGCTCGAATGCAACTTGAAATGGCGAACCGAGATGCCGAGGCCCGTAGAGAGAAGGAGCAAAGGATGAGGTTCGAGCATGTGAAGCAATTCAAAGATCTTTGTGAGACCATCTCGACGGATGATGAGACACTTGAGTACGTGCTACTGAAGGCCTTCAAGTGGTCTTTGGGAGGCAAAGCTTTGCATTGGTTGGAGAGCCAAGCACCTCACTCTACGACTCATTCTTGATGAAGTTCTTCGCCCACCAAGACGACGGAGCTTAGAAGGAAGATTGCTAGCTTTCAACAAGGAGCTCATGAGCCACTTTTCGAGGCTTGGGATCGGTTCAAGGAGATGTTGAGGGCATGTCCAACACATGGTCAACAACCCTATGTCCTTCAAGACATTTTCTTCCAAGGAATCAACCCCGCCACCAAGGATAAATTGAACCTCCATACCGATTGTGGGTTGACTTGCCTCCGGAGCAAGCGTGGGAGTTGCTAGACAAGCTCTCGGATTATGAGGCCATGTATGGAGTCAATCAAGTGAACAAGGAAGTGAGAGTCCATGGAGATGGTCCGAAGAGGCTCTACGATCCCAAAAGTGAAGAGGTGGACAAAGATGTGAAGATCCAATTCTTGGAGGATGAATTGAACAAGATGAAGAGGCTCTATCACCAAAAGCAAAACACAAGAGCATGTGAAGAGTGTGGTTCTTTGAAGCATGGAGCCCAAGAGTGCCCAAATGAGCGCCAAGTCCGATTGGCCGAGCAAATTGAGGAGGCCAACTATGTTCAAAGAAACTTCGGAGGGAGAACCAATTTCAACAATGGAGGAAGGTGGAACCAAGGCCAAGCTAGTGGCTACAACAACAACTTCAACCAAGCCGAGCCAAGGGCCCAACCACCAACATACCGACCTCCGGGATTCTATGAGAAAACACCACAATGGGCTCAAGATTTGAAGAATCAAGTCACCAACATAGAGACCCAATTCAAGGAGTTTGGTGTTTGGAGGAGGCAAGTGGACAACCAAATTGTTCATATGGCAAATCAACTTCCACGAGAGGAAGGGAGACTCCCGGGCCGACCCGAGGAGAATCCCCGTGCACAACAACAACAAAATGAAGTTCGTGCCATAGGATTGAGGAGTGGACGGAGTTTGCCCGAGCCACAAGTTCCAAGGACAAGAGAAGAGGGTCAGACCGAGGTTCCCAGTACCTCGGGCCCGACGTGCCCAGACGTCGATCCGGTAGATAGAGGAGGTCCCCTGAAGTGGACCGAGGCTGAGCATACATCGGGCCCGACATGCCCTGAAGTCGGCCCGACGTGCCCAGAAAGCCCCTGCCCCAGGTCCGAGATACTTGGCGTCGGTCCCGACGTCGACCCTAAGTCGGTCCAAGATGAAGATGAAGAGAGAAGCCAAGATCGGTCCAAGGAGGTGGATCCAAGAAAGAAGCAAGGTGCTACCACTCTTCCATATCCTTTGAAGAAACCCAAGGAGATTGTTGAGGGCAAGTTCAAGCGGTTCTTGAAGCTTTTGCAAGGCTTGAACATCACTATCCCATTCACCGATGCTCTAAATGAGATGCCATCCTATGCAAAGTTCTTGAAGGAAATCTTGAGCAAGAAGAGGTCAATTGTTGAGATGCAAGATGAGGTGAAGATCTTAGAGCTACCTCAAAAGCTAGGTGATCCCGGAAGATTTGCCATAACCGTGGGGATTGGATCCCAACAATTCAAGGCTCTTTGTGATTTAGGAGCAAGCATATCGGTTATGCCCATGAGCATATGGAGAAGGGCTAACCTCGGAGATATGGAACCGGTTGATATGAGTCTTACTATGGCCGATGGTTCCTCAACAAAGGCCACCGGAATTCTAGATGACGTCCCGGTTAGAGTTGGAAGATATTTTGTGCCCGATGATTTTGTGATCCTCGACATGAAAGAAGATCCGATGGTGCCCATTATTCTTGGGAGGCCGTTTCTAGCTACGGCGGGTGCCAGGTTTGATGTGAGGAATGGGAAGGTCACCTTCGAGATTGGAGAGGAAAAAGTGGAGTTCCATTTCTACAAGGCCCTTAATGAACTGGATGCATTGGCGATTTTGAAGTTAGAGGAAAATGCCAAGCGCAAGAGAGAGGAGTTGGAACCCACAAGAGAGGAAGAAGCACCATTGAGAGACCATGACATGGTCAATATTCAAGTCCATGAAGAGTCAAGGGATGGAGACAACCCACCAAACCATGAAGAGTATCCTAATCTATATCCTTTTGATGTGGGAGATTCTTACATTTGTCTAAGTGATTTGAAAGAGGATTTAGAGGATGATTACCTTTGCTTGAGTGATTTGCAAGAAGATTTGAGTTATAATGTCATTGAGTCCTCTAGAAATTCTTTAGACTTTTGTGATGTAGGTAATGAAGACCAAGTTGAGAAGATGCAAGAGATGCCCACCTACACTTTGGAGAAGAAGAATGATGGAAAATTTGGAGGCCACTCTTTCATCAAACACAAATGGTGGCACTTTGGCTATGAGGAGAATGGAGATGCATATGACAAGGAGGATCAATTCACTGTGTTTCACCCTCCTTGAAGGGTAGAGGTTAGAAGTCAAGCTAGTGACTTAAAAGAAGCGCTCCTCGGGAGGCAACCCGGGTTTAGTAGATTCGTTTTCGTAGTTTCTAGTTTGTTTTTCTTTGCCTTAGCCTAGATTCTTCCTAATCTCTCCTTTAAGCATGTATTTTGTGGAAGTGTGAGTTATGTGTGTTTCATGATTATGTGTGGTATTTGTGGAAATGATGCAATGACTTGTGGGTAGACAATTGCCAAACCGAGGGATTTTTAGGAAACCAAATCGGGTAGGACCGAGGTACCCAGTACCTCGGGCCCGAGGTCCCTAACGTCGGTCCACTTTGGCCGACCTCTTTGGTCTTGATTTTTGATGAAAATTCCTATTTTACCCTTTTGACCTACCTTTGTCTTCTACCCCATTTAAGCCCCCTTTCCCATACCTAACACCCATCACCTCCATAACTACCTTCCCAAAATACCAATTCCCCTTCAAAAACCCCAATTCAATCCCCATCTCCACCATACTCGAACCTCAAGCAATCTCACCACAAAATCTCGATCCAACCCCTAGCATCCTCAAACATTGAACCAAAAGCCAAAAATCCTACTAAAATCCCATAGATCTTCATCCCTCTTCTAGATCTAGAAGAGAAATTTGGATTCTAAGAAGTTGTTTGCTAGAAGTCTTTGATTCTTCAAATTTGGTATGTGAATCTCAATCTCTACTTGATTCCTTGTGAATTTCATGCTTTCATTGCTAGATATGAGATTTTCCATGATTGAGTGAGCTTAGACCTTGGGCATCCATGGTGATTTGCATGCATTGTGAAATTTGTGCTTAATTGTTGCTAAATCCCACTTAGAACTTCGATTGATGATGAGAATTGGTTGATTTTGGATTTTAGGAACATGATAGAGTGTTTTATGGGTGATTCGAAGTAGAGTAGTCGAATTATAATCGGACCGAGGTACCCAGAACCTCGGACCGATGTTGCATGTCGGTCCACAGACTCGGACCGAGGTTGAGAACCTCGGACCCGACGTCCCTTGCATGTCGGTCCTATGCTTTTCGAGTTTCTCTTGTGTGAACTTAGGGATTCATGAGCTTGAATATTGGTTATAGCATGTTTATCATGATATGTCTTGTGGCTTGACCATTGATATGTGACTCTTAGTTCATGCATGATTGAATTTTGTGGATTGAGTGTGTCAAGAACAAGTATGGGGTCATCTCCTTGCATGATGAGTTGATTGTGATGGAAGCATGTGCTCTTGTTATGATTGTATAGATTTTATCTTGGAGTTCTTTGGTTTTGATTGTGTGTAGGTACTATGTCTACCCGAGCATCTTCTTCAAGGATGGAGAAAGCAACTAGAAAGTCCAAGAAGTCGTCCAAAAGGGTCCAAAGGATGGACGATGTGCGCTTTGAGGATGAGGATGTGGCTAGAGAGTATGAGCGACTCATGGGTCTATCTCACCACACTCGGTGGTTAGATTGGGAGTCCATTAGAAAGATGAGCATGGATGAGGCTCTTACTCGGTGCTACTCGACCATTGGGCTCAATGTCTTACTAAGGTGCAACAACACCCATTATCCCGCCTTCACATCCGAATTCATGGCGACTTTCAAGTGCACGTATGAAGGAGTTGAGAGCGAGGGTATGATCTCCTTCCAAATGGGCAACAAGTTGCAAGAGCTCTCTCTCCGTAACTTGGCTACCTACCTTGGGTTCCCATTTACGAGAAAAGAGGCCTATGTTGATAATGAGAAGGTTGACTACCTTTGGAAGTTTGTAGCCGGAAGAAGTGAGATGAGGAAGGGCGCATCGACAAATGAGATAGCCAACCCACTCTTCCGAGTTATGATCCGAGCTTTGGGTTGTTCCATTTTTGCTAGGCATGAATTGAGCAAGCCGATGAAGGAGGAGGCCATGCTACTCTATGAGATGTTGTTTGAGAATGAGAAGCCAATGAACCTCACATGGGAATGGGTGAAGATGGTGAGGGATTTCCAACGCTCTTCATGGATCTATTTTGGAGGTATGATAGCTCGTTTGGCTCATCGTCTTGAGGTGGACTTGTCTACCTACACACCGGCCCCTAATGGTGTGGAGTTCATGGACCTCAAGTATTTCAAAAAGGCCAACATCATTAAGGAGAAGCAAGTGACCGGCGCCACCACTTATCTAGCCCCACACTCCAACTTCGACAAGGTGTACATTCCTTTGGGGCCTCGACTCTTCGACCTCACATGCTACTACAATTGGTAACAAGTGTGGGCGGGGAATGTCAATCCTTATGGAGAGCCGGAGGGGACACTTGAGGTTAGGAGACGAGCACAACACATTCGTTTCACTACTCCTCAAGCTTCCCCGGACACCGAAGAAGAAGAGCCCAACCAATATGAGTTCGTAAGGAGAGATGACATGGATGTGGACCTGCCTAGAGATGAAGAAGAAGAAGAAGATGGTGGTTACCACAATTTGCTCACCGACCACGCACCAACACTCTTGGACCGAGGTGCAAGCAACGTCGGGCCCGACATCCACCAACGTCGGTCCGATGCATACTTGCCCGATCCGGTCCCGAGCCGATTTGAGAGGGGTGAGGGAAGTGGAGCACAACAAGCACCACCAAGCTATGGAGGGTATGAAGGGTATGCCCAATGGTATGGGCCCGGAATGGTGTTCCCCGAGCCAAACCAATCGGTGGACATGAACTTCTTGGCCAACTAAATGGCGCATCTCCAACTTCAACAATCAAGTTTGCTTCAAGAGGCACACCACATCAACCTTCAACAACAACACCTCAACTTCCAACAACAACAACTTTTCCACCACCAAGAAGACTTTCAAGAGCAATTTGAGGAGGTGAACCGCAACATCGCCTACACTAGACGTGAGGTGGATAACCTGAGGGCGGCCGAGGATCAAAGGTGGAATGTCCAAGAAAGTTTCAATGAGTGGATGACCGGGAATTTCTCATCCCGTGAAGACCAATGGATGCGTCCCGCACCACAAATCCAACCGCCAAGTCAAGACCCTTTCCATGATCGAGTGTATGAGCAAGAGCGACACGCCCGGCTCCAAAGGAGACAACGCCGTGGCCACGCTCCGAACTAAGCCTCAACAAGCCATTCAAGAATAAGGAAATTGTAAGCTTTCTTGACTCTTGTCTCTTTTACTTTTAAGTTTTGATTTCTTTTGATGAGGACATCAAAATTTTAAGTATGGGGTGGGTTAGTAGCTCATAGTTCCATGTGTAGTTTCATGTGTTTGTGTTTGTCTTGTTTATGGGATGTTTCATTTTTGGATAGTGGCATGATGAATGATGATTGATTTTTATGGCATGATTGGATGAGTTTGTTTTGTGTTTGAGAAAATTTTTGCAAAAATCCATAAAAATTCGAAAATGTTGTGTGAAAAAGTCAAAAAGATTTTGTTTTTGGACTAGGAATTCCCATCTTAGATGTCCATATGAGCTAATGATGATGTGAGCATGTAAAATCCTTTGCATATTTTTGGATAGTTTAGCCTCTAAATGGATGTTGCTTTTGATGTGATATGATATCTTGCATGTTTTTATTGAGCACATGAGTTCTTGGATGAGTTTTGATGCAACTAAGCTAGAGTGAACCTTGTGAGATTATTTTTGGCCATTTTAGGGATGTTTGTTCATATTGCTTATCCCTCATTTTCTTGTGTGATTAGCTCATGCATGCTTAGTAAAACTTGCTATTGAGGTGTTTATCTATTTTCCAAGACCAATATGAGAATTGTTCTATGCTTTGTCACATTGATTTGAACTTTATTTCATTTAGTCACAAAATATTCCATATCCTACCTTGAAGATAAACCGTTGTTTATAGCCCCGTTTTAGCCTTAGACCTTTGTTTGAAACTCCTCAAAAATATGATTCCTAGCTTATATGACTTGACCCTTATGGGATTGGACTTTAGTGAGAGGTTTTGGAAGAATATTTGGAGAGTTGAGATTCTCTTTGGTGAAGGGCGAGAAATGGTGTCATAAATCAAGTGGATAGTGCATCTTTGTGAAGTTAAAGTGAAAAGAAAGAAAGAAAAGTTGGGAAAAAATAGTGGATTGAAAGCGAAAAAAAAAAGAAGCTTAAGTGTAAGAAAAAGGGTCCGACCGAGTTAGTAACTACCTCGGGCCCGATGTGAGTTCAAAGTCGATCCTAGTGCAAAAATGTGAAAAATCCAACAAAAAGTGTAGTGCAAAGATGAAGTGGAATGTTTAGTGAAAAGTGGGTTGAGAAAAGAAAGAAGAAGAAAAATCAAAGTCTTTTGGAAGTGTGAAGTTGAAAATGGAATAATTTGGTGAAGTTGGTGAGAGACTAGAAAGTTCAATCCCCATTGTAAGCACCACAAGACCAAAGTGATTCCTACCTTGAGAAATACCAAGAGCCCCATTACAACCCGGCCGAATGGAACCTCTTTGAGGACCTCCATTAAGCCAAGTTCATATTCTTTGTGTGCATTGTAATAGGCATCTCTAGGTGGAGGAATTGGTGATATTAGCTTCAATTGTAAAGTCTTTACTTGCATGATTGTTGAGTTTGAGTGTTCATTTTTAAGCCTAAACACATGATGAGTGATACACATTTCCATATACCTAAAGTGAGGCTTTGTTGCATTAGGCTTTATTCCATGAACACTTGATCATGTGTGATGACGTAATCTTGCTTGAATGTCTATCGCTTGTTCTTGATTGATTTTTCATATGAGGCTTTACTTGAAGATTATGCTTCGGTCTTGCTTACTTTGTTATTGCTTGAGGACAAGCAAGTTTAAGTATGGGGTATTCTGATGTCTCTCATTTTGGAGGTGTTTTAGTAGTTAATTTCCCTTGTGAATATGTGTTTTTCATTCCTTTCTTTGTTAGTTTCGTTCCTTCTTAGCTTAGTTCCCGGTTTTCTTTAAGAGTCGGAAACTATGCGAGTTTTGCTTTGTTTTGTAGGTGAAATGGCAAGAATGAGGACATTTTGAAGGAGTTTATGGAGGAGCCAAGCTAAGGAACGGAAGAGCCATGCCAAGAATGAAGAGGAACCAAAGGAAGACCAAGAAGAGACAAGGATCGAGGCCCAGGACCGAGCACCACCAAGTCGGGCCCGAGATCGAGCAACCAGTGCAAGGGATCGACGTTCCCAACGTCGGGCCCGAGGTCCCCAGGAAGTCGGTCCGAGTCGGCAATTGTGAAGATTAGGCTCCAAGGCACAATTATGGTGAACTTCCAATTTTGCCCTTCTTCTAAATTGGAATTCCTTGGTCCCCAATCAATAGAAGAGGATAATTAGAGGTGATTAGAGAGGAAAAAAAACAACAATCCACACACAAAATCACTCTCAAAGGCTCAAGGAAGGCTTGGAGAGCAAGGAGAAGAAAGTAGAAGGAAGAGAGGAGGAAATCGGTGGAGAAGAGAAGGAGTTCTAGTGAGTTTGTACTTGATTTGCTTTGGTTTTGGTAGAATTAAGACTTGGATCTTGTGAACCCTTTGAATTTGAATGCAATTTGAGTTTGGATTGATGTTGATGATTGAGATTTGCTTGCTTTTACATTTGATTGCTCTTTACTCTTATCTTATGGAGTAGATTCCATAGTCTTGGGCTATGGGGGAATCCCCTAGCTAGGTTTGGGTAAGAAATCCCAATTCCATAGCCTTTGAGTGTTTGATCTAGGAATCCTCTCTACACTAAGCTTCAATTCTCTTGTGGAAACAAGGGACATAGGGCTTGTGATTGTTAAGAGTAAGCGGGCGTGATCTCTTACCCAATTACTAGACCTAACATCGAAGGAGAGTGGAAACTCCCTTGAGTCGAAGTGTAGAGTGGAGAGATCGAAGGTGGGCAACCTCGATCTCACAAGGATCATCACTTATTGGTTGAGTTGGGGTGAAATTACTCAAGTCTAGTTAGGGAGGGAACCCAAAAACCCAAGACCGATCTACCAAGTTTTGCCTAAATCGAGTTACCAGTACATCGGGCCCGACGTTGAACCAAGTCGGTCCCGGCCAAACAACCTCGATCCACCCTCGGACCGAAGTGACTAGTGTCGGTCCGAGGTGATTTCTTCCATTTTCCTTTATTTTGCCTTTCTTTTACATCTTTTTAGTCTTTCGGGTACTCTTTAACACACGAACTCCCGTGGGTTCGACACCCTACCTCTTTACTACAAGTGAGGTTCGGTTTATAAATTTAAATTTTGACCACCACACCCGGACCGATCAAACCTCTACCTCCTTGGAGGATTTTTGAATAGTTCTTCCTTTATATTGAACGTTCTTACAGTTGTACTGGCGAGTCTTTACAGTTCTCTGACACTTAGCTTTTCCCTAAGTTCACTTGTAAAGAACTCCTTTAAGCCTACAACTAAAGCTGGTTCAATCTACTAAAGGACTCTATTCCTACGTTCTGCAGTACCTCGCAGAACTCTCTCTCTCTTTTTGGTTTTTCTGATTACAAACTGTTTTGTGGTTTGGGTACAAAATCTCACTCGATCTAACACAAGTCCTAGCACTGTTCTTGAGTTCTTGAGTTAGTTCTTCGTGTTCTTGAGGGAGTCGCTTTCCTCTGATTCTCTCTGAATATTCTCTGAAAGCGTTAGCGTCACAATAAATGCATTGGGGTATTTATGGGACTTGGGGAAGGGCGTCATTTCTCTGGGACGATCATGCCCTTGGTGGACGTGGCTACAGGATCTTCCTCCACGTATGATGAAGGTGATGAGGAAGCTTCCTGTATCCAGCTGTGTGTGATGAACTCCGCTACAGGATCGGCCGCCACGTGTTGATGAACTCTGCATCAGGATCGTCCGCCACGTAGTATTGGACTCTGCTACAGGATCGGTCTCCACGTGTCCTTGGATGATCAAACATTGTCGAGTGATGTCATCCTGTCGGCTAGTGAGTAAGGACTCCTTTCTTGCGTTCCTACTTGCTTGGGACTCCGTCCTTCTCAAGTAGTCTCTTGCTGGTCCTTACTTCCTGTTAGCTGGCGTCCCTAAGCCTAGGGAACGCTCACACACTTGTTGTCCTTTGTTAATTGGCGTTCCTGAACACTTGGACAAATTTATTAGAATCAAAGTGAGTTTGTCATATCAAAACTAAGGGACGGTTGTGTGGTACACTAACAAGTACGCAAGCGTTCTTGATAGCGTCCCAACAACCGGATTGATCTGTAATCTGTAAATGCGGATATGGATCGGATCGATCGGTTCGGCCCCCCTAATTGGGTTAGTGCACTGGCTTTTGATATACTAAAGGATGTCTACACTGTAATTTCATGGTAATTAATAGCGACGCCTGTTTTCTTGGCGAGGTCTACCTTGTGCTTTTATGGTAATTAATAGGAACCCCCGTTTTGTTGTTGAAGTCTTGAATCATCAGCATTAGTTAATATGCAAGTTGCGTATACTTCATCCACAATTTCATAGACCTTGTCACAAGCGTTGACCCACCAAATCAAAAGACTTATTAAACCAATCTTTGCCTCGTTACGTACTCATCGGGGTTAAACGTCCCGCGTATATAATTGGCATTCTGATTCTTCTTCAAATCAACCAACAAGAAGGCCCCTCATTCCCCCTTCTTTTATCTTTTTTTTTGGTCGAAACCCCCTTCTTTTATCTTTGGTGGCAGAAAAAAGCATTAGCCCTTCCAATTTCTATGTCGACTTCTTGCATCCAAAACCAATTGCTCGAGATTACAGGTTCGCCTTTCTTTAACAATCGCTGTTACCATTACGATGGGGAGATTCTTATTTCTGCGAATTTGTCTTTCTTACAATCTTCTGGTCTCTTCTGGGTTATTATTACAGTTGTTGAATGTGCCAAGTTGAAGGATACAGAATGGATCTCAAGGCAAGACCCCTATGTTGTTCTTGAATATGGAAGCACCAAATTCCGAACTCGCACTTGCACAGGTTTTTTATACAGTTATCAAAGGTGCAACCTTTTTCATCTGTCTTTATTAGTAGGAAATGAATTAACTTTTACCCCTCCTGTCAACGAATTCTTAGATGGTGGTAAAACCCCTGTATTTCAAGAGAAGTTCTTGTTCACGTTGATCGAAGGGTTGAGAGAGATCAATGTTGCTGTTTGGAACAGCAATACCATATACACCGACGACTTTATTGGCAATGGAAAGTAAGATCTCTCGGATTCATTTTATTCTAATTCGGGCTTCTTTTTTTGAGTTGACTTGACTCTTGAGTGCGTTCTTTCTAAGTCTTTCATGGGTTTTCAGAATCTTGCTACAGAATGTTCTTTCTCGGGGTTTTGATGATACATGTTGGCCAATTCACACCAAAACTGGAAGGTGAGTGAACTGCTAATTCCATTTCTTCTTTTGTTGTTGAAAATCTTTGATGATACATTGATACAAGTCCTTTCTTGTGTACTATAATATCAGTACGTGATTCTTGTTTGGTAACTTTTCTGGTTGTTGATGTTATTGTTATCTGGTGTGTAGTATGTTTCATATTGTATGGTCTGTGACAATGATGAGTTTTTTTTCTCATTTCTCTCTGAGATGGCCCTTAAAGAGATGAAAATTTATGACCTCCCAATGCATTATAACTTAAACATCATGGTCTGTGACAATGCATTTCAAAGATGAACCCCTTGGCCCCTTCTCATCTCATTCAAGTTTATCTTGAAAATAAATAGTAAATCAGTAGGCATATAGTTCAATCCTGAAGTATGCAAAAAGCAAACTTTATCAATACTATGAAGCTGTTTTTCTGCTAAATGACGGTCTGTGTATGTACTATGTTGACAAAATAACAAGACAATCAATTAACTCTCCTGATTATGCCACAGATTCGCTGGAGAAGTCAAATTGATAATGCATTATGCAAAATCCAATGTAAGCTCAACTTCTACTTGCATAATTTTCTTCCATGGTACTCTTACAGTCTTACCCAAGTATAACAGACGTTTTTTGTTGCTGGTCATACATATATTTGCAGCCTTCAGCAGTAAGTTATGGCTCCTCTGCTCCGCCTTATGTTGCACCACAAATCCCGACATATTCTGCACCACCACCACCAGCCTCCTCATGTCCCTACACAAACGTCGCCTGCCCACCTCCTTACTTGCCCCCGACTTCAACATACCCACCAACTTCAATGCCCCCACATTACACATCATCATATCCTTCTTATCCTCCTAAGGAAGCACACGCGTCATATCCTCCTAAGGAAGCACACGCGTCGTATCCTTCGTATCCTCCTCAGCAAGCGTACTCGTCATATCCTGTGTATCCGCCTGATCCTTGTCAATCAGTTTACCCTCCTCCGCCTGCAGGATACCCTACAACTACATACCCACCTCCTCATTCACATGTTTCTCCTTATGGTACTACTACTACTTCAGGTAAATGATTAGCCGTCTTTTTTCACTTTCTACGTATTAGTTGTTCCTTTTTTGTAATTCTCTACATACTCTTTCTTGTTTGAATTTTTCTCGAATAGGCCACTATGGAGTGTATCCTCCACCACCATACTGACTACTGCTGAGGCAATTAAAGGAACCATTGGGTGTTAATGCATATATAAGTGTTTATTCTGATTTTGGTTGGCAATGTTCCTGAGAAAGTGTTCATGATTTGGCTTTGTTACCTTGCTTTTCTTATCCCAAATCTGTACTATATGTAATGGCCTGCATAATGCAGATGATCAAACTATGGAATGCCTTTTGCTGTATAATCTTGGGTTGCTTGTCTTCCCCATAAACATGATTTGAGCTCCGAACACATTCTGTTTTGATAAACAAGGAACTCTTATTCAGCAAGCTTGGATTCGAAACCAGTTGAATCTTGACAGTGCTAGGGAGTTGAAACTGGCTTGCCATTTTTCCATGATAAGAATAAGTTCACATAGTGCAGGTGGCTTTAAAAGCCTTTCATTAGGCAAATACCCATTGTCTACTCATGCAGTCTTTTTTATACTCGTTTGTACATTCATAATGATTGGACAGATTGCAAATGAATGATTATATAATCAGGATCTGAGACTTTTTTTGCTGGTCGAAAGAGAGACGGCACTCTCTAGCTCCTCAAGAGAGAGTTTTTTAATAATAAGGAAAAAAAATGGGCTAAGTGGCGAGAAACAAGCCGACCCCTTACATCATCAAGCAAAAGAAAAGAAATGCCCTCCAGCCGGGCAATCAGACGCTAAAGAAGCTAACATGAGTACATGACATAAGCATTTATTAAGAGAATTAGAACTCTGTTTTATTGGATATGAAAGAACAGAACTGATAATGTACATAACAAATCCAAATCTTTCACAGCTTAACTGAATACTCTTCATGCAACAAGCTCACCACCAGTAGACTTGATACTCAACAGATCTACAGATACAGCTGCCCTTATGATGAGTAGTGATGAAAACCCGTGAACTACATGGGTACACAATGATGGAAAAGTCAAGCAACCTGGACTAGGAGACAAATGCTATGAAAATATGTTAATGATGAAGATCAGAAAGCATCCATTGTTTTTTTAATTTTGGGTCCAAAAGACCGTAACACGCACTCAATTGGGTCAATGCAAATGGAGTTGTTTGATGGTATTATTATGGATAGGTAGCACATGTGTTGAACTTGAGTAAGTTTGATAGTGTTGAAAGGTGGGAAGAGTAGAGATGGTAATTCCACTTCCACCGAATTGTGCTTTCAAGTGAGTGGTTGTGTGTGTGTGTGTGTGATTTGCCAAAAAGGTTCACTTTTTTTTGATGAATCTTATTTGTCCTTGCCTATATGGGTCCATCACTTTGTTCAGCCTTTGACTTTTACATACCTACCTCCATTTTTACACATAGCTCGTATTATTCATATTTACATGCTCATATTAACATATGAGTTAAGAAATAGAAAATCCCTCAGTTAGCCCAAGTTTAGATTGCACTTACCAATTATCTTCTTCTTATCTCTTCCTCTATGACAAGGAGTGTTATTACCAATCATTTTGTCCTTACGTGGTGTTAAGTAAACTCAATCAAGTAGAGTTTAGGGAAACTTTACCACTACACCGAGTATTGATTGCTTGACATTTTGTTTGGTATGAAAAACTTGTAGATTAAAATTGAATTCACATTCCGAATCATGCCATAAGCGAAGGAAGATGAACTCATAACCTGTGAGTACAGTACAATATTGTTTGTTTGCTACACTTATTAGCCTGAGTTAATTGTAATGGTATATTATAGCCGGGATGAAGGAATTAATATGTGGTAATGATTCAAATCAGTTAAGGACAATATATGTTTTTTGCATGTGGACATATATACATTGTTGTGGTTTAACGTCTCATCCCCCAACTCGACAAGATCTTACAAAGGGTCCCATGAAATGCAAGTGCAACCCAGAAGAAAAGCCAGCTGAATCCATTAACTTTCTTGCAGTTCTAGATATAAATATGGTATTGGTGGCTGCTAGCAAGATTGTTTCATCATCAAAACCACCATTTCAAAATCATATTTGTACGTTACTATAACCGACTACAGTGAGAATGTATATTATACGTCCGTAATATTATTTGTTGTCGTATTCAAGTTATCTACCTAATCGGAAGCCGACAAGACGTTGGAGAAATCATTTGAACTGAATGTTTTTTATTTGAAAATACTATCACATGAATTTTACTAACGTATTTTATTTTATCAAGAAAACGGGAAACCCGAAAATTAAGTAAGGTCTAACGAGTTCACGATGCATGGCATGGGGTGACCCTCTCCACGACATCGTCATACAAAAGTTTGAGCATCCGAAGGGATCTCCGTACAATGGTATTGGTAGCCCTACACATATTTATCATGCATGAGATGAGACAATATGTTAGTTTTTTTCCTCCCATTTTACTTTTTGGTTGAGGACACTGTCTATAAGAGTTCGAACAGGTGACCTCTGGGTACTATCCTTAGAGGCTTAACCATTTGACTAGATATCCGAAGACTTTTTCCTCTCATTTTATGAACACAGTTTCGAGATGTTGTACATTTTCATGTAAGAAAATGATCAAGGATGAATCTAATTCAGTTGTTTTGACCGAAAGATCCAAATGTGTTATAGTAGTGTGTTATTATTATTGATGATCTTTCGGGATTAATTTGTACGATATGATATGACAATTCCTTGACCTAGTTAATTATTGCCTTTAATTAATTTATGGGCTGGAAGTCACCTATCTTGATGTACAGTAATTAAGAAATTTATTGTATTCACTAGCTTAGGATTTTGGTGTGGTGGTTGTTATGGGTTCTGTGATTCTCTGTGGCCTGCCTAATTCAAAGACGAGACAACTATTATACGCCACAGTACTCAGACTGAGCGCGTCTGCGCATATATATATGTGTACGCTGCTTGGTTCGGTAAACGACGCCCTCTGTCCTCCTTTCAGCCTAAACTATTTCCCCTACACACCACTTCTGATTCATGACTCGTTTTTTTATATACTATACACGAGATTTTCTTATCCATTTATATGTAAGGTTTTGCACTCATTTTGGGTGTGCATGCGTCTTCGATCCCTGTTAAGATCCTGGTTGTGTTTACTGCATACTGCAGTGTTCAAAAGTTTCTAATTAACTCGCACAAAAAAGGGCTTTGAATAGTGCTTTCAACCCAAAGAAACACTAACTCGCACAAAAATTAAATTATCCAAAAAAGACCACATAGGTGTAACCATGTAGCTTGGTCCATTATAAAAACAGTTCGGTCGTCTACTCCCTTGCAAATTTTTGCTTTCTCTTTGCCAATTGGTTTGTATAATGTGAACGAACCTCTTGATTGTGCTCGTCCTTTTATTTTTGAGGGCCTTACCCGTCTAATTTGTATTTGACTTTCTTAATGCATAAGGTCTTGGTCTCTTTTTGATCAATAAAAAACATATATACTCTATATATATAAATATCAAACTCCGTCGGGTCTACCGCGTTTTTAGGGAAGCGAACTCCGTCGTCGACTCCCTCGCCGCCCTCGCCTTTTCATTTCCGATTGGTTTGCATTTACTCGCCAACCCGCCTGTGGGTTCGGCTTCGTTATTGTCCGAGGACTTTCGTGGGCGTGCTCGCCCTCGTAACATTTGCACTTAACTTCCAATAAAATCCTAGGCTATGCCTTTTTCCAACCAAAAAAAATATACTCCCCCCGTTTCAAAATACATGGCCTTTTAGAAAATTCACGCATATTAAGGAACTTTCATATTATCTAAATTACCCTTGTAAAAGTCATGCATGTTGTTTATCAAAAAGAAAAAATATGCTCGCATGTTCTACTTTTTCAATGATTGAGATTATCACGAGGAGTATATCCGGAAAGAAGAGGAAAAAAATATAAAATGATCATGTATTTTGATACAACCTAAATTGTCTAAAAGACCATTTTTTTGCGAAAGGAGTATATATCAATTTTTTATCTAACCAAATAGAGCCCAGTTTTTTTCGACAAAAAAAAAATAGAGCCCAGTTTTATTATTTTATGGTATTTTGTTTTGGTGTTTTTTTTATGCCAAACCTAGCTACGTTTCCATGACGCATTTTCTAATTCTTGTAAATTTGTGTAGTTTGCATACGATTTAAATAATTTCATACAAGGTAGGTAAATTACTTTGTACTTTTCTTTTCTCTCCTTATCTTTTCTTTTTACCTTTATTTACTTTTTTACGTACAATTTTTTTATTTATGTACAAGTACGTGAGAGGGAAAAATCCACCCAATTATCTAAAACTAAGGCATTTCTGATAAAAAAAACTAAAAATAATGCATCAATATATCATACTTCTAATTGTTTAAATTAAATTTGCTTTTTCTTTATGAACTTTATAACTGATTTTTTATTATTAATCTTTTGCATAATATGAGTTTGATAATCTTCCTTTTCCCCCTTAATCTTGCTTTGTGCATTATCTTCGCAATTCACACAGTACATTTGCCATAGCTTTTAAACTCATTAATCTTCCTACAATAAGTAATATTAAAGCATAAATTCACATGAAATTATTCACATATACTACTGATTTCACTATTAGCATGAAAAAACTTGTATATTCTGGTTCCACGGAATAATGCATGGTTGAAGAATAGTATGATATTCTATAGCAATTATATCAGCAGGACAAAGTTGCAAGTTAATTACTCCCTCCGTTTCAAAAATACATGACCATTTGGACATTGCACATATATTAAGAAAAAAATGTTATTCCTATATTGCCCCTATAGAATGTAGAGTTAATTATTTGTTTAGAGAAATATGAAAAAAGTGTAATGATTATGATAAAGTTAATTATTAGGGGTATTAATGGAAAGAGTAGGGAAAAAAATATGAAATAGTCATGTATTTTGAAACAACCTAAATTGTCTAAAAGGTCATGCTTTTTGAAACGGAGAGAGTACTAAATTGCAAGCTGGAATTATATGAATTGACTACGAATTTTTTAATAATACTTCTTGCTTGTGTATATATACTGATGTAAAAAATGGCTCCTATCCATGTTCTTAAGTTCAGACATACCGTTATTTAAAAATTTTAGAATTTCAAGACATGGAACTTGTGATTATATTAGACATTTAATCCAGAATTAAACTATTTCATATTTCGAAAAACTTGACTACGGAGTACATTGTAGTGTAATAATTTTGTCCCGAATGAAAATACATCGATAAACGCTAGTAACTCCCAAAGTATCACGGCAACTCTTTTCTTCTTAATTTAATCATTAAAAACCCTTTGGCTTGTTTTGGGGAACGAAGCAGAGGACAAACCACGGCAACCATTTGGTCAAACTACTCATTGACTATTCACATTATAGGACATGGAATATATGTATATCGAATACGTATTTTGTGTGCTGGTATTTATATTACTGACCCCCAAATTCCTCCTTTTTTCCAACTTGTGCCCTTTGTACAGTTGTACTCCATATTGGAAAGAAAGATACATTAACCACGAAAAATGTGATCATATAAGTAAATACTTAAATCCAAGGGGTTGAGTGCAAAAAGTAAGAAAAGAGAGTTTGGTCTTCGGGACTGGTCAACCCAAAACGTACAAAAAGCAGTTGCGGCTCGACCTATATCCACTCATTTCCTTACACCATTCCTACACTGCTATACAATATACATACGTGTATCGATACTCATGTACAGTTGTTTATCGAGCAACGTGCCTTTACAACTTACACAGGACAATAGCACCACCCGCCATTGAAGATCAAGAACCAACAACAAGAAAATCAAAAAACAAAGAAAAAGAATCCACCCCAAAAGAATAAAAATTGCACCCCAAATAAATAAAGACTATATAAAAAGAGCGATGATGTGGTCATTTACGATTTTAGACGATCTCGCAAATACTTTATTTACCAAATAGTTGTACAAGCAAATTCATATTCAACCGAGGTTGCTCGTTAACATAGCTAGGCTCGAAGCCTCGAACTTGATTGTAAACAAATAACATGGGTTTTCTATGATCAAACCCAACTCAATTATCTTTGGAGCTTTGAAAATTTTAAGCAAGTTCGTTTTTTTTGACAAATAGACTCGAACGAGATTTAATCAAATCAAAACACCCAAATATTCACAAACAACTCCATGCATTTACAAATCCGTCCATAAACAAGACATCCGTTTCTTAATATTTCCCATTACACCTGTGACTACAATTATGAATGAACCTATCCATTTACACCCCTATTCACACCCTTAGATCCTTCATTTATATATCCATTACAACACTGTCGACTTTCGAATTTGGATTGTCACCAGCGTACCAAAACGCAAAAGAAAAAGAAGAAGAAAGCAATATTCGAGTATATTTTACCAAAGCAGTGTATAAAAAAGGACCAAGCGTGATTTCTCTCCTTCCCCCCTATCTTCTCAGCTCAGCTCATCACTCATCAGTTCTCGCTCCCACTTTTTCCTCTGATAGAAAAAAGACCTCATCACTTTGGGTTTCGATTCCCCCCTCTACCCCCCATCAAAATTCAAAAGCCATATCGGCTTAAATTCGAATGGAGACTTCTTTAATGAAAGACTAAAAAGTAAAAGGCTTTAACCACTCTCTTCTCTACTAGCTCCCATTAACACCCCCCTCAAAGGTCCCTCCTCTGGCCCATCTCACTCTCCTCTGATCTCGCAACAATGGCGCCACCAAACTCCCACCATCGCCATACCCTCTCTTCCACCTCATCTTCCTCCTCTGTTTTCGATGCTCTGTTCTGCGAAGAGCAAGAGCTGCAATGGGAGGACCCCGAAGAGGAGGAAATGGGTCATGCCGAACACCAAATCCAGTATCTTTTCACCATCCAAAACGACCTCTTCTGGGAAGACGAAGACCTCCTGTCTCTGCTCTCCAAAGAGCAACGCATGGCCGATCTCAATGCAGCTCAACTCCCAGCCTCCTTGGGACGAAGAGAGGCTGTCGAGTGGATGCTAATGGTGAACTCCTACTACGGGTTCTCCACCCAGACCGCCATCCTCTCTGTCAACTACCTAGACAAGTTCCTCTCCAAAAGCCCCCATCTTCACCACCACGACAAGCCATGGATGATCCAGCTCGCTGCCGTCACCTGCCTCTCTCTAGCTGCCAAGTTCGAAGAGACCCACGTCCCCCTTCTCCTAGATCTCCAAGTATGCCAGCCTTAAATCAACCCAATCTGTTTAAAAACACCATCTTGACCATGGCTCGAATCTGACTGTTGTGTTTTTGTTTCTCTCTTCGGCATTTCGTCGAACAGGTAGAGGGCACCAAGTACATGTTCCAAGCAAAGACGATCCAGAAGATGGAGCTCTTGGTCCTCTCCACGCTCGATTGGAAGATGAATCCGGTCACGCCCGTCTCCTTCCTCGACCACGTAATCCGCCGACTCGGCCTGAAGACCCACCTCCGATCGGAGTTTCGCCGGCGTTGCGATCAGCTCCTCCTCTCTATCGTCGCCGGTGAGTACGTAATATTTTTCAAAATATTCGGTAAGGCCGCATTTAATAAAACATGACATGGATCTGCAATTTTGTTGTTGGTAGTCAATGCCCCCCTCTTTACTCTTTCCTCCGTTTTGGTTGTTGAGCAAACCAGCATCTCTGATCAGATTACGTCAAAACTGTACAAGTAGCCCCATTTTTCCTGCATTTCTCTAAGTAGACATTAATTTTTGATAATTACAGCTTTCTGATGGGGGTTGTTTTTGTGGGTCTGTCTGCAGATTCGAGGTCCGTGGCCTATCTGCCCTCGGCCATGGCGACTGCCACAATGATGCAAGTCATTGACCAGATCGAGCCTTGTAATCCTCTTGATTACCAAACCCAGCTTCTCACTGCTCTTAACATCAGCAAGGTACTACTACATGTTTATACCATTGTTAAAAATGGAGTTAATTAGGGCTAATCAAATTAAATATAGAAAAACCCAACTCCACATCTTCAATGTTTGGACAGAATTTGCACTTGTTAGATGATTGATCTCGGTTTAGTAGTGATGAAATGGCAAATGCATGGTCATTCCTAAAATGTAGGAACGTGTCTCCACTTAGATTGCAAAAACAATAAAATTTGTTTTGGAACCAAAAAGTCTAAAATGGGTACAATACTACAATCATTGTGTGCTTACTTTTGCATACATTGCCATATTTTGATGCAAATGAGCTCAATTAAGGTAGTGATCATATTATCATATACTAAATCTGATCGTCTGCAATATGTTATTACTCAACAGGAGGAAGTTAAGAATTGTTATGAGATGATAACAATGTCAAAGATATCCTCAGCCCACACCATAATGAACCCTCCTAGTTCAGCGGGAACCAAGCGCGGACGCAACGGGACACCTAGTAGCCCAAAGGGGGTGATCGACGCGTACTACTTCAGCTCCGAAAGCTCAAACGATTCGTGGGCCCTCACGGGGCCGGGCAGCTTGTCCACGTCACCATCTGTCTCGTCATCACCCGATCAGCGGGCGCTGAAGAAGAAGAGGGTCCATGAGGAGTGCATGGCGTTGGGAACGTTTGCGGATGCTAATGGCACATCTGTGATCAGCATAATTAGTTACATAGCAATTTGTCTCATGGGACATTCCGTATTGGAGGATCTTGTGGCCTTATTCCTAATATTTTCTTCACATATTAACCGAAGGTACTAACATGGGTAATGGGAGAATAATTAAGTACTAGAGCCGATCATAAGCTAGCTTGAGACCTACTTTCACTAAGTTTTGTTCATTCTGCTTATCTAGTTTAATATAATTAAGAAGTATATATATAGACTTGGATCATATGGTGTAATATGAGTGTTCTAGTTACTAAATTAACATGGATTAACTTATCAATTTGAGTTTGAAATTCTTTCAGTTTTTCAGTTTAGAGTCAGGATCGGAGTTCAGGACCCAAATAAAAAGTCGAACCGGTTTAGTATTAAAACGTGGCGGACCACCCTCACTATAAGATAGATTTTTTTTTTTTTTTTGTTGCCCACTGGCTCACCAGGGCTTCGTCTTGACTACATCCAGCTCGACCCGGGTCGCGCACCTGGCTTTTATGGGTGAGTCTCCCAAAGCGAACTATAAGATAGATTTGCCTTTTGGACTGAGCTTAACTTCTTCTTTTTTTTTGATTAAAAAATGGAATATTACAATCTGAATGGAGAATATTATATGTCTTTACCTTATCTTTTCCTTTATAAGTAGCTACTAGATAGCCATTTTCTTCATTCTTGTTTTAGTAATTCTAGTTGTAAAGTAGAACCGTAGAAGATAGAAATTGTAAAATAATCTTCACACTGATCCCACTAATTAGAACCCTAAATCCCCCACCTTTGGTAATGATCCGAAGTACGTTCTTGCTAGATTCACCTAATATGTTAGTTAATTTCATTGGTAACGATCATTTAATAGAAGTTTATAGCAAATGCCTAGTTTAATCAATTGCTCAATACTCCGTAATATGTTAGTTAATTTCATTTCAACTAAATACATTCTATGGCTTTTTCGGCAAAAGTTTATGATAATTATGATCGGTAGATATAATATAGAGGGTAGCACTAAAATTCAAGCCTTTGTCAATGTTCTAACTATGTAGGGTCCATTTGGTTATGATATATGAAAACGTAGACGAAATCGAAACGAATTTAGATAATATTTAATATAGCATTAATATAACAAAATCTCTAATACCTTACTCATTGTAAATGTGAGGCGGAAAAAAGTGGTTCCCAATTTTGTAACCTTTCCCTCTAGTAGGGAAAAATGATTTTCTGCTATACTCTCACTCTAAATTTCTCGGTAAAAAAAATGATTGAGGTGGAATAACCTCAAATTTCTTATGGATAAGAGGCTGGGAGAAATGGGAATATATATATTTTTTTATCAGTATATTATGACTATTCATTTTAGTTTGGTTTAAGTCTTCAAATTTTACAAACCAAACGGGGTGTGTTCGATCATTTATTATGCCAGGATGTGTTCGATCTGCTAAATTATTTTATAAACACATGTTGCTTTGGGTCTTTATTTCTTTGCAAAAAACAATGACTTATGGTGAACAAAATGAAAGAAAAAGCATGCGAACCAGGCTCCTACTTGAATTTGCCAAAATGCCAATGATGTATGCGTCCACCATGATCGTAGACTCGTAGTCATCATCTATTTCCAGTGACATGTCACCTTCATGGCCTACCTTTTTGTTTATACCACCGGCACCGATATAGTTTTACGAAAGGTGAAAATTAAAGAAGGTGGTTTCTCTGGTTCTGGCTTTGTGCTCACCAACAATAATCGAAAATAAATTACATTCTCCTATTTAGGTAGTGATTAAGCTAAGTTGTAGCGCCACTGCGTTAAATGATAGGACAATATAGAAAGGGATATAAGCAGAGCTGTCAAAACCTGACCCGATCCGAAAAATCGACCCGAATCCACCGGAATTTGTTGGGTTGAAACCCGACCCGAATAGTAGCGAGCAAAGAAAAAAACCGAACCCGATTAACCCGAACCCGATTGGGTTGAAACCCGAGACCGACCCGACCGACCCGATATACTGTATATATGTAGAATAAATATATTATAGTGTAAATATTATAATATATTTTATCATAAAACCTATTATAAATAAAATATTATTATAAAAATCTATTAAAAATAATATTTTATTATTAAATATTATTATTTAATCATAATATTATTTTAATAATCATTAAAAAATCAAATTCTTGACCTGTTAGGTCGACCCGAACCCGCACGATAACCTGTATAGACCCGACCCGGCTTGACCTGTAACCCGATTGACCCGAACCCGCACTCAACCCGAACCCGAAAAGACCGAACCCGAATCCACCCGACCCGACCTGTTTGACACCTCTAGATATAAGGTACTCCCTCCGTCCCATAATATAAGTCCCATTTGGGATTTTGCACAAATTTTAAGAAAAAGTTGAAAAGTGGGTAATTTATGGTGTTTAGTGGGGATAATCTATATATATATATAAAAGTTAGGTGGTGTCCTCATTAATTGCTCTATTTAGTATTGGTTGCAATCTTCCCTATATAATAAACACTATGCAATCATAATCAACACAACCACAATGATATAGTGATAAAGCCTTCCTCTAATTACCCAATGGTTGGGGGTTCAATCCTCTCTAGCAATATTTTCGCTCAAATATTTTTTAAAACCTATATATATATATATATAACTACCTATAGTTTAAATGAATATGTAAACGTACGGGTAATGTATATATGAAAATGTATATGCTGTTAGTTGAACTCTATTATGAAATGCCATAACTAACAAATTAAATGCTAAAAACATACATATACATATTGGTACGGGTAACGTAAATCACAAAATATATTTATACTCTAAATAATAAAAATATGTGTATCTTTTAAACGTGTTTTGTGGAGG